>NW_011627033.1:2444007-2650996 GCF_000204515.1 Acromyrmex echinatior
TATATATATATATATATATATATACATATATTTGGAATGTATAATAAATCACTTCGTCTTACATATTTCGAACGTTTCAGAAATACTGAAAGACAATATATTTTTGTATATTTAAATTAAAATATTTTTTAGGAAAGTATATAAATCATAAAATTACTAAGTCATGAAATTTATTTATGTTAAAAAGATTTTCTAGCTAAAATGTAATAACTGCAAAAAAAGATAATAAACATTCCTGTTATACTTTTCAGTAGTTCTGACACGTTATAGGCGAGTATATTGTAACAGTACTAACAAACCTTTGAAAGTAGTAAAAAGCGTATTTCTATTTACATTATCAAGAATTATATTATTTTCAAGTCTTTAATATTAAAAACATATTATTCATTGGTAAATATACAATACGTAGTGTGGCAAGCATAAAGCATACATCTGTTATTGACTATATTTAATAATTGTCAATACATATCATAGATATATTTCTCAATATATCTGCTTACTGTAATTATTCTTAAAAATCCATGTTTCATATATATACATACACACACATTTTATATATATATATGCACACATACATACATACATACATACATATATATACACATATCAGTCACACTCACACAACACGCACGCACGCGCACACACACATGTATGTATATATATATATATATATATATACATATATTGAAATTTTTCATTTTTTTTAAATAAAATGCTTATTCTACATTTCTAAAGGAATAAAGTAAATTAAGAAGAAAACTGAGTATATTCTAAAATTATATATATTTATAAAAATATGATAGTTATCACAGAATTTATGAATATCAGTTTTGTCAATGCAGCTTTAGTATAAAGTCTATATATTTACTTATTTATTCATTTTGATGATATTCTGAAGAATTTTTATTTTAAGAAGCCTGTGACGTGATATGTTCAAACGCGTGATTTCTATTTGACTTAAATTATAATATGAACACGCATAAATATCGTACAATATATCCGATATCGTACAATATATTTCTTCCTGCCATCACAGTTTTTGATATTGCACTAAAACTCAATACTTATTTTATATATTATTTGTTAAAATCTTATTAATAATAAGAAATACGTAAAAATTGTAATATTATTTTAAAATCCCATTAATGAGAAATACGTAAATTGTAATATTATTTTCTTCCGTATAAGTGATATTTTTATTAATTAATAACAAACGATTTAATGTCTTGTTGAAAATAATATTAAATCCAGGTATGTATTTTTATATCATATGAAAATCTGTACATATAGCCACTGTTTGAAAGCAGTTTCTACAGCAAGTATCGATTATAAATATTAATAAGCGTAAATTAAAATTTTTTTTTTTACTTAAAGTAAAGAGATTTTGTGTAAGTGCATATTCTAATGCATAATAAGATTATGCTTTGTCTACTAAGGCACTCTATACTGAAGCTTTATCATGTAATATATTATCAGAATTATTTTATTTTCGGCAGAATATATTTCCTGGTTGTAAGCCAGAGTTTATAATCTAAATAAAGTATATGAGACAATTCACACATTTATGATATAAAGGAAATATTGAGTTATGAACAATTTGTACTTGCAACTTAACATAAGATTTTATCTAATGATTTATATAACTTCTTTTTAAGATAAATACTTTGATATACAATTTTGTTTAGGAATCCCATAAGATGCTGTGATAGTGTGCTTAATTACGTGAGCAATTTTATATAAATACGTTTTAATTTCTGTGCATATAAACGCAACAGCTGGTTATAGAAATAACAGCAGTTATAACTATAACAATACATAACAGATAAAAAATGGATAGAGTAATAAATATATTTAAGTAACTTCCATTGTACGTGTTGTCAAGTATGTGTATCCTTTGAGCTAGCGCCTAATTATAAGCGATTCATGATTTGCAATTCGTGATTTATTGTTTGTATAGTGTAACTATATATGAATCAACAACAGATTAGTAATAATTTGCACTCCTTAATTTTGTTTAAAAAACGGCTCCATGAATTGAATGTAAACAACAAATGCGAATTCGGTGAATTTGTCCATTCACACTACTTATAAACTGCGAGCTTCGAATCACAAATTATGTATAGTTTGGCGCTAACTTTAATAGGATTGTAATACATATCTTTATATCTATAGATTTTTTGGAAACAAGGAAGAAGCTTTTTTTTCTATAACGGTATAAAATAATGTGTAGATAGTTACGAAAGTCTACATCTATCTCGGTTTCCAGAAGGCACTGGTTGTAACATACGTCTGCTTCTCTCTTCATCGTCTAAGGAAGCTTGAAGAGCTCTAGCTAATGCTTCATCCTCAGTCATCGTTCCTTGAAGGCTTCGGAATGGATGTGAATTGCTGTTGCTGTTATTCGGTGATATTGTCGAATGATTTTGACTTTTCTTATTTAGTGCCTCCAACCTACGTAGTCTCAATGCTTCCTCCGCTCCGATACAAGCGTGATCGGTGGGATGTCTGTGCTTGAGGCAAAAATTGGCACCGCATTCGTTACATTTTACCGGCACCATTTCTTTGACTTTGCATCCCTTTGAAGAACACTTGTTGGAGAATACCTTTCTGCGGCTTTCTCTACAGTCATTATCTATATGCAATCCTACGGCTACGTCGGGCAGATCGCCGCGCTTTATTGGTATAGGAACATCGCACAATGGGCACACAGGCACCTGTATATTCTTCTTGTACGCGCTGGGACAGCTGTGACTTGTATAAGTTATATGATCTGTGCAAAAGATTCCCTGGCAAGCATCGCATTTCAGAGGTAAAAAATCCAAGCGATTGCATGTGCTCTCAGAGCAATGTTCTCCCAAATTTGGAAATTCCATTTTGATCACGTTGTACTTTTCTTCACCAGATCTCTGCAAAAATAATTTGACAAAATCAGAATTACAATTGCATCCTCTTTGACAATGAAAATGCATAATCCATTAATCAGTCTGATTGTCGATCTTTATTCTAAGAGATAGAAAATGGAATTGAAAATAGTCTGTTATAAAAAAATCAAACTCAAACAATCTTAGGCTTTTCTTTTAGAAAATCAACACACTAGTTATTTTATCCTTGTTATTCATTGAATGCCAAGAAGTGATGTTTTTCATCGAGAGATACAGCATAACGCAGTGATTACTTCATCTTTGCTTAATGTTGGTGAACAATAAAGATATAATGAGTCAATGTGTTACACTGTGTCATTTGTGTTTCTTGCTGGAAAACACCTTGTATTATTTGTAACTTTTTTGCTGGGAAGAATCCAATGATGGAATAACATTATCAATTAGAAGACATAATTTGTATCTATTATGTTTCCTAAAAAAAAAACCAGCCATAATCAATCTTAAGCAAGGACGATTTAAAACACCTCTTAGACCCGTTTTCACAATATATTGTTATCTAAAGATTAAAAGTTACCAACAAATTTATCAATGAAATTCATTCATGAATTTCCTTTAATTTTTAGGTAACTATATATTGTGAAATCGGATCATATTGATACATTTTTCTCCATGTTTTAAAACAATTACTGTCTCTGATATAATTAGTCGTCACATCACTCCACAGAGAACTTTGTTCTCGCTGCCAAACAAAACATTTTCTCGATGAAATACCACAAAGTCCGATCATAAAAGCTCAAGATCAAACGTACATTGTACGTGAGGCTAAACGTTGACGTGGAAGTAACAGACACGAGAAGATCATGCAATTGTCATGATAAATTTTGTAATGACGACGTACCTTGACTCAGCCAAAATGAAGAACTACGAGGAGATCGTAAGCGCTGCGCGTTTTTCTCCCTCTCTCTCTCTCTCTCTCTCTCTCTCTTTCTCTTTCTATCGCTGACGTAATACAAGAATCTTTAAGCACGTACGTGATTAATCGCTCAAATTTTGCGATTGTACCCCGCTACAATTTTCGATAGCAGACAGGGCAGCATTTGACAGCGACTCCGATAAACCAATCTCACTCACGATGGCCGCATGCACTCAGCAGTCTCAGCACTGATGAAATCAGGCACGTGTACCTTCTTTATATATTCTCACGCGGCGATAGAAACCGATGACCAACGATGATCGACGATTTTCGGACCTACACCTACTTACACTCTCGCGGAGGAGAATGCAAGGGTGTCATCGAGGTCGACGACGAAGAGATCGAACGTAACGCGGCATCGCGACATCGCGACGATTACGATTCGCGTGGACGTGCAAGTAAATTAAGATCACCCGCTAGATTCGAAAGAGGTAACCAATGACTGCGTTCAACGGACTCAACTGTTTTACTGTTGAGCGAGCGCTCACTGTATGAGCGCTTATTGATATATTCTTCTAAATCTAAAATCTGATTGGATGATCTAAAAAAATATACCAATAATAGTGAGCGTTTATTCAATTGTTGAATCACTTGAGTCTGGCAGTGAATCATTACATTCTTATTTGCATTAATCTAAGTTGGATTAATGACGTTGCTCTCCTATTGTGGAATATATAACGTCAACCAATAGTAGAACATTATCCAATCTAAATAGGAACAAATCTGCTCGGGTCGAAAACGCAATCGTAATTTTCTACGTTATAAAAATTATCAAACTCATAGAAACTTAAAAGACATAGCGATCTTTCAAAAGCAGAGATTTTAAGTTTTAAAACTTTTTTTTTTTATTTAAATTTCATTCATTTTGTTACAACAAAGTTACAGCTACTTGAATTTGGTAGTTCGTAGCACTATAATGTCCGTTTCTACCAATGTAGATTAACTTTAATCTCGGTTCAACTTACTCTTCGTCTTTTTCTAATTATAAAGATTTGAAAAAGACGAAGAGTAAGTTGAACCGAGATTAAAGTTAATCTACGTTGGTGGAAATGAGCATAAATTTTTTTTCCTAATATTATGCTAATTAAAATAATTATATAAGACAAAATGTATAATATATATAAACATCTTTCTTTATGCATCTAATTATAAATCTAAGACATTTGCAACTTTAAAAATAATGCCTTGAGGTATCGCGCCTCGTAAACGACCGTCCGTTTGCCCTGAGGTGAAATGTTTAGCACGTCTTGTATGTCGAACGGTTGGTCGATCACCGTCATTATGTCCTTGCCATAAACTGAAATTTCAGATAGAGAAGCACACAAATATAAGTCCGTCGTTTAAAATTTACAAAATCAGCCGAACTTTTGCTAAGTTAATCATCTAATCGACACCAACTAAAAGTAACATAAATTTATAACATCAATGTTATAATTTTACGCTCAACAACTGTAACTGTTATGAAATATCATGGAGAGCGCTAACATTGTTAATGCTTATTTATGTCATTCTATCTTTATTTTTTTTTATATTTATTTAATGAATGCTAAAGATAGAATGATATAAATAATGTTAATAACGTTTTTCCAAACGTAACTTAACTGTATAATCAAGATTTATATTGCTATAATTATTAAACGCGAAATTATATCATTGATGTTATATCACTTTGATGCCGATTGGTGATGATTAGTTTCCTGGTAAAAAATTTTTCATGCATGAATATGTATAAATATGTATAAATTACATAAACACGCATAAATATTCATAAACATGTCTAATTATTAGGTGTTGGAATTAATTCGTAGCGTTTTTTAATGAAAGAATGTTATTTATTTCACATGAGCATTAAAAAATACATTAATGAAAGTACTTCCCATCACTTGTAAAACGCTACGAATTAATTCCAACACCTAATACATATAAAATATGTTACGTATAAAATATACATATTCATACATCCTTCCTTCTTTTATAAAATTACTTTTCAGTGTAATAGAAATAATAATTTTACAGAAGAAAGAGAAAGAAGGATGTATGAATACGTAATTATATATTTCATATATTATTATATATGTTTATGAATATTTATGTTCGTTTATATATATTTATATATATTCATGCATGAATAATTTTTTACTGGCTAGTTTTTATTGACTAGTACAATTTTTAAATTGTTAACACAATCCCTTTTTCTCTTCCATATCTAACAACAAGAAGTCAATAATTCCATTCGTATATTAAAAATATTACAATAATATTTTACAAATTAATTGAAAGCTATGTACCTTCGCAATGTTCTAAAAATTGAATACATTCTTGCAATGTGGAATCTTTCAGGACCACTAACTGTTTTGCCAATTGCTCCAGGAGCGATAAAAAGCATCTTTTCGCATAGAACCAGGTGTCAGTGCCGAGTTTCTTATTGTAGGGTTCCAGGCTCTTCATTACTCGCGATATGCCGAACTCGAAATTACCCTTGGAACAGTACAGTGTCCCGATTACTAGATTCACGATGCACAAGTGAAAAAGTTTCTTATCCTGATCTTCAAACGATACCGCCTCTTCCTCTTTCTCAATCTTCTTCATCAGCTCTTCGGCTTCTGCGTTTTGCGAGGTCATGATGTAGCTGACGCAAAGGTTCGCAAGGACTATAGCGCTCACGTCCAGGATCTGCAAATAGATTGCAAGCGTCTGTCAGGATCTGCAGATTATGGCAAAGAGAAAAAAAAACAAAATCATAATATTAAAGAAATCAGAATTCATCATAAGATCATCATCAAAAATACCAAATAACATCATATTTTTTTCAAAATAACTTCTACTTGATCTTATTATGATTGTGTTTTATGTGAAGAAATAGTCTTCGCTTCACTAACACTGTCATATTTCTTCTTAACGATCGGTTCATAGAAACGTGTCGAGTCTTTAAATTTATTCTCCTGCATGAAGAGCGTATGCGCCACATTCAGCTTCCACACATCGTTATCGTTGCAGAACTCGACGCTTTTCTTGAAGATCTTTTCCACCTGGGTGTAATTTTCCAGATCCCAGTAGATCTTCGCCTGTGCCATTAATACGGGAACGTATCTATCGAGGGCCTCCTCATAATCGTTCACAGCTTTTTTCACGGCATTATCGTCATGATTCAGCCTCGCCTCCTGGACCTGCTTGGTCGCTTTGCGAAGCGCTTCCGTATGCTTATTAGCGAGATCATCGAATTTGCGATATGCCTCCTCCGGCGAAGTTTGTTGCGTTATTAGCGCGTCCAAGAAGTCGTATAAATACTGGAAAGATAATGCAAATTTAAAAATAATTATAATATTACCAATAAGTAAAACATCCCAGCAAACGAGAATGGATTGAAATGAATTGAAATGGATTCAGATTTTCAGAAATATTAATTCACGAATGTTAAAATGAATGCTTTTCTATCCTGAATACATTTTTATTCATTTATATAGGAATTGCATGGAGCATATCTTTACGCCTTTCAATCTAAAAATAATATTAACTTTTTCTGTGCACAACACACACATTATGAATACTGTTCAATTCAAAATTTTGAATAAGAAATGCAGTTTTTAAATCCAATTGCATCCAATTGAATTCAATTAAATCCAAAAAAAGTATTCGCTATTTAAAATACGCCTTCAGATAGAAAAAAATTTCAATTCATTCTCGTTTGCTGGGTTCTTTTGAAAAACAGCAAACTTTACTATCTAGCTCTTGAAAGGACTTATATATTTTCTGTTACAAGTTAACATCGTTTTATATTTTTGTTACCTTGATATTTTCTAAATTAAATAGAATGTTAAATTAAATAAATATTAGAATATCACATGTAAAAAATTGTAATCAGAACCAAGAATTTTCATTTTTGCAAAATATCTATTATTAATACATTTTATATACCATATACCTTTGTTGCATTGTTCTATGAATTTTAATGTATTTGTAAATACTTTAACCAAAACTTCAATTGTCTCATTAAAAAATAATAAAGAATGTCCCCTGTTGCGGACATATCGATATTACGGCCCTATGTTTGTTGATAGAAATCTAACCTATAGCGCAATTTTTCTTTTTATTGATTTTACACTTGTTGAAACGTCATCATTCGCACAGGGATATTCTTTCGACGAGAAATTAAAGATGACGAAATGCGAACTGAATCAAATATTTCTGGGTGAAATCGCGTCCGTGCAAAATTACGGAGCGTTTGTCAGAATACCAGGTACCTCGCAGCAAGGTTTAATACACCGATCACAGGTGTGTATTCTTAGACTCTCATATAATAAATACTAATAACAATCTCTGCTGTAACTTAATCCATTGATTTCTATGCAATTTTCGTCAGGTAAGCACGGCTCATGTCGACAATGTTGCAGAAGTCTTGCAAAAGGGTGAACGGGTCTGGTGTAAGGTGATCTCGGTTGGAGAAGATGGCAAGATAGGACTGTCTATGAAACATGTGAATCAGGGAAATGGTACAGACTTGGATCCTAATGGTGTGGAACTGCAAAGAGATACGCAACGGAGAAAAAATCCAGGAACGACTCAGCACAAGGTCATACAATTGGAAGCGGTACTGAATACTACATGTACCAAATGCGGGACCAGAGGACATTTGTCCAAGGATTGTTTCACGTCTCCCGATGGCAAGAAATATGAACTGATTCCAGAAATTGAAGACTTAGAGACTGTCCCGGAACTGGACAGTAAGAACATTGAGAAAAAGATAGAGAAGAAGCATAAATCAAAAAAAAAGAAGAAAAAGTCGAAGAGGAGCAAACAATCTACTGATGACAGTGATACAGAAGAGGAGAGGAGCAAGAAAAAGAAAAAAAAATTTTCTAAAGAACGCAAGAAGCATAGAAAGAAATACAGTAGCAGTTCGAGTGGTTCCTCCGATAGCTCATCATCTGACGACGCAAAGTCTCACAAACGGAAACACTCAGACGATCACGAAACTCGTACCAAAAAATGCAAACATTCGAAAACCAAACATTCATAATAATTGTTCCTAACTTTTGTTTAGTTATAATTTAATTTGAGTATACCTTGTATTGCATATAGCTTGTATATAAAATAATAAGGCTGTAAATTGTTTCAAATGCTCAAATTGAAGTCTGACTAATAAAAATGACTGATTAAGAATTAAACTTACTGGCGTCAAATACTTGTAAGTCAAATGTACATTTTCAGCCAAAACATCGGCGGCAAGATCATAATACTGATATTTACAGTACAGGAGTAACAAGTTGGCGAAAGTTTCGGGTGGGAACGGGTTTTGCTGCAGTAAAAACTGCAGTTTTTCGAATCCTTCACTCGGTTTTGTGTCCATATTTATTAATGCCTGATTGTGTAAAGTAACAGCGTCGAGCTCCTCCTCCGAACGCGGTGGCATGTCCGTTAACGCCTCCTTCGCCGCGTCATCTGTAATATTAAGCAAAACTGTAAAAAGACTTTCTAAAAAGGCAGTGACGCGAAATTACAATTTTGCAATTGGTACTCGATGGCAGCTTTCAGATTGAATGCTTCTGTCAGAGCTGTCTCGTGCAGCGTCAACGTATTCCCGACACTTCGAACTTCAATACCCTCGGTAGCCATTCCTACGCTCAACTCTGGATGCTCTCTTATACCATGCTCAATAATAGTAGCAATATGTTTCAGGGATGCTGCATACTCTTTCAATTTGAAATAGCAAAGGGCAACATTATATGATAAGTGAGGCTTGAATCCTGCAATTTGTAATGCGTTCGAAAATTTTTTAAGGGCCTGTTCGTATTTTTCCTCCTAGAAACATAATCGTGCATATACATCAATCAATAACACTCAACTGATAGTAAACTAAGAGTAATAACATCAATTTTATTTCCAAGTCAATAATAACTGTTATATATAGCATGTGTTATATTATATTCATATAATTGTTATTGTATTGAGTGTAAAATTATAACATTGTGTTATATTACTATTGGTATTTAGTGAAAAGTATTACTGATATCTATACCTTGTACAAGAGACATCCCAGATTGATTTCAGTATCAACATCATCAGCAGGACATTGATCCACGAGATTTTTTGCAGCTACCATATCTTCCTGCCCATACTTTATAGCTGCCTGCAGTTTCTTTACTTTGAATTCCAAGTTACTTTGATTGATAATGCTCGAACAAATCGTCCATGCTTCTGGGTACATGCAAGCTTGATGCAAAGACTGGGCATAGTAAAGCTTATACAGATTCTCCTGTGGGCACAGTTGAACCAGCTTCTCGTAACATTGAGCTGCGGCCATGAAATCTTGTGTATAAAAATAACAATGGGCCAGAAGGGATAAACAAGGTCTAGACTGAAAGAACATTTTCAGTAATAAGAACATTCAGTATTAGCGTTTATATAAATTGAAAAACACAATATCACATTGCAACGTACATTAGGATGAGAATCTAAAAGATTTAACAAGACTTTAATACATTCAGTATATCGTTGTTCTCTTATCTGGAACATATACATAATATTTTATTATTTATTTCTTTATGTTTATACTTGTATTTAATTATATTTTTTCGTTTTCGAAGATTATAAAAATCAACCAGGCAAAAATATTTAAAAACTATCTTGTTTCTTATTTATTCAATTTTAAATTTATTTATTAAAAAAATTGTTTATTTTGTATACCATTACATATATTATCTTAGTGTATTCTCCATCCTTTATATGCACATTTTCTATGAACGTAGACATAGCGAAAATTATAATAAAGCACTATGAAACTTTAACAGCTAATTAATACTATTTCATGATATAGGTGTAGTATACATATGTGTACTGCATGTAGCTATCAGCATGCAATATGCATTCATGCGTGCTTTCATTGTTTTGACATGAGTTAGATCCGTTGCCTAGGAAACAACAGAGAATGTAATGCAAGTTTTAAATTCAATTCCTATACACACACACACACACACACACACACACACACACATAATAATTACATATTTTATAAAATACAAATTTTGTTTATTTAATACACACCTTTGGACTTAATAATTTATAATGCAGATATATATATATATATATATATATATATATATATATAAATTTAGTTATTTCTTTACAGAAATAAAGAAATAACTGTGATAGTGTGCGTACAGCGACTATGTTTTGTTTAATATCTAATACCATTGCACACATGTCACACCAACAGATGATTTTTTAACCATCACTTATGATTATTCAAATTTCAAATTCATATTCAAATTATATTTAAAAAAAATTTTATGGAAAAAATGTCTTACACCTTTATTACTTAATTTTATATGAAGTTTTATGTTACAATATATTATCCTCGAATTTTGAAACACCTTGTATATTTATATATATTTACACAATTGATATACAATATATACAGTGATAAACGTATAATATGAGAGATAGAGAGATATTACATTGAGAGAGAAAAAATACATCTAATCCCATAATAACTTATTCATATCAGACAACTTGTCTCTCTTAATCTGATCTAAAGTTACTGTCAAGTTATTAATTTTATCTATCATCACTTGCAATTTATGTTCTTGCGTCTTCAATAATTCAGTGGTCTCCAACAAATTCTTTTTAAGCATTGCTGAGTGCTCGTTTGTGAAAGATGGAACATCCAGAATTTTTGCTGGCTTTACAAGAACTTTCATCATCTGTAACAAATCACAAATACAGATAAATAGAAAGTAAAATAAAAATTATCAGTTCTGTGAAGAGCACTTACATGTATTTCATTGGTAAGCTTGATGAGCTTCTCAAGCTCTTTTGCACACAGTAATGGATATCTCTCTCTAGCGTCACACAACTCAAATACCACGTCTTCGCATTGTTGCTCAAGATCATCTAAATTCAGAACAAACAATATTATGGATAACTGTACATAGTATTTTCAATTTAGAATAATTTTTTTTGGAAAAGGATTCAAGGCTCAATTTATATTCTTGTTTTCAAACTGTTTTAAATAGTGTCTTAAAATACCAATGCAGCTCTATAGCCAGTATTTACATTTTATAGATTCTTATATATTTAAGATTGTCTTAAGTCTTAAATATATTTATTTATTACTACATTTAAGATAATTTTAGGATGTTACGAATCAATCAGAAAATCATATTAACATTTTAAGACACTTAACACAAACTTAAAACAAGAATTAACTATGAATACTGATCTATGATTGACATCTTAAGATTATACTATTGTACTTAAGACAATCTTAAATATAAAAATTGATTATAAATCGGTGCCCAGGTTTCCAATAATAAAACACAGCATGGAACACCTACCCATTTCTATACTACATATAGTTGGGTCCTCACATCTAATGTCGCATCCCTGAGATCTTCATGCCTGTTTAGAAAACAAACAACAGCATCTTACAATACATGTAATATAATTGAAACACTTTACTTTATAAAAAGTGAAGTGATAAGGTATTTTTTTGAATATATGATAAGATATTTTATCTGAAAATTGCACTCTAAAAAAGAAAAATGACGCTTCGCTTCTTATAAAGAATCTTCTGATTCAAAGGAGTTGTGAAATTTACATCACGCCGAGATTCAATTTTAGTTTGACTCTTACAAGCGCACGTACATAAAATTTCTGGAAGTACGTTAGATTAACTGTGAGAATCAGATTGGTCGTTTACAGCATTGGAATTAATAAAATCGTCAAGCGCTGTTAACTCTGTTAAAACTGTCGAGATGATTTGAAGAATACGGTTGACAGTGTTGACACTCGTCCCGCCATCAAAGGGACATTTTCTGTTCTTCGTAACATTGTTAAGCGAGATTATGCACTCTTGCATAATGCATAACACATGAGACATAAAAAAATGAACCAATAAAAATCCTTTATTTCTTTCCTTTCCGTAAAATAAAGGACTCTGATTGCTTGATTTTCTTATGCCTCATATTTTATGCGTTATGCAAAAATCTGTGCTCCCCGCTTTACACTTTCTGCACTTGATACAATACAATATATTGTAATACAATATATACAATCCAGTGCAAGAAGTTGGCACATTTATTTGGATTTATATTCTGACATTTTTTAAATAAAAGTATACCAAAATCAATATATTATTGCATAATTTACATATTATATATTTTATTATATCGCATCTTATATCAGCTTTTTTTCCTTTACTCTCCTAAATAATTGGAAGTTAATTGTGCATTTTAAAATGAGATGAAAATAGGTATATTATCTTAAATACACATAAATTTATGCACTTAAAACAAGATAAAAACAATTTAGGCCGCGGGCAAAAAGGTTGAAAGGAGAAAATGCGAAAATTTCGAGTGCAGAAAGTGCAAAGTGCAAGCAACGCGACAAATCTGTTAACAAAGCAAAGCAAATTTACTAGGTGTCGACCAGTGAAATCATAAATATTCTAGTGAATTTATTTTTATCTCATTTCAAAGGATATCAATCATGTAACTTTTTTCTTAGAGCGAAAATATGAAATTAAAAATGTGAAGATATATATATATATATATATTCTTTTTTCCTTTCAAAAATACACAATCGGATCTTTACGGGAATTTGCATAATTTATGCCGAGAAATCAGCTAATCGCGAACCGGAATGAAAAAATGTACGTGTTGCTTATAATCTTTGCACTTAATATTTTCGCTTTCTCTCTTTTCATCGAACGAATATATTTTTATCTCGTTTCAAGTGCAAAAAGCAATAAACCTTGAAACCTATTGCGCATGCGATTGACCGGTTCGCTCGAGCAATCATTCACGCGTGTCATCGTGACTAGAAATTTTTTCCTCTAATAAGAAATGAATAAATGAATATAGATTATTCTTCCGCGTGACGATTGTTTAATACTTGACCTTCGAAATGTTTTAAGGCTTTGAATTCTTCAAAAACAGGAAATAAATGTCACGCAAGAATTACGGAGAAGCGGATATTCGCTAGTGTTCGTGAACGCCATTGAATTGGCAAGGGTGCCGTTAGCATATCACGAAGAACAGTTAAATTGCAATCGCATTGGCCGCTCGTCTCCGATGTCCCCAATATTTTTCCTTGCAGCGAGTGTAGCGTCCGCCGTCGAACGGATTGCAATATAGACGTCAGATTCCAACGTAGCAAATCGTGATAGATTCTGATAGGTGATAACGTCATCTTACAACGCAGCATTTGTGAAACACGATATTCTTTCGTGAGAAGAAAGGAGGGAATAGTATATCATCTTGAAAGATACTTGACATTGTACCAGTGTACCCAAGGCGGCTAAGGCTTCAAAGTTCAAGAAAGCGTACCGACGAGATGGGTTACCTAAAGTTGATCGGCACCGTCATCATCTACATCGGCTTGATTCTAGCTGTAATCACGTTCATGCCCGGTCTACCACCAGAGACAGAGTTTGTGGAATACAGGTATTACGACGTAATCAAGAAAAAAAAAATTCGTTTGAATCATGGCTGATCATTACGATCTTGACTCTTTGATCCTTGCAGCATAAATCCACCGCGTCAATTGGATCCTAAGCTAGGCCCGAAAAATCGGCTGAACGGCATTCAGAAGCTGTTCATTAACGAAATCCATGCTCCAGAGAGTTTGGATTCCTATAATGGACAGATCTACACTGGTGTCCATGGTGGTTATGTCCTCAGGATCGAGGAGGATCGCGTTGTGCCGATTGTCAAGTTTGGCGAGAAATGTGGTAAGTTACATAAATTGTTTGGTGACCATACAATTCTTTCTTATGAAGGATAGTGCTTTGTTTCAGTAACTGTCTTTTAAATTGATTTATTTTTCTCAAAACTTAATTTTGCTCTTCATTTTAATAATAATAGGTCTATTTTTTTTATTGTGCTGCATTATCGTGCTTTCTGAACTAATACACACAGTGCAATAAGTTGAAATGAAACAAATATATATATGTTTGTTTCATTTCAACTTATTGTACCTGTTCAGAGTGCAATAAAAAACAGATCTATTAAGGAAAATTTTCTTTTCTTTCTAATTAGCATTTCAATATCTAATCACACTAACAAGCAAATGTTTATATAATTGAAATTTAATTTTATACAAAGATGATATTAGCCCAAGTAAAACAACAAAGTCATAATTTTTACATCTTATCTTTTTGCTTTTTATCCGATTTTTGTTTTATATCACTCGAGATAAAAATTAATGAACTTTGAAAGAAACAAAAAATACATAGCAGGAAATATAATTGTCAATAAAATGATTGCAAAGGAGAAAAAAGCAAAAGCTAAAAAACAAGAAATAGGAAAGAAAGAGCATATTGTAGAATAAGCTTTATTTTAGATATATTGTGCAAAAAAATTTCAGAAATTAATGCATACTCTGATAGTCACAAATTAGTTAGATATTTTTAAAAATCCTAAAATTTGTCCTCTATTTTCTCTAATAAAATATGATCATTCTCTCTCTCTCTCTCTCTCTCTCTCTCTCTCTCTCTCTGTATACGCACGCGCACACGCACGCACGCACGCGCACACACACACACACACACACGCACACGCGCACACACACACAGAGAGAGAGAGAGAGAGAGAGAGAGAGAGAGAGAGCGAGCTGGGAACATTTGAATTTTTCAGAATAGAATTCCAATATGTGATTTTAATGAGCCTAAATCGATTTAGCACTGATTAATCGCATTGTATGCGATCGCATTGAATGTAATTTTTATTGATCAAATGATTTTATATAACATTGTAATTTTTCTACATAAAATCATTTATAATCAACGGATGGACTTAAAGACTCACCTATACTTGAATAAAGAAGTAGAACAAAATAATCATCGATCGGTAAAAGTTTTTTAATTAAAGTTGTTTTGTTGACGCATGATTAGATATATAGATAAGAAAATATCGGGACTGAGTATGATTTTAGTAGCGTTCTCATATACATTAACAGTACTGAAAATTTATACTATATAACATTTATTATAGATAAATGTTCAATATTGACAGTGTATGTTAACAAAGCTTTATTAATATCAAGTGGCATTTAACGTAAAAAAATTTTTTTAGAAATGATAAGTTACAAGCAGGGGAAAATAATTTATTAGAAATTAATTAATCAGAAATAATTTATTTCTAATAAAAAAATAAATCTCACAAGTGTTGAATTTTTCAAATAACATGTAAATTTATTTTCTGCATTTTACGATACCAAAAGATGATACATAAATTTAATTGACACCGACATGACCTTTTTCCAAGAATCTTCCAAGGTCAAATAAAGATCGCTACTTTACATATCTTCATAAATTATTATTTACATATTCATATCTTTAAAAATCAAATAACTTTTTTCCGAAATATTTTTGAAGGAAATATATTATTTATCTCTCCGAAGTATTTAAATATTACTTTACATATCTTTAGAAACTGTTATTTACATATTTTTAAAAGCAATTTTTGTTCGAAATATTTTTGAAGAAAATGCGTTATTTATCTCTCTGAAGATTTTATCCCATTATTAAAACACTGCATGAGCTATAGTTAGTGTTGAGCAACTATTTTTTGCATAAAAAAATCATTTTTTGGTATCTTGAATCAAAATCCAAAGAATAAAAAAATTCGGCGTCTGATACTTGAAAAAAGTTACTTGTCATGTAATACATCTCATTAAACTGTATATCTCATTAAACTGTGTAGATTCATGTGATAAATAATACTTACATAATACTAACATTACTAAAATAATATTATACTTACATAGCGTCTCCAGACAATATGGACAATATATAAACCAACTTTGCACACATTCGCTAAATATAGACTTATATTAAATGTAATTATACACATTGGCCCATATTCAGAACGCGCTTACAATGATCTTAACACGCTAACGTGCTATAATTTACGTTATGCATACTATAAAATTTTAGAGATAAAAAAAATGCTTTTATCAATAAAAGCGCGTTCTGAATACGAGCCATTATGTATATGTATGATATTGACTTTGATCATATTATTGAAAACACCATATTAACGACTCTGATTTTATACTCTATATTAGATGAGAAACCAAATAACAAAACTATTCATTCATAACATTCGAATGAAATTAATACTTCTTAACTTGTAAATAAAACATGATGTGCATATATGTATATAAAATAATACAGAATTAGCAAATATAAATAATTTTAAAGTAAAATCAATACAATTAATTATATCAAAATATATAACATGGTATATAAATAAAATGGTAAATATATAAAATTGGTATTGTATTTTCTTATGAAATTTACAGATGGCATTTGGCAAGAACACAAATGTGGAAGACCATTGGGATTAAAGTTTGATAAGAAAGGCAATTTATATGTAGCGGACGCTTATTACGGAATTTTCCAAGTAAACGTTGCAACCGGAGAGTATAAAAATATAGTGAACATTACTAAACCAATTGATGGAAAAATTCCACGGATGCCAAATAGCATAGATATCGCAAAAAATGGAGACATTTACTGGAGTGACAGTAACTCACATTTCGCAATTTGTGATTTAGTAATGACATTTCTAATAAATCCATCAGGAAGGTAATAAAAAAAGATACAAATTCTAAAATCATTCAGTTTTATACTATAAATATATGCCCATATATATATTTATATACATAAGTTAATTGTATTAATTACAGACTTATACGTTATAATGCAGCTAAGAAGGAAAATGAAGTATTGATACGAAATATTGCATTCGCAAATGGTGTTATATTAAATGATGACGAAAGTTTCGTACTTGTGGTGGAAACACTAAAGAATCGTATTATGAAATATAATTTGAAAGGACCAAAGGCAGGGCAGCATGAGATTTTCATTGATAGATTACCGGGTATACCGGACAATATTCACAGCGATAGTCATGGTGGTTTCCTCCTTTCTTTGATCATTGCTGATAATCCTGATCATCCTCAGATTTTTCAATCTCTCGCACCACATCCCTATTTGAGAAAAATGTTGACACGGTTGTTAATGACGATGGAATTGCCATTTAAACTATTAAATGACATTTATCCTAATCCCTGTACTGAGAGAATTTTACATGCAATCGGATCGTATCAAGGCATAGACTTTTTAAGTGATCCAAAGGAGAAAAGTTCAGTGTTAAGAATAGATGCATCTGGTAATATTATTGAAATCCTCACTGCAGACGATGGTTCAGCTCGTCGTATAAGTTCAGCTTATATACAAGACGACTTTTTGTGGTTTGGCTCTCCGTTTGAAAACTATCTCGGCAGAGTCCCGTTGAAACAAGCTTTCCCTGATTTAATTGATGATACAAAACAATCTTTTCATACAAAGAGTGAAAAACAATTGCCGAATGTCGCTGCTTCTAATGTAAAGACGGAAAGAGCAAAACGAGACACGGATTCTACGACAATAAAACCGATCGAGTTGAACAGAGCTTCCCAGATAACGCCTAAACCAACTGCTGCTCCCACAACCATCACACCTAAGCCAAAAACCACTGCTACCCCAAAACCATCTCCAATTCCTAAAACGGATAAACCTACGGCTACAGCTAGCAATGTGAAATCATCGGAAACTAAATCATCTACGAATGCCGAAGCCAAAAAGGACAATGCAAAAATAGTTGATGCGAAATTAAATTCCCCAAAGTCCGAAAAGAGCAGTAAAAAAGAGGATACTACAAAGACACAATCTGAAAAGAAAGTAAAAGTAGAGCAAAATGCTTCTGTAAAACAAACAGAGCAAAAATCACAATCCGAGAAAGTTAAACGGGAAACAAACCGTCCGAGAGACGACCTGTAATTAAAAAAGTAAATAAACTATGATATATTTGTGATACCACAACACTTGTTGAACGGTACACTTCATATTTTTCAGACATTCCATTAAAAGAGAAAAACAAGTTTAGAATATATAGATTAACGATTTCTCATTTCTTATGCGTTTATATCATCCACATTGTTATATTCGAATATATGCGTTATGCGTATGAGAATATACGTATACAAGTACGTATATACAAATTATGTGATCCATTATAGGTGCTATGGTTGCAAAAGAAGTTTTACAAAAAATAAGTTGATCAAAATAATCAAGATTATTGGAATTTATAGGAACTTAATAAAATTAAGAGAAAATCTTTGAAAGATAATTTATTTAATTTTTAAGTTTGATTTTTTTAACTAATTTCCTTTAAAAATTTTTCATATTTTGATTTTTATTTTTTATATAAAATTACATTCCTAATTATACTTTTAATGATGGATAACTTGTATATTCTCTAGATAAGAATGCGAAAAATATATTAGAGAAATCTATCAGCTTTATTACAGTGACTAAAAATGAGGATAAAAATTTAGAAAAAGTTGTATGTTGGCGACTGTAATGTATATATGAAGTTGAAAGAATTTTTGCAAATTTTATTATACGTTTTCCATTCATATAGTATATGTACTAATTTTTATATTTTATATCCTAATTATATTTAAAAATCGATATGATATGAAAGGAATTTGGTATTTTTTTTTTTTTGCAATCTTAATTATTATTTTAGACTGAACATCTATCGCTTTATTTATATTAGCTTGTTTAAATATACAAGATGTATATCAAAATACTGAGCATCTATCACGGAACAAGTCGGAATTATTCTCTGGATTTCTATTATGTTTTTTAAAGAAAACAGAATAATTTCGATATGTTCCATGATATGTATCCTAAAGTAATTAGCTGGCAGCACAAATATTTTTTTTAAAGGAAACAAGCGGCTATATCCTGTCAAAAATATTGAAATTATTTTGCATTTATGTTTGTGAAATTTTCTATAGGTCTTTTTTATTTATAATATGAATAATATTCATATAATTGTAACTATATCATAATATCATGGACATTAAAATGTAATTTACGCAAATTTCAACAAGTGAGAAAAAACATACTAAAACAAGTGCTATAGATAGTTAAACTGACTAAGTGTTTTTGTTAAGTTGATCGACGATTATAAATAATAACTTTGTTATATGGTGTTAGGTTCGAGATGTAAGATAATTATAAGAATTGTACAGTTTGGCAATTACAAAAATAAAATTGTCTTTTTCGATAGTTATCACTTTTGCAAATATTTAAGACTTTCCAAAAACGTTTCACCCATTTACTTCCACATATTCGAAATGTCTGGGAAAAAGATTCAACATTAGTTTTATATTTCCGAATGTCACTTTTTTTTATTAAATCGGGACATTCACTCTAGAGCTGTTACTTTTAACAATTTCGAAACTTTAAAAGAATTCGAATTTTCGAAGTTAACTTCGAACTATAGAAGATAAAGATGCCTTTGAAGATTCAAAAAAGTTCGAATGTCAAAGCCTTCGAAACAAATCACTAATCCTAGTTCACACGATTATTCTTTCTACAAAAAAACACATGAATTGTGAAAATAAATTTTATTAAATTTTTATTTAAAAATCTTAAGTACATAATACATGCATTCTCTCTCTCTACAAACTATTAAAAAATATATTCTGGAAGTTTATTGTTGAAGTCGAACACTCACAGATCAAGCCGTTTCACTACAATCGTGGGCAACAATGATTTTATTTTGTCAATTACAAACATTTGTGTCTTCCATAAAACAGTTGGCTGTTTGACAAAGTGCCAATATCCATTTCTCCTACGCACTGCCCACTTTTGCGCGTTTGCTAAAGACTTTTTATACGCTAGAACTTGCTTATCCTTTAGCTTTATCCAAGGTTCGTGTATTGTAGCTAGACCTAATTTGACTAATTCCTCGCCAATCTCTAACGAATCCTATTTGTAAAAATGATGCATGAACACAGAGAGTATAAATATTTAATGTTGAGTGCTTTCCAACAAGAAGATAAATGACACAGTATAACACAAATAAATCATTACATCCTTAAAAAATTAAAACATAAGATTGAGGGCTAATGAGAGCATGGTAATTGGAGCGTTAATTAATAAAATAAATATCTTTACTCAATTTATTTGATTGAATATTTCGAATCTTACTTATTTTCATCTTATTGCTAATGTTAAACAAAGATGAAATGATCACTGTTATGTCTCTCTTGCTGAAAAGAACTAGATAACATTATGTTTTTCTTACTTGATCCTTCTGTGGCATTGTAACCACACACTCTAAATACTCTTTCTCTTTAACTACAGGCACAAACGTGACGAGTTTTTCATTGAGCACGGTTTGCAACCAACTTACACCTACAAGATTGATTCATGATTTAAAAATAGTTATGGATTTCGTGATCAACTCAATACCTACCGTTGCCTGTAATGTTAACGCCACCAATTTTGACAGGCAAGTAAGTCTTGCTGTTTAAATGGAGAAAAGGCAGTAAAGGTCGATGATCGACCATTAGCAGAACTCTGGTGGAGCTTGGTTCCACGTGCCGTACAGTACCCTGAAGTGGGACTCGTGATTGCAGGAAATGCAATGGAACATCAGATGGTTTCGTGAACTTGGCGAACTGGAAAACAACGAGAGAGAATCAATCGTGAGGTCTGTGGAGGCAGACAGATGATTAGGTGGACTCACGGGTCTAATTTTGTACAGGGCTGCAAACAGGCCAGCACTGGCAATTCCGTAAGTAATAAGCTAAAAAAAAAAGACACATAGCAAGTACAAAATGTAAATCAACACTAAATATAAAACAGTAAAATTATATCAGTATTATAATTACCCACTCAACAATATAAATGTTATATAAAACACATGTTGTACATAACAATTAGATTATGTAGGAAATTATAATTAATAACTCTTAATACATATGATTAGATCATTTGTATATTTATTTTCTTTGAAAATCTAGAGGCATCACGTAATTATTTATTAACATTTATGTACAATTCTTTTAAATACACAACCTTACAAATATTTTTTAAAGGTATTCAAGTATATACAAGTATCACTTAATAATTTTTGTATAATATTTGTTAAAGTGATGGAAATTAACCTGAGATTATTAATATACTTGTAAAAAACACATACTATGTACACAAGTAATAATTACTTGTTTCAAGTACTTAAAAAATTCATGTATCTGCAAATCTATCACAAATTCATCACAAGTATTAAATTTATTTAAAATATATTCTAAATTCACGTATGTTTAATGCTTCAGATTAAGATTAATAAATTAAGACAAATTTGATTTGCTTATAAAGTCTTCTTCAGTCAATTTTATATTAGTTTTCAAAAGAAAATTAATTCTTGTTTAATAATTGTTTTGAGTACATAATAAATTTTTTTAAAATTCGTAAAATACACACATAATATACTTATTAAAAGTAATCATTTCTTGAAAAGAAGAAAATAAATTAGGTATTTTTTAGTAAATGAATATTTTTTTATATATGTTATTGTTAAGTTGTTCTGGAATACTTCTGTGCGGGAAATGCGTGGCAAATGTGGCAAAGGTTAGGAAAACGTCGTGTACCTTTCCTGGTCCCATCTCGTCTTCCATAAACATCCGCAATCGTTCGAAGATCGAAGGGGTATCCTTGCGCGCCATGGTTCACGCGATTCTGAACAAAGACGTGCAAGGATATTCGTTCGTGCACGATCAGCTGATTCGTGATGCACAGTGATCACGATCGTTCGACACTGTTGTGTCCTACGATTCCTCTTCTCGCAATTCACGCTCGGTATTCTTTCGACTATAGAAACATAATGCTTGTAACGTGCATTTCACCATAATAATTTCCTTAATTTTTTCTAATACCTTTTCGACTGTCTGACCTTGCGTGATTATTTTTAGTTGCTTTCCATTTATACTAATCTCATATAATTCTTGTTTGTGATGTCATAACTCAGTGAATGCACGTCCCTTTTCATTCTTACAAGTGAGATACAATTGAATTTTTACCTACAGTCTGTACAAACTCGAGAGACCGTATTCTTTATTCCTTTACTGAGTCTTGCCTTTACTGAGCCTTTAACTTACATTAAAAGTGAGGTTATAAACTGTGTTGTTATGCGATTACTTCGTTATCAAAATAAGCATGTGACATCATAATCTGAATATAAAATAATCACATAACTTCAGACTCAGTATCACTTGTGAAAATAGAAAGCAATTGATGTTCGATTAGTTATTCAGTACATTAAAGTTCCCGGTCAATTTATGCGAGACCCGCATTTTTCAGCTGCACTTTATCGTCTGAAACGATCACGAGACGTAAAATCTCTGAAAGCCATTGGGGTGTACCCAGGTCACCAGGTGCTCCGGCATTCCGGCACCGAAGTATTGGATAAAAAGGAAGAAAGACTAAAGAAAAAGAAAGAAAACAAAAAAGTGCAGTTGAAATGAATGGTCTTTGAAGGAATTCAAAAGAAATTACAAACATGATGATGTAATCGTCACAGTTTTTCGGAAATCCATACAGGCTTCTTTTAAAAAGAAGAAGAATCAGTTTAAACTTAAATTGTTTTATTCTTTAAAGTTAACAATTTCATTATATATTGTAATTGCAATTAATATGTTAACGACGGATTTCTTTCTAAAAATTGCTTTCACAATAAGACGTACTTAATAGGGATGTTAGAGATATTGGGAAAATCTTGACATTGAAAATCATTTTTACTTCTCCGTAAATCGTCCCAACAAACGAGAATGGATTGAAATGAATTGAAATGGATTCAGATTTTCAGAAATATTGATTCACGAATGTTAAAATAAATGCTTTTCAATCTTGAATACATTTTTATTCATTTAGGAATTGCATGGCACATATCTTCATGCCTTTCAATCTAAAAATAATATTAGCTTTTTCTGTGCACAACACATTATGAATACTGTTCAATTCAAAATTTTGAATAGAAAATACAGTTTTTCAATCCAATTGTATCCAATTGTATCTAATTAAATCCAATTAAATCCAATTAAATTATAATTAAAAAAAGTATTCGCTATTTAAAATACGCATTCGGATAAAAAAAAATTTCAATTCATTTTAATCCATTCGTTTGCAGGGGCGTTTGCTTTCTGCAGTTCTTATGAAAAGTTCTCAGCAATTAAACGTCAAGATCCACAATTTTGCTACTATTGGTTGCTTCTATCGCTATTTCCCGCAAATAATTTCCTGTCAACGTGTTTTTTCTTCTCCTTTTAGACTGCTGCAAATGTGAGAAGCATGAGAAGATTGCAACGACTTTATCGGCTTCTTTTCACTCGACTTTCGTTTTTACTCGAAAACTGATGAAGAAAGCAGTTTTCTATTTGCTTAGATTCAGACAGAATGCGCGTACGTTATCGAAATCATGAAAAAAATCTACGTGTTTTGATGGTCAATACGATTGAATCCTAATAAGCGATTAGAGTGATCAATCAGCGTAATTGAAGCTCACGGTGTTGTGCTGCGAGTGAAACTGAACGTGACAGTAATCTGTTTTCTGAAGCTTATACCAGCTATGGAGATATGGTTGAGATAGTGTCAAATCCTCTTTCACTTTTGCGTTTGAATGGATTCGTGCAGTGCGATCAAGCTGCGTATTTTTTCCTTTTTTTCCAGCCTTTTTCCTCACGTAGAACCTTTCGACTCCTACGAGGATGTTGACCAGATCGAAACAATGATTCACTGAATCGTCAGATTTTTTCTAGGTGCGCTGATAGGGATGCAATTGTGAAGGCTATCGAGGAAGGAGTGATACTAAAAAGGAAATATGCTATAAAAATTCTTTCCCATTAAACCAGAACAGATTAAAATGGAAATTTTATTTATTCGAATGCGTATTTTAAAAATATTGAAAATTTGCTTATGAAGAGCAATTGGCTAAATTGCCAAAATTTATTTATATATTAATTATATAATAAATCTTTCTATTCGCAAGTGATCTGATGATAATGTTTCATAATATGTTGTACAATATAAACGCGGAAATGAAAAGATACCTTATATCATCGGGTAGTTCCATGCAGACTGATTGTTATGTTAGAAAAAAAACATTAAGTGGTATACTATGGAGAAGAAAATAAAATAAAATATCAATCTTTTTAGTGGACATAATGTGTATTATAAGACAGTTAATATAATAAAGAATTATTTTATTTAAAAATTTCTATTAGACTTCTGCTAATTGTTTTATTTTATTTAAAATTTATTTATTTTTATTTTATCTAAATTTTATTTAAAAATTTATATTATAAACTATTAATATAGAGAATAATTTTATATAATATTCATATTTATAGTCAACAATATATTTATTAAATATTAATATATTGAGAAAAAGTACTTATTAATTTATTAATGCAATTGTTTATCATTATTTTATTTTTTATTACATATTGTTATTAATTTACATTTATATTTAATTTTCATTTTATTAATTTAATTTACATTTTATCAATGTTGTATTTGAATATTGCGCTACCATTTAAGACCCAAATTTGATTGGCTAGCTGATTGCTCCGAATTGCCGTTACGCGTGTCGACTCGTCTGTCTTCTTCCACCATGGACGTCAGCTCGACAGCTCATCGGTTGTGGGAGACGTCCTTGATTACTACATCGCGCGGTCGACCACCACGCGAGGCGGTGGAGGCGTAACGCTCCGGGTTCGAGCGTGTCGAGCGCGAACATGTTCCGGGATGGCCAGTATCTGGAGGTGATCAAGGTACCACGTGCAACAGCTGTCAACAGCTGGTTGTCAAGCGTGCCGCGCGCGCGCGCGCGCACGAACGCGTCTGTCAAACATCTGTTGCGAAAACCGGGCGATATGGATTTTCCTTTTATCTCCTTTTCTCCAAACAGTCGAGAAATATTTTCTTCAATAAGTGAACGATTAAAACGTACGATTCATCCTTTGAACGGTCGAAGATAGGAGATAGTGTCATGACAATTCGCACGTTTTAATCATCGCGAGTTAGCGGAACGTCTCTCATTAATTTTCTGGAACGAACACGCAGCGATTTGTATAGAGCTTATTGCTTATATCGTATCGCAACGTGTCCGCAGGCCTCGGACGATTGCCTAGCGACTGCCGTGGTCACCGTGCAGGAAAGAACGGTGGAGATCAAGAACCAGAAGGTCATCACGAACAAGTGGCTGCAAGTCGAGGACTGGGCGGCTCTCTATAAGATATTGGAGCGAGCGGTTCTGCGAAACGGCCGCCAGGATGATGAATCGCATCGCGAAGGACGGGGATGCGAATGGAGAAAGTCGACTCGTCAGCTGGAAGTCACGTAAGAATGCAATCGTCTTTATTGTTCGTTCGAGAACTTTCGATTTACTTTTTTTTTTTAGTGAAATTGATTAGAATAATTAAAGCCCGATGTCAGCAAAAAATGTAAAATTAATTTTAATTTAAATTCAATTTACGTTTATTATCTTTTTTTTAATGCTTAATGAATATTCACAAATTAATTTTGAAAAAGAAGACAAAATTGAAGGTTATAGAAAGATTTAAAAATCGATTATAATGTTATAAATTTAAGTTTTTTAAGTTGGAGAAATTAACTTACTGTTTTAAGAGAAAAATAAAGTAAATTAATAAATTAAATACGTGTGCTTCGCGATTTACTTGCTAATAATTAATTAAAAATAATATAAAACAAAACAATCCAATACTTATACAAAACAGTCCATACTTATCCTTCCCAGGTTCAAAAGTCTCAACTCTAATTTGGCCCTTTCCCAGACAAATAAAATCCTAATTACACCCATACTTTATCGACGATTAATTTATCGAGTGATGACCTATATTTGATTGATTATAGGATAGAATTATTAATTTCTTTTATTGTTTGGCACATGGGAAAAAAAATAGAGACAACAGTGAATTAAAAACTCATTAGAAACAATTCTGCAATTGAATAAATCATTAATTAAGTTAATCAAAATTCAATCTTATATTCATTATGTGTATCTCGTCGGAATAAAATAAAACATTTTTATAATAGTTTAATATTAAAAATAGATATGCATTTCTTAAAAGTCAATGATAAGTTGAGTTTGTTATATATAGAAACAATATTCTGTAAGATTAATAATTACGAATCGTTATTCTATCGTAATCAGGAATTTATACAAATATGTATATTATAATAATAATAATAATAATAATAATAATAATAATAATAATAATAATAACTCGCTAATTTTGTTTAACAGGTACACTTTTGAACATCCAGAAAATACAAGTGGTATGCCGTCTTTGCCCACGATCAAGGTACATGTGTCACCAGCCCGGAAGAAACCGGTGAAGCGAGAATCAGGTGACGAGATCTCGAAGAAGAATAAAGTGAAAATGAAGGACGACGCAACGAAACGAATGAAAGAAGAAAAATCTCCCATTCAAACGTTGACAAAAACCGATCAATTAAAGAAGACACCGAAGAAATTGGCACAGGCTACCCCGAAAAAGACTGAGACTCCGAGCGCTATCGCGAAGGAGCAGAAAGACCTGAAGAGGAAAAAGTGTTCGACATACACGCTCTTCGAAGATTTAGAGAACGCACCGTTGGAGGAATACATTCCGGACGCACCGAAGACAAAGAAATCGTGTCCGGACTTCAAATATGTTCCCAGCCGAAAAAGCGCATTAGAGAATATGCGATCAACATTGAACGAATACACGCCGACTTTGTGCGAAGGCAAAAGCCTCATCGCAGAAAACGTAAGTTATGTGCCGAACTCCGTTAAGAAACTGGAGACGAATTACGAGATTTACGAGCCATGTGCCACCACAGAGATACCCGACAGCGTTTTCGAAGAGTACGTGCCTAATTCCAAGGGTCTCAACCCCTCTATAGAAGAGTATGAACCTGACTTCAAATTCCCGAGCAAACTGATGAAGTTCGACGATAGTTATGTGCCCTCGAGCGTACGACGTAGCGTATCAAATGACTCGAAAAAAACTTCGAGCAAGCAGGAGAAGTCGAAGCTCCAGAAACTAGAGGCTCGTCGAAAGGGAGCAGTAGACAAGAAAAAGATGAATCTTTTCTCGTGAAATACACACGTGTGAAGTGCTCAAACGTGATTGTAAGCGACTAAAGAAAGTTTTGCAAGGAGAGAAAATAGATTTTGGTACGACTGATGTCTGTAAAAAGTATAGTTTATATCAATTCGATATATAAGACTATATATTACATTATTGTATAGTGATATCCGTAATAAAATATCTATTCTTGCTAAGTACAATGATATCGATGAATTGATTATTAACGAATGTCGTTTACGATAATATAACTTGGAACTGGCGCGAGTAGCTGTCTTATTTCCATGCTATAAAATTGATTATTCTACTTCCGAAATGTCAATTTCTTGATATCTTGTATCAGTCTTGTGCATAAATACATCATGGAGTCACTTAACGGTCGTCTTCGGCCTCGCTTGGAGGATCTTCGACCAAATTCTTTATGGGTTCGTATTTATTTTTCGCCATTTCTTCCTTAGATTCTTCCTTGGATTCTTCCTTGGATTTCATTTCAATGTTATCTTGATTGAGTTCCTCTTCGTCGTCAGTATCATCATCGGCACCTGGATGAACGGAAACTTTATGCGTCGGACTGCCTATTGTCTGCATGGTTCCCGGTTTCTGCCACATCTTTTGCGATTCCTGAAAATGACAAAGAAATATAATTATTATAATGAAAAAACAATGTATGTAAATCAATTTACAAATAGAAATTACCTTCATTCCACTGACTTTCTCCATGTAATAATCGTAAACAAACTTAGCCATGTGCGGCATATCCTCGATCTCCATCGGAATAGTTGAGGACACAACATCGTTCGGTCGCTCGGTGGGATAGAGTTCCTGTGGCAATAGTTGTAGTTTCAACGGTCTCTGCATCAATTGGTTGAACGCTGGTGTCAATTCGAAACAGTTCTTGAAGAGGGACACGCGAGCGAAGACATAGAGACCGAGACGAGCACGAGACATCGCCACCACTAAACGCCTCGCGTCTCTCAGGTGACCAACTGCGCGCGTCTTAACCAGAGACAGCAAGATGTAATCGTTTTGCTGACCCTGGTATTTGTCGACAGTTGTTACTTTGTTCGGCCGGCCTATCAAAGGATTATTTGCGCATCGAATGTTTATTACATCCCTTATTAGATGCTTCTGTCCGTTATACGTAGTCAGAATACTGATCTTGTCCGCCGGATACCCTAGCAGGCGCATGTACATGAACACCGCGACGCAATATTCGGCTTCAGCAAGATTCTGATAGAAGTAGGCACTAGGCTCGCTCTCGCCAACGCCGTTGAAGTCTTCGACATTCACTAGTTGGAAATCATACAGGAAACCGGCGTTTGCTACCAAATACTCAGGACTTCGCTCTACGTGCGCCAAATTACCCAGTTTCTTATATCTCCAATTGTAGAGATCGCAAATACTAGGTCTGGCGCGACCTTGGCCATCAAGATCGACGGTGGGTACGCCCAGTCTTACGAATCTCGCGAATAGCGATTGTTCCATATTCGAATATTTCTGAAAAGCCATGTTCTTGATGACCGGCGGCAGCTGATGATGGTCCCCTATCATTATCCAACGTTTTAGGCGATTATATCCATCTTGAGGATTTTGTAGTAGCAATGGTATGAAAGTTTCTATTTCCAAAATCTGCGCGGATTCCTCCATAAGGATATTATCGTATTTGAAACCCATGTCGACAAGTTCACGACGTTTAAGCGCTGCGTGCGTACAGGTCATAGCAATTACTTTGGCCTCCTTTACGAGTAAGTACTTCGATCTGTCGAGACCCGATCGCAGTAATTCGAAAGCGCGGAACTCATCTAATTGCGTAAATATCCTTTCAATGTATCTGCATAGAAAATATTGATATAAGAAGCAGTTATTACTCATCTTATAAAGTGTTGTATTCACGATGCTAGAAATCCTTCCGAAATCTCGGAGAAAGAATTGACCAATCACATTGATCAAATAACCAAATTGTTAAAATGTTATTTGTTAATTTTTTTCTTCATCCAAGATTTCAAAACAATTTCTAACATCACAAGGCTTAAGAGTTTAATGTACGTTTCTTACCTAAAACAGCTGCACGCAATCTTGAGATCTTCCTCGTACGAATTTCGCTTGAAAAGCGGCTGCGGGGCGTTGTCGAAGAACTTGTGGAAAGGGAACTCCTCATCAATTATAGAAGATAAATCAGGTTTCTCACTTGTGTGCTGTCTTTGCTTGACTCTGGCCTGAAAACGGTTCCATCTCGTGGACACTTGATACATAAAAAAATAACCCGCCGTTTCACACGTGTACGCGACATCGCCTTTTACATTCAAAGATTCCTAAAAAAAGAAATACATTGTAATAATTTGACATAATCAAACAGTACTGATAATTTAAGAGATAAATACCTGTAATCTTTGAACTTCCAAGAGTAAATCCAAACGTTTGGCAAGAACGTAATTAACTCTACCGTAGCGACTGAAATCCTTTTCCGTTTCCAAAGCCTCCTCTCCGTGACCAAGACGCAGCAGATGCCGTTCGTCGATATCGAGGGCCATTATCTTCTCGAACAATTGATTAAGTGCTTGATTGGAATGTGTTACGATCAGCGTCCTCTGATAGGGAAAATTGTGATATAGATTCGAAATAATCTGTACAGCGACATCCGTTTTACCAGTACCAGGCGGGCCGACGACCAGCGTCAGACCTGGCTGCATTCCAGCTCGTATAGCTTCGACTTGCGTTGGCGTAAAGGGAATCTGATTTCTGCAACGTAGCAATATATTTTTTCTCCATCCAAAAAATAACACATTTCAACATGCTATTAATGCACTACGATAACAAAGTGAATACTAACTTTTTTGGTTCGTTCGCTCTGTATGGACCTCTACTGGGCGGCACGTGTGGTTTAATTGTAATAACCTTCTTGATCGGATCATTGTTGTGCTTTGCAAGGACATCCTCGAAAGTTAACTGGAATGGCCGCACCAGATTTCCTTCGTCCTCCGGATTCGTTTTGATCTCGTACTGAGGAAAACTGGCTCGTAGATGATCAATATCGAGGAACGTATCGTTGAAGTCTATCGTTGCGATTTCATCTGGCATTCTATTGCATCAAACATTTTTTAGTATTCAATTATAAAGATTATGGATTTAATATTTTTTTAGATTATTACGAATGTAAATTATGTAAATTATTATAGAAATGCAAAAATGTTAATTTATTTTTCAAACAAATAATCAAGATAAATAATTACTTAGGAAGATACTGACGGAATAACTGCAGAAAAGTATAATTACAGAAGAATATATCTACTAAATTATAGAAGGAATATATCTATTAAAATCTCAGACAGATTTGTTCATCCGTTTACAATCGATGCCGTTCCAAGCAATCAAACAAGAAATACACCATTAGCTTTATTACTGGTATGTATAGAGATAGATAATAGATAGAGATTACCTAGAATAGCATGCTGCACCCGGATCGCCGTATCCGAGGATTATGTCGTGCAACCAATCGGGCACAACGCATTCAGTATTCATAAGCTCCCTTATAGTCTCTAACACAGCTTTGAAGTTGTTCTCCTTAGGTTTACGCCTCATTATGATATTAAATCCCTCGTATACGTCTTCGCCGCCATGACTAGCGTTGTCCATATCGATTCGATATTGATTACAGTCCAGCCACACTCTATAAGTGCGCGAATCGCCCGGCAAAATCGGCCTCGGTTCAGGGCCATCCTCTATCACTCTGCCGTTTGAGTCGAGCATACCCTCGACTTCGCATCCTCGCACCGTTGTTAGACCAACTTGTGGCACGAAGGGGAGTTTATGACTGTATTTAGTGCCTGCGATAATACGACAATTATCTGAGAATTTTGATCTATATTATTATTATTATTATTATTATTATTATTATTATTATTATACGAGGTTACAATAAAAAAAAATTTTATTGTTGGAGCAAAATCATTACTGTTACTGCGTATGAAAGCGACTAAACTTCGCTGACATAATCATCATTTGATTGTAATAAAACATGTTTTATTGATAATAAAATGGAAAAACCTTTGCTGTTTTTCTAACGAGATAATTTATCTTTGCAAATACATTTTGCAATTACAAATTTTTTTTATAATAAGATAATTAATTATTATAGCAAATCATTAATTAACATTAAAAATTATTAACATATGTATGTCAGCATATTTTTCTCTAAGTAATTGATTCTTATTTATAAAACAGTTTCAAATTATTTTTTTAAATATCCATCTTATCTTACCGATAGGATTCGGTGGCTTAACTGTGATAAGAAAGCACACGTCGTGCTTACGAAGATTTTCCCATTCGGATTTAATTTCCTTACGAACGCTAAGATTTATGGTCACATCGGCACGAACTCTTGATGGTCTGTTCTCGCCGACATTAGGCTTAGCCACTTCGACCACCGCAAATTGTGTAATAGGTTGTGCCATTCTAGCCCATCCACCAAAGTAGACACCACCGTCTTCTGCCCGCCTATAAGCGAAGAAAGAAGAAATATTATCACTTTTACTTTTGCGAAAAAAGAAAGTAACACGTTGATTTAACATACCAAGGACTCAGTCTGCTCACGGCATCCTCAATGTCTTGTCGTATCTCATCTGCAAACAACGATAATATTTAACGACTGATATATGTATTTAATCATAAATTAGATATGATAATGAATAACGCTGATTTTTTTTATTTTTTTTATACGTACATGTAGATTCTAAACGGAATAAATTGAAGTTTCGTAGAAGATAATCGTGCAATGTGAGGAACTGCAAGTTCAATTTTGGCAAAGCCAGACAGCCCTCGCCAGAAAAATATTCAGTCGGGACGATGCTCTCGTTCCATATAATGTTCTCGGTCGGATAAAGGGGCATCTCATTCAACTCTTCAAGCTGCGATGGCCTACGCTCGTGTCGCGATATCTGAAATTAAAATGCATGTTCTCTGAATTCAGACTGGTTCTGCTGGATAAAATCTCTCACGATCTCTCAATATTTTTCTTTTTTTACACCCACCAGTAATTCACGCAAAAAGTCTATATCCAAGCGATACCAATTCTCGTCCTTTTCTCGCTCCGTGGGCGGTACTAAATTCAAGTAACTCGCGATAGATCTCAATTTTTCTTGACTAAAAAAAAAAATATATTATTCGATTCAACGAAGCTAGTGCTTCACATGGTTTTATACATCAATATAATTATTCTCTTCTAATAAATTATCTCGCAATATTTTCAAAATTATACTTTACGTATTTTTTAGGATACTCTTATTAAATCCAAAACTTACCTGAGTGAGCCAAAATGTTTATATAAAGCATCTCTGACATCGACACTGGCTACGTTGGCCAATGCAAAGCTTCTTAGATCCGGAAATTTTGCAAAAACTGCATTCTGTAGAATAAAAGTTAATAATCTCAAGTTGCTAATCTCAAGATTTCAAGCATTTATTATAATTTATATAATATTCAATATTGATGACGCAACTAATAGGATTAATTAAAATTCTTGTTTTATGATAATAAATCAACAATTGATTTACGAAAATCACACAACTTGTTAAAGGTAAAATAGATACATGATATAAAAATCAGGGATTTGCTTATTATTTTACATACTTAAAAAATTATTAAGCACATATACAAAATCATTTTTTAAATGATGGAAATTCTTATGTACCTGTAGAGACGTAATTTTAGTGTAATGCAACTCCGTCATGTCGTGATCCGTCAAGGGATTACCAGTCTCCTCGCTGATCTCGAAACGGGCATAGAACTTGAGCATTTCTAAAAGCTGCAATTAAAAGCGAAGTGAAGATAATGAAGCCTTATATAGAAGAAGCTAATGAACCCTTCATTTGGTTTAACTTGTTTTCTCCCTTTCATTAAACTATTGCTAAATTAAATATTAATGCCGCGAAATGCTTAATAAAATTTATCAATAGTTTATCAATAGTATTCTGATTAAAAAAATTTAATTTTCCTGTAATTTATATTTTAGTTTATAGTGTTAAATCAAATTTTTGTCTAAAAGACTTATTATTTCTTCAACTTTATCGGATTAGTTCGAGTTATTGTTTGTACTCGATCTGCTCGACTTGGTACGATCGAGCGTACATTATGGAACAGCTTTTTTTATTTTTCGTGAGCACACTGAAGAAAAAAAGTAATCTTCTTTTATCCCCAAGAAAACAATTTATTGGACCATTAATTCAAATTAAATACTGGACTTGCCTTAATGAATCAAAAATCCATAACGATAAGGATAAGATATAAATTACGAGAAGAGTTTTTTTTCATGGAGACACATGGCTATGCCTATATGCAATAAATCAGAATCAACAGAATCGTTGCATTTATAATCGTACTTTGATGTCATAGTCGACGAAAAAACCGGTCGTCTATATATATATAGAAAATTATTATGTAACATATAATGATAATGACTTATTATTACATTTATAAATTTATTGAATAATATTATTATATATATAATTATTATTATTGTATATATAAGATTTTTAATATCTTAAGATTTTAGATATTTCCCATTACATTATAAATATAATAGCATCTATCATATTCTTTGAACAACTCTCAAGATTGAACAATTCATCTCTAATAGTATACTTAATAAGCCATGAGTGTGCCAATTAATACGGTTCGTTACTCATTTGCATGTTTCAAATATCAAACGACTCTTCGAATGCAATTAACCAACTGCAGTTTAAAGGAAGTATCGCATTGAACGTTAATGATAGTAATTAATCATCATAATTATCAGAATTTCCTAGCGTTTCATCGCGGCCTTCATTCGCATGTGCGTATATAATACAATATCTTAGAAGATAATTCTAAACTTTCAGAATAGTTCACGGATAGCACATTTGCAGTGAGTTTACGGGTGCATGTATCAGCGTTTTAATTTCTGTGTATAAAAAAGATATTGAATGCATAACGGTATTACACTTCTCTAGCACGTTTCTCTATCAGAATAATCACGCAGCGTGACGTTCATAAACACTATGATACCATGCTATGCTCACAATTCCTTTTCCTCTCTTCTTAATTAATTAGATGTCTATCTTTTTTATAGAATATTTTCTTTCTAGTATCACCCCTTTCTCAATAGTTTTCACGATCGCATCCCTATTTGCGTATCAGCACACTTAAAAAGAAATCTGATGATTCAGTGAATTTCATTGTTTTGATCTGGCCAATGTCCTCGAGGGAGTCGAAAGGTTTTCCATGAGGAAAAAAAATGGAAAGGAAAAGAAACAAATACGCAGCTTGGTCGCACTGCACGAGTCCATTCAAAAGTGGGAGAGGATTGGCGCTATCTCAACCGTCTCTGCATCGCTGGTAAGCTCCGGAGAACAGTCTACTGTCACGTTCAGTTTCGCTCGCAGCGCAACAACGTGAGCTCCAACACAACTCATCACTCCAATCGCTTATCAGAGTTCAATCGTATCGGCCATCAAAACACGTAGACTTCTCTGTAAAGCTCACGTGATATGCGTCGAGGGCTTTTCTCGTGATTTCGATAACGTGCATACATCCTGTCTGGAGCCTGTCATTCTGAGCAAATAGAAAATTGCCTTTTTCATCAGTTTTGGAGTAAAAGCGAAGATCGAGTGATAAGAAGCTGATAAAGTCGTCGCAATCTTCTCATGCTCCTCACGTTTGCAGCAGCCTAAAGGTGAGGGAGGAAGAAGAAGTACATTGACAGGAAGTTATTTGCGGAAAATCGCGATAGAAGCAATCAATAGTATCGAAATCTTGTCACTCAATTGCTGAGAAACTTTTTATAAGAACTACAGAAAATAAAAGCAGTCGTTCCTTTCGTGACAAATGCCGTGACAGTGTGGCCTGCCAGTCCGTTGATCCTAGTCGTGTGTGTCGCGCCAAACAAGTAATTCTTCTTTTGGAGAACTTGAATTTTGAAGTTCCGTTACCGACAACTTCTTTGGCGACGGCCAATAGCTTAGCTATTTATATCAGCGAGAAGCAGATTCGCTTTGTACATCTGAATCAGGAAATGCGGTAACAAGAACGAGAGATGATGTCGTTGTCCGATGTGATTTACGGCAGGCAGCTGAGCATGTCATCAATCAGAGGTGAGCTTCGTAAGCTTAACTTGAGTATCCGCTTCCTCGTCTTTATATGTCCAACTCTACTCCTCGTACAGTGTTTTCATAGAAGAACCTTCTGTAAACTGGTTTTCTCTGCGTCGAACATAATCAAGCATAATTAATAAGCAAAATTAATTAAACTGTCATTGCAAAATCATTTTCCACTTCGAATTGCTTACATGAATAGCTATATTCCATTCTCTAAAGCTTCGTGTTATGAAAATCTTCCAGCATGGAAAAGACCACACACATTCTAAAGTTTTCTTAACATCATAGTTTTTCAAAACATCATAGTTTCATCAAGTAGGAAGAAATATTCAGAAATTATGCTTCGCATTTTACGATTTAAATAATCAATTATTCTCTTTATTTTAAAAAAACACGCGTCTCGTAATCATGTTTTTTCTGTCATCTACTTCATCATCAGAAACTTAAAGGAAGATTGGGTGAGATTGGACAACAATTATTTAGTTTAGACACGTGCTAGTACATTTATTGATCTGCACATGAAAGGCGAAATCTCTCCGTATTGAGACAGAGGCAATGTTATTTGCGAAGTTAACTTCAATCAGTCACATCACTAAATGTAATTTCGTTTTAGTTCATCAATATAAATAGAATCTATTATTTTTTAAACTGCGAGTTATATATTTTCATTTTTTAATATAAATACATTAAAAAATGTATTTACGTAAAATCATAAAATATAGTTCATTGATGTTCTATAATGCAAACTCGTTACATAGAATTGCAATCACTCATTTACAGCTAATACAATCCTAGCGATAGAACACTCATTCGAAATTGATATTCAATTAATTTATCAAAACCGGACCGTTATACAATACATGATTATAAGAAATATCGTGATTATCGATAAAAAAATTAATTGCAATCTATCGTCAGTGTTTTCCGAACAAGGAAGCGGCTGTACTAAAGAAAATTATTACTAGATAATCAATTTGTATTCAATATGCATACATCATACATGCACGTGTGTCTTAGGAGAAATATTTCGTTGTTTACTTGGAAAACGTAAATCCGCTTAGAAACTCGTTAAAAACTAATATCAAGATAAGCGCACTGTGCATTATTGTGAAAAAGTAGCAACCTTCTCTATAAATAAATGTAGATGACGAGATTAATATTTTATCGTGACATTTCGTAAAGCTAATTTGATGTGGAGATACAGTGTGCATTAAGCAAACTGTTTCAATTATCAAGAGCTTTCATTTTCTGTTGCATTTTCTGTTAATAGAATAAAATATCTCAAGCGAACGAACGTCACTTATTGTTAGCCTCATTCGGATATATTACCCGTAACTTATTTTTACACTATCATAAAAAACTCCACGCTTGTATTGTCTCCGTTTTTGTTTTACATAAATTTTATTATAGTTACGAGCAGCGGAAAATTTATCAATGTAATACTTTTCTTTTTTTCGTATATTTACAAACGCGACATGATAAGGACGATACGTGAGGCATAAAAGTGACAATTGTTTATTCCGCTCGCTCATTATACGTAATATGGCAATTGTATCTAATTAAACATGGACGGCGTTTACATCGCTTTAATTAAGTCGTCCCTGCAGTTGGCGGCAAGCAAAGGAGGTGACGTCTGTGCCGATAATTAATCTCACGATTTACGGAAAAGTAAAAATTATTTTCAATGGCAAGATTTTCCGAGAAATTACATGACAATAATATTCAATTATTATTCTTAAAACGTGTTGTAAAATGCGTTTATAGATTCTGTTGATGATTTGCGATATAGGAAGTATCTTGTTCATAAAGTTATAATCTCGATGTTTATCGGCGAGACGTCTATGATCGGGTCAGAAGATCATATCAGAAAACTCAAATAATCGAGAGAGAAAGCAAAAAAATATATACGTTAACGACGCTAATCGTTTCGCAAAAATAATATTATCCGGCGGAGATTGCGAGACCGAGATATATCATTATAAATAAAAAATATAAAAATTAATAAAACGTTTACTGAACTGATAATGATAATTTTAATATATCAAAAGTGTAAAAATAAATATAATTCAGAAAACTATATATATCGTGACAAAATTAAATATGACTTTTTAATTCGTAGAAGGATTAACATTACCGATGATAATCAAGACATCAACACAACAAAAAATTTATTTATTCTTTGTGCGGTATTTAATTTTTTGCGATATGATACACAGTAATTTTAATAGAATGAGAATTATTCGTTACATCAATTTGCGTTCTCTGAATTTCATGCCGTTTCAGCATGGCATACTTTCCAAAAATATCAAAAATAGAAACGCCATCAAACCTCACAGGATACTTGCAGATATTTTAAAAAAAATTTAGAAAGTGAAAATTTAGAAAGATTTAGAAAAATAGAAAGTGAAAATTTACAATCATCCTTGAAAAAAAGTGAAATATTTTTTTCAAGAGTAGTTGCATTTTCACTCTCTTAGAGTGAGATTTCATTGCAAGAAATTTAGAGTACACACATGTGCGTCCGGTGTACACGCACGCACGTGTGCTGTGTAATCCAACGCTTGTTAATAAAGTGTTAACAGTTAAGAGTGCCCTCCTTCTTTCGCAGCGATTGTATCATATCGCACATCTGCCATTAGCACTGAACTGGGTTACCGGTATCATTTCTATCGTTCTTTCCATTGCATCTCTTACTGCGTTCTCCGGATCGGATCATGCGCTCGTTTCTCGTCTTGTTTCTTTCCGGGAGGATGTCGACATACACAGACGGAGTTACAGGACGTATCGCGTCGTATCAAGTTCAATTTTCTCGAATTATAAAGAATCTCTTTTTTATATTCCGTGGAAAATCTCATAACCCCCGGATAACTCATGTGATAACACCGGATCTAGTATCACCGATAAAAAAAGTTTTGGTATCAGGCCGACCCTTGTGTGCGGAAACTCACGCGTTACGTATTTTGCGTTAGAACGCGCAATACGTTGCATTCAGGAGCGCTATTAAAAAAAATATTATTTTAATATACTCCGTCATTAACGTCAATAACGTCATTAACGTCATTAACGTGTAATATTATAGAAATAAAATATCTCATAGAAGAGATTATGCTTAAAAAAATACTTTCGCATACGAAAGTATTTACAATAATAAGATTGTTGTTAGATAAATATTATAATCTTTCCAAGAAATTGACTTAATTGAAAAACAGAAAAAAAATTTCTTGTCACAGTTTTGCATTTGTAAATGTTATTTTCTTACTGCTGAACTGTGCATAACAGTGTATTTTAAGCTATATCTTCTTGGCAAGCGTGTCTTTTCACAGAAGAATCGACTGCATTTTGTATCTACGCTTGAACAATCAAAATGTGGCGTTTTACAGGTCTTTGGTTGCTATGGCTCTGCCTGTTCGTGAGTTTGATCTCCCCGAGTTTATCCGTTAACGTATTATGCTGTCCAGAGGGGACGATATGGCAACGTACGTCCAATTGCTCCGATGGCACACAAATCCGTCTAAGCTGTCCGAGTATTTTTCTGATGGATCCTCAGCAGAGCAAACATGACAATTTTACTGTTATCTATGAGGAGGACACCGCTTGGTTACTGCCAGACATCGACTATGAGAAAATCTCGCTTGACAGGTAGAATCTCCGCAACTATGGCGTGAGTTTATTTACCAATTGCGTTTATCTGTGAAGAATTTATTATATACAGAAGAAGAAATAGAAAAAGAAACAGAAAGAAACACACACACACACACACACACATACACACAACTGAAAACATGAGGAAAATCCTATTCAGAAATTTTCTGAGCTCACGTAGTATCTCGAGGCTTTATTATGACAAGTTTATTGCGCAGTAATCCTACGCAGTGTTGTATTCAAATTTTCTATAATGGACAAATCATGTCTTGTTCACTGCGATTTCTAATGAATCCTTTTATTCATTAGATTCTGCGTAGCCAAATCGATGCAGAACGGCGGCGAGATTGCTCTGGTATGTTTCGATCATGAGCTGATAGATGATGGCGTGTCGAAGATATGGAAGAACATGCTGATCTGTATCGTCAGCATCATTTCGGCGATCTTTCTGATCGCCACTCTGGCGATTTATGTTATATTGCCGGAATTGCGAGAGCTACAGGACAAGGCGATGATGGCCGCTGTCACAACTCTGGCGGTCAGCTACACTGTCCTCTCCATTCAGCACTTACGATCGAATACGGACGATGATTATATCATCTGTGTTTCTCTCGGTATATATAATTATTATATTATATATAATAAAATATAATAATATATAATTAAATTGTAGTATAAAGAAATTTGTCACAAACTTGGACATACAAATATTTTTAAAAATTGCCTGGTCTCTCATTTATCTTTTGCTTCAATTCTCGTCCTTTTGATTTTTTTATTATTATCCAATCCATATATCTGTATTTTAGGATTTATATTATATTTCGCCTTCATGTCTGCGTTCTTCTGGATGAACATCGTGGCCTTCAACGTATGGCGATGCGTCTGGTAAGTGCTAAGCGAATAAATCATCCGAGAAACACCGTTATATGAAAAATAATAGATACTTTACAGTTCGCATATACCTTTAAAATTTAATGATATGTACAGGTTTAAGAGCAAGATAAAGGAACAATCGCTTTTCTACGCTTATTGCGTGTGGGGATGGGGCGGTCCAACGTGTTTCCTGATCGCCGCACTGACGACGCACCATATGTCTGGAAATCACTTGCGACCTGGTTTTGGCGAATATACCTGTTGGTTTAGCGGTAAGTTTTAAAGAAATATTCCTATTTCTTTTTTTAAAAAATTCAGCAAATGACTTTATTGCTTCGATATTGTTGAAATATGATTTAACCCTTAAGTAGATATATCAAAGCCACTTTTTCTTCTTTTGGAAGCTCCAGAGCACTTCAATCACTATGTAATTTTGCCAGTGCACTTATTTAGCAGTTTAAATGTCGCCAGTTCTTCTGATGTAGGATGAAATATGATTATTTCGCGTCTATTATTTCACAGGCGCTAAAGAGACGTGGGCGTACTTTTACGGGCCAGTTGCTGTTTTGTTAATATTAAACATGCTCTATCTCGGAATGACCAGCTGGCGTTTGTGGCATCAATATCGCGAGTACACGGGAAGCAAGTTGCGAATCTTGCGATTTAAGTGCCTGCTATATATTAAATTAGTGCTCGTCATGGGTATTACCTGGATCTTTGAATTGTTATCATTCGCTATCGGGTCGAAAATGGATGAGTTCTGGTAAGCAATCGTTAAGACATTCTGTCTCTGCATCAATGTCTATAAATTACTAGTAAAATCATCCAAGCGTTCTTTTTCGTTAGGATACCGACGGATCTGTTAAACGGTTTACAAGGATTCATCATATTCCTGCTTCTCGTTGCGACGCGAAAAAGGGTGCGGAAATTATTGGCGAAGAAGCGATTGTGCGGTATCACTTTCCCAAAATCCTGGGCCGCATACGAAGACGAGGAGTGCGAAGCGGTGCTTCCCGAGGAGCTCGAGCTATCTCAACAAGGCTAAGACACTCGCATCTTTTTTTTTCAGGATCATGACGCGGGTTAAATGTTGTCTACAGAAAGACAATCCAATGATTTATTAGTAAATTATCTATAATCGGACGTAAATAACGCAACTATTGTCGAATTTTTAATTAATTTAATTCTATAAATAACTCATTTGTAGTTACATTTTATTTTCTGAATATTCTCATTAGACATGTGAATATTTACATAGTCTCAATTATGTTAATCCATTATTACTCGTGGTTGTTTATAACTGACAATATTATTTTATCTCTTGTTAATGTACGTTATTATCATCTTTTACTTGTATAGCGCTAATATAAAAGCGACATAAAAATCGACATTTGTCTGATGAATAAGGTAATACAAATGTATATTTTAAATGCGATTGTCGTGAAACGTGTTGTTTTCAACAGCTAGTGTAATGGAATATATTATTATTAAACACTATATAAGAATCTCCGTAAACGTTATGTAAATGTTGGACCGAATTACTGTATGTGTGTGGAGCAAAACTCGTGGAAAGAATATAACGAAGGATAATTACTCATCGATGTGTAATATCATTTCACGCTCGTGATTCAATTACAGTTTCTCGTTTAAATCATTCACGGAAACGTGACAACGAGTCATTCGTTCCCACATTCCTACGTTTTCCTACGAAAATGCGTAAATCCGACTCATTCACTCGTTGTTTCATCTCCACTATCAACTCATTATCAACCACAATCGCGAGTACTATGCATGACGTATCTTGCTTGATAGATTCACGCGCGGATCTTTGGCACGAGATATCTCGCGTGCGATGAAAACATTGCGCAAGTGAATCCAATCCAAATAATTTTAACGAATCTTTAACAGTGGAACATTAAGGCATAAGCTATCATAAGCTATCAAAGTAACCGTGAGCAATAAGTTGCGATGCAAAAGTCGCTTGTATTCCGAGTCCGAAGGCTACTGGATACTTTCCGTACGTGGGCAAGACAATAGATTCGCGTATATTAGCATAACATGTGCGCATCAGTTCAGGATATCTCTTACTAAAATCTGATTCACGCAGTGACATAAGTTTAGACAACAAGTTTGTTAAAATTGTAGCCGCAGGCACGTTAAATATTAGTAATAATTTGTATCTCGTCTACGCGTGATACAGATTACTAAAGTCATCTATTGGAAAAATAATAGATTTCTTTTTACTACACCTAATATATTGTAAACATCTGTAGACTTGTCCCACTTCCATTAATTTAGCGCGTCATTCATTTCGACATACGTTCATTAATTTAAATTGTACAGAGCGTGCCAGATTCAGAGATTCTTTGCTTGTGGATTCTTTGACCAGTTCGATCCTTTAATAAACTAAAAATGTCAAGGATAACTTGTGGCATAAAAATGAGTAAATTGCTTACCAATTTAATACGTGATATTACTACTCTGTTCTGATTCATGCATTTCAAGACCGAAAATAATTTCGGTGCGCAGTTTGCAGAATTGAATATATATGTAAATTCACTCTGAATATTTAAGTATCAAGATTCGCTTTGAAAGTGGATTTATTTCTCTTAATTAATTAACAATTCATATTCTCTTAATTTAAATTCCATGTCATATTAAAGAATCCATGGATGAAAGATGGTCCGCAAACCCATATCCTGTGCAAGCATGTATTGCATTCCGTCAATAGAGCATTATAAATGTATCAAATAATGCCGCGTATAACAAACCTGATTGCATTCGTGCGGTACATTCTTGTTGATACTAAAACAGATACCTAGTACCAACGACACAAATAAAATTTGTTAAGCAAATTAGATTATTCCAAGACAATCGATGTCATTGAATGCAATCATTCAATCAAGCAAGATACAATAAAAAATATTTTCATGAAATGTTTGTTAACGGAAGTTTCATATATTATTTCTTAGTCTATAAATACACAATAGATATTGCTATTTAAACGCAATTCTTTCACGATAAAAATTTCTATCAAAGCATAGAAAGAGAATTTTTATTAAATGACAATTCCTATTAAAGCTTTCATAATTTTCAGCTTTAAAAACAAGATAAATATTTTACTGGACTTTGAAATACTGATTCATGCTGTTATGCAAAGAAAGATGCATTCGATATAATTACAATTTCGTATCTATGCTTTTTTCTTTGTTTTTATAATTATATCAAAATGACTCAATAATAAAGTAACGTGCCTGTGTAATTGAACGATCATTTGAACAAAGGTGAATTATAAAAAATTAGAGAAAAAAAGAAAAAGGAAAAAAAATCTATAGATAGACGCAATTATTGTCTCTTCATGTAAGTGGCTCGTAAATAAATATATATATCACTTGATATGTGAGTTTACAATGACTCGATTGTTCAACGAAACGAAAGAGGAGCGAGAGACGCGCCATTGTTAAATATAATTCATTGAAAGCGTAAATAGAGCATGTTAGCGCACACTGCGTGCATCTTGAGAATGAGAGTGGACTGACAAGAAGGAGAGAAGCCAGTAAAAATTACTGAAGCCCGCAGTCCGGAAGATCTTATTTATCTTTCTGAGAAGAATCATTATTGGTCTATCTATTTTTAGTATTGTTAAATCGACGAATCCCACAAAAAATTTCGTGAGAATCTTTTCTTTAAGTGTAATAAGAATAAGTGTTGATAATAGACAATAGCATTTAGATAATGGATCTCTTTTATTTGGATTTCATTTATATTCCAGCATACTTAATTTTTATTCACATGATAATACAAACATCTCGCCAAGAAAACTGAAGACATTTTTTAACCTGAGTTCTAAATATACATAGGTATACACATGTATAACATTTGACTGCGATACAATGTTTCTTCAGAATATATGAATATGTGACGTATTTTATGTGCCCCATTGCGATTTCATGTTGACGTTCAAAGAACAGCGAATCAATAATACAAAGATGGAACGAGAAGAAAATAGGAAAAGAATGGCGAAGAACGCGATTGCGTATTTGCTAATTCATGTAAATACCACAAACTTATATACGTTAATACTTATGACAGTATTCGCGAGAAATATCATACTCTTGTCATGCTTTGTATTTTGTCTAATTCACCTTGTGATAATTCTGACGGATAAGATTAAGAATGTATCGCGGAGAGAAATCCCTTTTATATCTACAATAAAGGCTAAATGTGACAATTTCGATAAGAATAATCTCATAAGATAAGATCATTTCAAGAAATATGTAAGTTTTGAGTAATTTTTCCGAGTAATCAATATTGTCTGATATAAGACAAATATCAGCCTGATTAAAAAGATTTGTTCTTTTCTTAAACAGTTCTTACATTAATAAATAAAGGTTTTTTAATAAATCCAATAATTTAGTCTTATGTAATTTATTCATTGATATAGCTATCGATAATCCTTTGATATTTTCAACGGAGATTCAACTTACTAATATTGTCTCATTGATGATAGACAAATACACTTGTATGTGCTTAACTTTAAGCACACATAAAATAGATACATATCCAATTGTTATATCAAATATCAAATGCCTTATATGTCTAAAAAAAAGTATCTCATTTAGCACTTCTATACATTCAATAAATGTATCTCATAATAAATGTGAGAGTTCACTCAGAGAAAAACATACTTATAGGTGACCTTTATAGTTACTTTTTCTCTGAGTATAGGATAGAATAGATATATTAAATTTTTTGATGTATAAAACTCTTTATAATAAAAGCACAATAATTCCTCCATGATAAATCTGATAAAGAAAAAACAAATGACAAGAAAAAGCGTGTATCTTACAGATAGAAAGGACAAAATAATGTAATGAATATTATACAACGTTATGAATTTTTTTAAAGATTAAGATATTCAAGAGTTCAAAACGTATCATCGAAAGTGAAAACGGAGCGCACAAAGACACGTGTGAGCGCAGTGCCGACGCGCGTCGTTGTGTCTTTCGAGCAGCTGGAATGAAGGTAAACTCGCTTGTGGCCGTCGAGGGACGCAGAGGGGCCAGGGAAGTACGATGCAGCGAAGAACGGGAATGTCATGGCGGCGGACACTGGCAGGGGTAGCTAGGTAAGTAACTAACCGCGGGACGAGAGGCACTGGCGGTGAGGCCAGGTATGGCAAAGCAAGCACGATACACGTCACGATGAGCTGAGTGAATCACGGATGAACGCTTCATGAAACGATCGATCGGCTACACGGACGCGGCAGTGTCTCTATTTTTCTTTTGACGACGAAGAAGCGAAAGAATTCGTGTGTGTCCGCGAATGCAAACTTAAGGAAAAGACTCGCACGCGTTTCGGCGTCATGTATCCAAGGATCGTGTTGCTGCTGATCGTTGCTTGGGAGACGAGGAACGTGCTCGCCGACGCCGAGACGCGACTCGCCAGCGCCGACACGACAGTGAAAATCGGCAAATGTTGCGAGCTCGAGGAGTTGTTGGTGGACGACCGGTGTACACCATTGTCGGAGACCAATGAGACCAACTGGATACCGGAGTTCGTGAAGGAGCGAGACGCAGTGGCAAGAACGGGATACGTTCCTTCTGAGCCTAGGTACGAGTTAAAGATTGGACGACCCAGATGCGACTCCGACGAACATCAGTGGCACGTGTATTACTATCCATCCGGGCCAGATCGACTGTTGATCCTGCCAACCGGTGTGTTGCGCCATTATATCGTTGATCTGGCAAAAGGCATGGATGAGAATCGCGGCGTCTACGGCGTCGCGATGTTGAATGTCGATGACGATTATGATGACGATAAGGAACACGCGACTATACACTACGACTATCCATTCGGGCATTACTGTGCCGACAAAGTTGTGCTCAGTGGAGATCGGATGATAGCGACGTACGCTATGCTTTGCGTGCCGGATGTTGCTGTACGCTGGACCGATACCAACTACCTGATGAAGCATGCCATCAATCCTGCCTTCCACGCCGTGTCAATGGCCTGCTATCTGGTCGTTGCGGTAGTCTACTTCGTGTTACCACAGCTGCGCGACCTCGTCGGCAACATCATCACCAGCATGGCTCTCTGCCTCATGGTCAATCAGTGTGCCTCCACCGTCAGGATATTCACAGAATTCGGCAATCACGTCAGTTTCTTGGTCGCCGGTACGTGAATTGCTTACGATTGCTTTCGCTTAACGAAGTTTCGAGAACAACAAATCATTTTCTTCGTATGGTTGAGTTACACGCAACTCTGCGATACTCTGCGATTCTCGAGAAATCTTTTTGGGACGGAAAGATTCTCGGTAATGCCTTCCTGTGAAACCGGTGTGTCGATGTCTGATTATCTCTAACGTATTTAATGACACTCAATTAAATTCTCTCGACGAAATTGCGTTCTGTAGAAAGAAAAATTTAAATTATTCAAATTTATCACAAAAATAGTTATTACTTCAGAATGCAATAATTGATGCACTGTTGCACATTCAGCAAAGTTGAGACATGACTTGATATAAATCATTTTATAAAATTATGGATTATCTTCTCTTGTCGAGGCAATGAAATTTCATATCCTTTTCATCTCAAGTGCATTAGTTCCATCTATGAGACACGCGAAGCCGAGTTAAAGAGACTCGAATGAATCATATTTTAGCGCGTGACGGAAGGACCAATTAACAAGTGCGACCACTCGAACAACCTTCTGTTGCGAAAGCAAATTACAGGACAATTTCCAGGCCGGATGTATGCCAGAAAATACAATATTGAAATAATATCCGTCTTTTTTTTTAGACACTATCATGTACGTTTTCCTGATGGCCGCTTTCTTCTGGCTCGGCGCCTTGGGCTACTACGTATGGAACACGTTCAGGTCGCGCAATGTTTTCCTGCGAGTAACCGACGGTAGGAAGTACTGCTACTACTCGTCCTGGGTCTGGGGTTTGACGGCCTGCTTAGCTACTACGGCGATCTTCGCGCACTTCGCCCTCGAGACGAACAAACCCACTGTAGGCGGCACGACTTATCCCGCCCAGGAAACTGTAGGCTGGCTCGGACTCTCCGTGATATTCATGTGCATCGCATTCACCATCGTGATCGATCTATGCCTGATACTGACGACTGCAAACAGGATCAAGCGGATGAGCACGTACGGCCGTATTCATCACAAAATGAAATACAGTTTCCGGATGTTTGTTTTTCTCTACGCAATCATGAGCGCCGGCTGGTTTTCGCTACTGCTCTCGCAGTTCAAGTACCTGCTCATTCTCTACGTGTGCGTGTTCGGTCAGCGAAGAGTCACGTTTCTACTCGGGAAAACGTGCAACTGCTGCGACTCCGGTGACAACACCGAAGGCCTCGACTGGGGCGAGGAGATGACAGCTATCAATGCAGGTTATTAAAGCGCTTTACGAACAATTACTCGTGTTACGAGCATGATCTGTATTCGAGTCGTGATCGAGTGATGACGATAGCGCGTTTAAATCACGATTAGTAAAACGCACATCGCTCACAGAATAAAGAGGAATGCATATAACATGTTTGAAGTGTGAGAAGCATTCCATACAGTCGTTAAAGTACAAGTGTATTCGAAGATACTGAGAATATACTCTTTGTGTTTTTTTATATTATGATCATAATTTTAGAGTCATAGCTCATAAACGTATATCTTTCATGCGCAAATTTTACCATACATATACCATAGATATATGCGCATATATATTCAAACCAAAAGATATTCTTTAGAAAGTGTGAAAAATGCGTGGATATATCTCTATTTCAGAAGGAAACAGTATTATGTGCGTACCAGTGTTACTTTAGAAAAGTAAACATGAAACGTGCAAGAAAAGAATATATTAAGATACATATATGTCGAATAATGCAGCAATATATTGTAAATAATGATGCAATAATCAAATTAATGTGCAAGTTGAATATAAGAAGTCAGGAAAGTCGACGAGGCATTGAAAAATTTTATAAAATTAAAAAATTTATAGTATCATATAAAAAATATATGATGTGTTTTGATTATTAAATTCGAGTCGACAAACGATGGCACTGATAAAATTGCGTACGTCTTTTGTATTTCATGTTTGGTGATTATGCGTGCCTTAAAACGAAATTAATCTCTTGCCTTATAAAAATGTACGCTTATCGAAATATTTTTATCACTTCACAATTTTAACACGTCTAGTAGCTTGCATTTATCCATGTTCATAGCGTATCATGTTGCCACAAGTGTACTGATTTAGATTTTAATCTAAGTATAAAATCGATTATATTATGCAATATTATATTATGCAATATCGCTAATTTACGGACAAGTTTGTCAGCGGACGTATTGCACAGTATAATTAAAATATGTGTCACCGAATCTCAAATGATCTTATACTTTTAATATTTGTGTTTAATATTTATATAGTAAATCGATTTTTTGTACGAGAGAGATATTAAATTCGCTAAATGAATATTCGAATTAATATCGTAAATTAAATTATTTAACCTGCCCTATTTATATATTTTACAATAACAAACATATTTAACAAACATTGCGACAACTTACCTGTCCGAACAAACTTCCCTCTGGACGATGCAGCAGATTAGATAACTGGCAACGCACCACCAGGTGATTGTCATCCATAACAGTATTGAAGAAACGTCTGGTAGGAAGTAAAGCTTCGAGATCGATGACCAGCTCCAAAAATCTCTCGCAGTAACGCACTTTATCCGGAAGTACAGGTCCTATTAAAACCATATAATTAAAATTGTTAATTGAAGATAAGTTTTAAATTCTTAATTAATTATCTAATTCTTTATCTAATTAATAATCTAATTCTTTTATTGCTAACAAGATTTAGTAAACAGACTGCACATTAACATATGAAAAAAGTGATCTCAGTCAAATTGGTTGAAATTATTATGATGTTTTGTAACTTATGAGATATTGATTGCTCCTACAGATATTTGCTATAGCACCATTAAAAGTTAAAATGTTGGGTCTAATTATACTGAAAAACACCTTATTTATATTATAATTTTTTTCATTATATAAGCATCTATGCAGTTGAGTTAAATACATATTTAATCATATTAATTTCCTTAACTAATTATAAGTAGGTTTTTCTTAGTGTGCACAAGAAAGGATAGAATGGGTGCAATGTACATATTTGTTGGTACGTGAATATGTGTGTCGATGGCTATTTAATATTTGACATTATTATGTTCGGTATATATAAGTATATGCCTGAACACAAGTATCTATACAAATAAAAAAACAAATTATATCGTAGATAAAGAATGGTTATTATGAAGAATTATTAAGAAGTGTTAAATTTAATTATTAAGAATTATTAAGAATGGTTATATTTAATTATTAAGAATTATTAAGAATGGTTATATTTAATTATTAAGAACTATTAAGTATGGTATGGAACAATTAAGTGCTTATACAATTAAAAAAACAAACTGTAGATAAAAATACTTTTCAATCTAATTAAACTCAAAATAGTAATTTTCAAATGGTGTTACAGAAAAATCTAATTATTTTTATGATTTTGCTTATAGATTTTTGATCAGGATCTCATAAACTACAAAATATCATGATTTCAGCTAATTTGAAATCACTTTTTTCATTCTGGTCCTTTTTAGCTTTATTTAAAAAATCGAGAAATATATTTTTCTAAAAAAATACATGTAAAATTTAATTGGATAATATGTAAAAAGATTCTCATAAATACCTTCTGCAGGAATTGTTTCCAATATCGTCATGAATTTTATCATAAGTTTGTGCAAGAATTTACGTTCCCATTCAAGTTTTTCTTTATGCTCGAAATTATCTTTTTTCCTTATAATTTTCCAATACTTCCTCCATTTTGGATACTTTCTAAATTCGAGTTCTCTTCTGCCTTGCTGCAAGGAGATCCACATGGATAGTGACACTAGCCTTTTGGCTTCTTCTCGAACCAAAGATACTTCCATGGAGTTGAAGCAATGATTCAAGAACACTATCAACGCCGTCTGTTCCTTCAGATTGAAGTCCATTATACTTTCTTCCAAGCACGCTTCGAGAACATTTTGAAAAAAACCGGCGAACTCTGCCGGATTCTTCTCAAACGCCTCCCACACTTGCACCCGCTCCCTAAACTTTTCATTCACCATGACGACAATGGACATAGTGTGCTCCCGCGTGGCACTCTCCGCCTTGTAATTTGACCAGAGAAAATTCTCCAAGTATTGGCTGAACTCTAGCATCATGATCCTCCGGACAGAAAATTTGGACGCACATATTTCCTGTACATAAATGTCATCCACTACTTGCGAATTGAATGCCAGATGCGTGTTTGTGGTGTGTGGTGCCCAGTATTTATTCGCAAGCTGCAAAACAACAGAATCACATAAATTTCCATTTTAATGACAAAAATTAACACAATGATAATTCTATTTTTGGATATTTTCTATTTAGTGACACAAGTCAGTATAAATGTCATCCTATCTTTGTTTTTCATTGAATGTCAAGAAAGATAAAATGATGTTTATAATGATTTGAGCCATTAAATGGAAAGCATCCTCTATTTATTTTGGCAATCAGTGAGTAACGAAGAGTGCTTTTCAACATGTTATGTGATATACAAATGAACAAACAGGAAGCATCCAATGTAATCACACAAAGAGAATTCCAAATCTACAAAATAATAGCAAGAATTGCTAGAAAATTTGCTTGATCACAAAATTTGGAATATAACATCTTAAAACATAAAAATAACAACAATAATTAATGGAAAATTTGCCTAATCACAAAATTGGGGATTACATCTTCAACAATTTGTAATAAACATCAGCGAGGCGATCAAGAATAAATACCTGGGTGATTCTGTCCGCGTTGATCTGCTCTACTGTAGGAGCAGGATTGTTGCTTTTGATAGGCGGTGTGTTCTCCATCGTATCCATCAGCTGCAAACTGAACGCCACGAGTTAACCTAACCTAACTTTCTCCATTCGCCGGTGCCTGCGACAAATTTGCAATCGCACTTGCAGCAGGTAAACGTCGCGCGACGTCGCAAGTGTATTCTGTGGAATACGCAGAACAATTCTCGTCGAATTCCTCCGATTCAATGTCGTTTTGAACGAGCCGTATCTAATCGCTCGCAGTTCAAGGATACACACCGAGTACTCACAGTTCCACCATGCAATTGCGTACAGTAATATAGTTCACAAATCACAACTTTACATCTCTTCATGCTCACAACTTCCTACATGAGAAATAACAAAAAACTACGAAAAAACCAGAAAGAGTACAAGAACACTTCGACAAGAAGCGATCTAAACCGAATATTCAAATAATTAAATATGAAAAAATATTGAAATATTAAAATTCAAATATTTAAATTCGTGAACCAACTTTTCATCGTTGAAAGAAAAGGAGCTAAAAAAGCGACTGCGTGTGTGGCGCGAGATTCAAAATAAAAATCCCGTTCATATTAATTAATAAAAGAGGACATTCATATGATACTCTTAAAATAAGAAAATTATTCGGCTTCTCTTAAACGAGGTGTAACATAATGGTAGCACAAGGAGGCAACGCAGCAGATCTAATGAAATTATTAAATATTCTAAATTAAAATATTTTGAAATTGTTAAATATTCAAGAATTTTTTTATTCACTTTTGTATTTAATTTTCACTTCATTTCAAGGTACACAATCGATCCTAAAAATACATATGTGGCGTGCCTACACGATTCGGATTTGGCGCGACTTCCCATCACTCTGTCACGTGACTGACTTTAGTTCGCTCCGAGTCTAATTCTTCGCGGAAGGCGACGCCGACAACTCCAATCTTTCCGGGAAGGGAGTTTGGACTCCTGACTTGAACCGCCTGACCGTGATAGAACAAGCTCTCCCGATGGTGTAGCGCGGACTGATTCGGATTCACGGTGCGACGCGTTTTAAAGTGACATTTCGCGGCACGTCGCCGTGAGGGATGCGCGTACGCGGAATCAGCGAATCGTTGCCGCTCTCTCTGGGAACGAGAGGACTTCCCCTGCCCCTCGTCCGCGTCATCCGCCGTCGGTGACTCGCGTTTGGAAGGAGAGAACCTCGGTATTGTCGACATGGCCGTCGTCGAGGAGTTCGATTATCTGTGCCGCCTGTGCGCGACCAAGACTGGTATCTTGATGGGCCTGCCGATATTCGAGGCCGGCGATCAGATGCGCAACATCGATAAGAAGATAGAGGCCTGTCTACCGGTTCAGGTAAGGATGCAGCGCAATGAGCGAACACAGCATCATACTGACAGCGGCGAATTAATTTCCTATCCTAATTTTTTAAATACCTTTGGCTTTGGATCGAAACGAATGAGTCTCTGCGTTAATTTACTGACCGTTCGTTCTCTACCCAGATTGGAGATGTATGCTTTTTTTCGTACTCAATTAATGTGCAAAGCGTTAAATAATTTTAATTGATGTCTTACCTTTAAATTATATAGCTATACCTATACAAAAGAATAGTTAATTAGAATTAATGAATGTTATGTGAGTGTCTTGTAAAAATATACGTATTTAAATTCTGCTAGCTTATATTTTTATTATTATGCTATTTTATTATAATCAAATAGCATATAATTTATTTTATATTTTTATTCCGAGAGCAAAATAGAATGCTAATGTTTACGCTGTAGAAGATTGGATAAATAATGCTTGTTAGGACTATATATTGTATTATAATTTTGCAAATTTCAGGTATCATTGACAGATCAACTGCCCAAAGTGGTCTGTGAAGAATGCGCGTTTAAACTGGATCAGTTGTTTGATTTCCGTGAGAAATGTCTACACACAGAAGGAATGTTTATGGAAATGTTGAAGGAGATTGGCAAAGAGGAGATTGTGCATCTATCCGAGCACGATTTGGCAAGCGTGAATAACATGGGCACAATTCAGAGAAACCTGACTAGCATACAGATTAATAATGAAAATGTACAAAGCCATTCGGCCGTAACTCACGAAACTACAGAATCTACCATACACACGATGCAGGTAATGGACGAAATGGACTTGGCTGGTGGCGAACAAGTAGTTACACAAGAAGAAATGAGTCAACAAGATACAGATATACAAGGCATTGACTGTTTAGATGGTGATACCGTGAGAATGGTTGATGAACATATACGAGAGGTAATTAACCAATTTCTATCTACTTTCTTTTTGTAAATCAAACAAGTCATTTGATCATTATTTTGTGTATAATGTATGACTATGTAAATCTAGCACAAGTAAGAAAGTTTATTTGTATAGTTTATCCGATTAAAAATAATATTATGTGACGTTAGATAATTTTGATTGATGCCTTAAATTTAAATTAATATTAGCTATACAAAAGAGTAATTAATTAGAATTAATGTTATATGGACATCTCTTCCAACAATGTACATATTAAAATTTTGCTAACTTATATTTTTATTATTGTGCTATTTTATTATATAATTAAATATTAGGTGTAGTAAAAAGAAATCCATTATTTTTCTAATAGAGATGGCTTTAGTAATCTGTATCACGCGTAGACGAGATACAGATTACTAAAGCTATCTATTGGAAAAATAATGGATTTCTTTTTACTACACCTAATAGTATGAAATTTATTTAATATCTTTCCGAAAGCAAAATAGAATGCTAATGTTTATGCTGCAGAATAATTTAAGATATTCTATTTTTTTAATTCGAATTTTAATTTATGATCTGTGTACATTTTGTAGGTTTCAAACCATCAAATTGCAATGCACTTGGATAGTGATATTACTGTAGTGGGAAACCTGGGTGGCCACTTGAGTCAATTAGGGATAAATTATGTTACCTCTATTAATCCTGAAGATCAGAGCCAAGAGCAAATAGTACATTACTGTGAAAATGTAAAATACGAGGCAGATCCAATAAAACAGGAATACCACAGATTGCAAGATAGATTAACCGCGGAAGAGCCACAGCACATACTCAAAAATAATGTAAGTATGTTGAATAATGGACAATATTTATAAAAAAAAATTAATTATTATTTAGAATCACAAGCAAATAAAATAGTCATAAAAATAAAAATTGTTTAAGAAGAGTTTCGCTTGAATTGGGTTGGAAAAATCACCTTTTTTTGCATTTTCTTAAAATTTTAAGAATATTTAATTCAAATTTTTATTTTATTTTATTTTTTGGTTCAAGTAGAATAAAGACAAGATATCATGCCTACTAATTGAAAATAATTTTCCGACCGATTTTTATATTAACAACGTAGTAAATAATTCATTTTAATGAAAAAACGTAAGTAAAAAAATTTTTAATATCACCTACTAATTTTAGCCCAATTCAGGCGAAACCTTCCTTAATATAATTGTGTGATATGATTTTGTTTATATCTATTTCGATTTATAATTCAGATACCAGTAGATAATTTCGTCTCTTCTCAAGTTGAAACGGAAAGTGAAATAGAAGAATCTTGTATAAACGAAAATGGAACTCACGAACATGTGGACTCCATGAACCTACCATCTACGAGTCAGATAAACGGCGTACATTGCGAAATAATGGTTAAATACACGAAGAGAACGAAACACGCATTATTAGAATCTACGCTTAGCAATCCTACCATAGATGAGACCGGTTCTAACTGGTATATGTGCCCGTTTTGCAACGAAGCAGCTTTGGAGACGACCAATCTAGCCGCACATTTCGAGCAGCATTTTTGCTGCTGTCCCTGCGGTCTATATTTTACTAGTGTCGAGGAATTAAATCTACATAAGGAACAATGCGATGTATATAAAACTAACGAAGTAGTCAATAAGGAAGAGAAGGATGTACAGTTAAATGCAGTGTCGTTGCAAGAGAGCAATGACAATCAAGAAGGGCAGAAGAAACAGTCGACGGTAAGACGGAAGTGGACCGCGAAGGTGTGTACAGAATGCGGCAAACAGTATAAGTCAAATTACAAGCTACAAGAACATATGCGCAAGCATACAGGCGAGAAACCGTTTCAATGTACGACGTGCGAGAAGGCGTTTCGTAGCAAGATCGGCCTCGCGCAACACACGGCTACACACACAGGCCAATTTGACTACAATTGCTCCACGTGCGGCAAAGGATTCCAGTGCAAGAGCTATCTCATTGTACACCAAAGAGTACACTCAGACCTGAAACCGTACTCTTGTACGAAATGCAGTCAGAATTTCAAGACGAAGCAATCGCTGTTGGACCACGAAAATCGTCACCTCGGCGTGAAGCCATACATGTGCGAGATCTGCGGCCGCGGTTTCATCACTAAGGGCCTCTGCAAAAGTCATCAGAAGATACACTCTGGCACCGACAATCGCCAATATCCATGCGCGGTGTGTAACAAAATGTTCGTCAGCAAGAGTTATCTGAACACGCACTTGCGCATTCACACGGGCGAGAAGCCGTATCTTTGCGAGGTCTGCGGCAAGGGATTCCTCACGCGGGTTGATCTAAGGATCCACTCGACTATGCATACTGGCGAGAAGAGCTTCAAATGCGAGATATGTGGAAAAGTGTTCGCTCGACGCGCGGCGCTACGTTGCCATCGACGGTCGCACACGGGGGAGCGTCCTTATAAATGCGACGTCTGCGGCAAAACGTTCACGCAGTTCAGTCCGATGGCAATCCACAAGCGTTTACACACCGGTGAGCGACCGTACGAATGCGACGAATGCGGCAAAGCTTTCGTGTCTAGATCGACTATGATGTCTCACAGAAAGAAACATCACATTACGAACGCTGTACAAAAAGATACGTCTGTGACGCATAATGAAGATGCCGAGGTCAAACTTATTCTCTCGTCCAACATCATAGTCAGAGACACAGACGATGGGATTCACGTCACTGCAGATTGAAGTCATGAAGGAAAATGATGTACGAATTCTGCGTTCAAGTCTAGGACGCAGTTTGGGTGCTAAGAAATTTTCATTGGCATTTGTTAGATAAGAACTGCTTTCATCACCATAGTGTATTCTGTCAGTGTACATTTTCAAAAACTTTATATAAAGATATTTTTACAAGCAACGCATACTTCTTGTGAAATATATGAAGATTGAAAGTTATATTGGATTAGAGCGACGCAACATGATTTTATATATTCTATAATGACCATTCTATAATCTTAATCATCACTTAACTTTTTTCTTCGTAATATCATACTGTAATTACAGATGTAAATACAAAATTTTTTATATTAATGTCTACATTGCTTTCCAAACATTAAAAATAATATTTATTTATTAACGAACAAATAAATTAATTACGAAACTCTAGGAAGATTAGCACGAACAAATAAACGCGCATTGTTTTAATTTTGGAAAAATTATAGCAAGTTTATTATATTTAATAATATTTTAGCTATATTTTAATAATATTTATACTAAAAAATATATTTCACTTTTTTCGAAAGATAAATATAATAGATTTTAAAAGGTAACGACTTATCATTAATAATAATGAAAAAATAACTTGTTTTACTATCCATTTTTGTAATTTACGAATATATAAATGGATTTAATATATATAATAAATTCGTTTAAGTTTTATATATATATATATAAAATTGCGTTATAATCGCGTTTATTATTGTTTATTATTGTAGAATATAAATTCAGTAGCATTATCGAACAGCATAGACTTCAGGTAATATGATAATATAAAATATCAATTAAATACTTGATTTCGATTTAAACAATCAGTTTTATCAAAATGTAAAAATATAAAAATGTATTAACGATCGAATATTTAAGATTGTATAAAATGTATGATTTTTCTTATTCCGTTTACATACATACATATTTGCGCATAAGAAAATTCTATAATCTATTAGATTACATTTTTTATATATTCCTGAATCTTTACCTATCATAGAAAAAGTTGTTGTAAGAAAAACAAAATATTTTGTTATAGATATAATAGAGTAAATAAGTATTTACTACTATCTATTCATTATTATTTAATAGTAAAATAATATTTAATAAATCGAAGGCTGATACGCTTTTATGATGAAACGCTATTCAATGATGACAATGCTTTTGTAATCGAATATTTTCTGAATCCTCCCAAAATAATCCAAGACAATATAGATATAATTAATAATTAACATGAATAATTGTATATTTTTATACTGCTACTAGGAAACATCTCAATAAATCAGCTTTCTGCATTACACAAAGTAGAAATTGTGATATATAATAAAATAATTGAATGTTATATTTGTAAGATTGTGATGAATGTCATTATTATTATTAACAAAGTCTTTGAAGAAAATATAAAAAAGCTTCACACAGACGTGCGTTTTTAGTTGGCCGCATGTTCCTAAATGTACTCTGGAAATTACATTGAATTTCTCTTACAGCTAAGATCATCTTCGAAACTCATTAATATTCAAAGAAAACTAATTAATTAGGTCGAGTGGAATTGAATGTAATTGAGTTTACTAAAAATTCGCTTTATTTTGACAATACGAAATAATATTGCAGAAGAGGTTGCTTATTACGTACCTCAGTTGACTCTACCAGCAGCAATAACATTGTCGTTGCGTATGTAGAAAGTATCGGCGTATCGAAAGATGAATAAATTTATGTATGTTCAGTTTTCTTTTTTTCAAATATTCTTTTTATTACATATATATGTATATATATGTATATATGTACCAGTTGAACGCAGGTGTTGTATATGCACAATGAGTACGCGATAACAACCTTTACAATAACTGCTGCTGGCTTTGCCTATATCGTTCTACAATTGACAACGAATATTTATTCTATAATTTGACATTAACTACCTACACAAGGCATCGATGACAATTTATTTAATAATTCTGTCGCCTATCACTATATCTACATACGGGGCCCCTAAGCTACGGATAACAACAAACTATTTAACAGGATTCATCAATTGATGACCGCAAATTATACAATACACATTTATGTGACACGTCGTGGCTTCGTAAATATAAAATACATATAAAATTGTAAACGACTTTTTAAGTAGAAAAACAGAAACTTATACGACATTTCAATAAGGTACAAAATACATTCATCGTTGTTTAATAACTCCTTAGAATTTCAATTTGGGGCATTATTTACTACTTTAATACAGTTTTCCTTCTGTACGTATCGCTCGATATTTTGTAAGCGTGCAGGGGCCCACAGTAAATCGGTGGTCGCTCATGTGAATAAATTTTCTAATTTCCTAGCAGTGTTAAATACGTATATTACAAAGCACCATGACCTAAAATTATAAATATACAGGGTGTGTTTCTGTAGTATATAATGATATAATGGAAAGGAATATATTCACTTTTATGTATTTTTTTAAAGAAATTATATATAAACGGAGAACCAATAAAATGTAGTCAAAATGTTGTCACACTGATAAAATTTTTACAAATATAAGACAATGCTATATACATTAATGTATGTAATTAACACCCTATATATATTTTGACTACTTATGATTATGTAAGATTAAATAGAATTACATCTTAGATTAGTTACATGTATTTTATATAACAAAACAGATATTAACGGAGATATTCGGTTAAACCAATACGTTTTCATTTGTCTCAAATGTTGTACATGTAATGAATGGTGCATGATTTTTGAGAAAAATTTCTATATATACAACATATACGTTTTTTTGCGGTATTTTTCAATTGTGATTATATTGATCCCAAAGCTGCTTCTTAAATATTAAGCTTATATATAAACCTAGCATAATCACAGCGATTTATCCGAAATGTAACATTTACCACAAGAATATAAAAAATAATATTGAAAAATATTCAAACTTCTGTGAAGAGAGAATTGATTATTTAACTGCACAAAATAATACCATGCAGATAATGTAAATGTATTGGAGAAATTTATTGGATAGTCGATTGTGACATCGAGAAAATAAATATTTTCTGTGTTGAATATACAGTTCAATTTTCATTTGCTTTGAGATCAGGAATGAATTGAATATCTCTTTGCAATAGCATAAAATTATCTTATCACGTTTTTAGTTTCCATGCAATGAATTGCTATTCAATTACCAGACATTCTTATCCTTCACATTGCAAATTTTTAAATTAGTAAAAAATTTTACAACATATTGTCAACATAAAATATTTAACACAACGAGACACATTAAATTATTTCTTTTGTACAAAATTACTGATAACTTTTAAATAAAATTCTGAATAGATTTCCGTTGTTATATACGTTACATGTCAGTAAACTGACACAGATACCGAACTGTTAATTATAAGCTAATTACTATTACTTTGTTGTACACATATATAGCGTAAAATAAGAACATTAAAATTTCTGTGCAAGACGAAAGCAGCACGACATAATGATTTAAATAAGATAAAAATCTTCATTTATATAGTTAATTATTTAACGTATATCGTGCTGCATTTGTTTTGAATAATAATGGTGCTTATCAGACCTGAATCATCCTGACTGCAAAAATTAGAAAATTGTATTATAACATAATGAATATAAAAGTCATACTTATGCTCTGTTATCAAAGAGTAACGATACAAAGAAGAAACACAAATTAGGTGCTAAGTCTTATTTCTGAATGCTGCTGTTATTTTAATTCATCCTATTTTTGCGATATATCAAGTACTTCTCATTTCCATAAATTTGTATTATATTCTAATGTTATAATTTCCAGTACTAAACACTTAAAATTATAGCGCCAATGTCAAAGTAAACATAATTATACAGCAATGTAATCCTTCAGTCTTTTTCTCATTTCAGCTAACTGTCATGGATCAATTCTTTATGCTCGTTATAATATACATGCAAATTTATGATTTTTTGATGATTAAATCACTCATTGAATTAATGAAAATCATTCTTGTCTTCATTATTATAACTTTAACATTATATGTGCGATGTAAATCCTATCGTAGGATAAGAGGGAAGAGACGGTTGGTCCTCCTTTGATATCGGATGTAGCAGCACATGTATATGTGTATGTAACATTTTTATTTATGTCCAAATCTAGTACTCACGATTTTTTAAAAATCTTTCAACGAGAGATGTTTCTTCAGTGAAATTCTTCATTTCTCTTTCATTGCATGCGTGACTCAATTTATATACTAGCTATTTTATACAATGCAACAACAATTAAAAAAGCTTTCATTTCCTAGAGAACTTATACTTTTATCGGATATTACAAATAACAAGTAAATATACAGTACGCACTACCTCATACTTTATACAATGCCGGACAGCAGCTATCTGTAATGATATAAGAGCTCTGTCTTAACTTACATTATTGTTTAGCATTTGGACGATTTGGATGTTACAAATTCTTGATTTATCGACATATATATCCAAGAAGATTTAAAATAAATCGATTGTACATCGACAAATTGTAACTGGACCGATGGTGGAGGTTGAAGACAATATCCTGGTGTGCATCACTTTTTCACTCGATATTTTTTCTACTACTTTTACATTTGATCAAAGAAATTAATGCAAAGATACACTGCTAATTGAAATTAAATTTCCATAATAATGTGCTACATATAGTCAAGCAGTGTCATTGTGTGTAGTATTTCAACAATTCTTCGTGTCTTAATATATGTAGAAGCTTCTCTAGTATCATTTGTTTCAACACTGGTAAATCGCTAATGTCACGATCGTGAAAAATAAAGTCTTACCAAAAATGAAAAGATATAAATTATACGAAATTAATGAAAGTTTGTACAAATTAATTTGAAAATCACGTATTTTCCTATAGCAAAATAGCTTTGTCAATTTAAATAATAGTATCAAAAATACATATATATTATAATAATAAATTTAAACAACCCAAAAGATAAACTTATTTACGCGTATACATACTATTATTGCTCCAATGTGTTACAACACTGATAAATGGATGCAAGGTTTCATTCAATGTGTCCAATCTAGCCCAGCTTCATCACAAGGTTTGATTAAATTTAAGTATTCCACCCTAAAATAAATACTGTTTACATAAAATATTTTTTTCTCATTCTCTCCTCTCTTCTTCTCTCTTTCTCTGAGTTATTTAGGAACTTTCATTTTATTCACTTTTTATAAAATATAATACCACATTACATTGCCTCTACATGTTAACAGCAATTAAGCACCAAGTGAAAATTTCATTCACTTACAATACTACTTCATGGCGAGCGTCTGTTTGAGATGGCGCATGAGGTGGCTGCCAACGTCATGTACCTCAGGCCATTGCTTTAACACAAATACTATTCCCAGTACAACGAATGTAGTCGTTAATATACGCACCCTGCACATGAAACAATGAGGCTTAGTACAGCTGTAACAGACAAAATAATGCGAAAACAAAACAAAATAATAAATGTGCAAAATAAATTCAGATGCAGTGATTGCGATAGATTATAATATGAAGATGAATAAAAAAAATATATAAATTATTTACTAATACATACAAACGATATCCATTATATGCACAATTACATTTTAACTTTCTACTTACATCGCATAGAAATCTATAGATTTAATAGAAATAAATATAGATAATGATGGAGAATAAAAATCTAAATAGTTCATTGTTAATTGTTTAATATCTCTAGAACGCGGAAAATAAAACGAAAAAGTGGTATCAAAAGAATAAAAGAGCAGAAAATATCTCAATAATAAGCTTACCTAGTTCTGAGAAAAGGCATCATAATACCAGCACCCGTTGCAACAAGGAGCAAAACAACTTGCAATACTGTCAATACTACATTTATCAATTTTACAACTAACGCTCTCGCATTGCTATTATCTAAACCCTCCAATGTCACATATTGTTGATGCTGTTGTTGTTGATGTTCCATTTTACAAATTTTAGTTTGACAACTCTCTAACATCTCATGTATATCTCGTAATCTATCTTCACTTTGATATTGCACTTTCTCCTCCATATCTGTGATAGTTTGCTTTAAGTTTTCTACTTCGTTCTGATGCAATTCTGTTAAATCATTAATCTGCTCTTCTAAACGTTCGCACCTAAAACGTTCTTCTTGGAGGGAATGGGAAAGATATGTCACTTCCTGCTGTAATGTCTAAAAAAAAAGATTAGTCAAATATTTGTGAAAATAGTTGTATGAAGGTAATTTTTTTTTAAATATATTTTAGTTTGAATTACCGAATATATTTAAATAAAATTAAATACAAACCTTTACACTATCTAATTTTTCTCTCATTCGATCAAGATTCTCCCGGTGTTCCTGTAGTTCTGCAAAAATAGATTTGAGACTCAAGGCTGCATTATTACTGTGACATGTATGCGGCTGTCCTCTACTACCAGGGCCGCTTTCACTAGTTACGCTAGAACATTCCGATCCTTCCTCAGACGGAAACTTCATAGCTGCTGCACTTTGGGTAGATCCCAAACTGCATCCACCCGGAAGCGTAGCCGATCCATGATGAGTTTTATCATCTTCAACGCTAGCGTTATCACCATTACCTGCATGCGGTGTATCGTTTACATAAAAAGTCGAGCCATCTGTAGAGACACAGAGGTGGCAAGTTAGAATGTTATCCAATACCAAAGCTTGGCCTTTTGAAGTAATATTATTTTTAAAGTTAATATGTTATTTAGTTTTCTCAAACAATAGTTAAGTCTCGTTCCTGTTTTATTTGTCTTACACCTTTTTTATTTTTTAAAAGGTCAATCGTTTCATAACATAAAATGCATTTTTTAAATCATCATAGTAGTAAAACAATTAGTTATTATATATTTTAGCATCATTACAAGAGAGTATTGGATAACTGACAGTAAATAAAGAAAGGCAAATGTGTAATTATAGAAGCCATTGTAAATCATCTAATACTTTGCTACATAATAATATAATGTTAAATAAATATATGCAATATAACGTGTGGTAAAATTATATCGAGTAATTGTTCTGCATCAAAAAACAAAATAGAAGTTTAATAAGCACAGTTGAAAGCAAAGAATATATACTATATAAAATAATTTTTAATCATATTTATACACTTTACAAATAATAATGTATTATCATTAATCATTTCTTTATAAAGAAGATAGAAGCTTGAAGCCAAAAAAAAGAATACTGTGCATGAAGCATATAATAAAGTGTAGTGTAACTCTCGCTCTTTGGACAACACATTACTTACTACTCTCAACTGCCATGATAGCAAAAACGTTAAAAGATATTTATTTTCTTATCTAAATATATGTCACATTTTTTAATAAATGGAAATGACAAGAATAGATTATCTGAATTATACTATAAGAATTATACGACTTTATTTTCTGCATTTAAATAAATTGCATTAATTTGAATCAATTTAAATTAAATTGTTGTTTTAACCAGGTAACATGTCTTCAACTTGAATTACGTAAAATTCACTGGAAATTTATTGACTCTGTTACTTACGTGATAAAGTATTTATATTATCGGCACTTCCAAATTTATTTTTAATAAGATGAGCAAACTCTCTTGGTTTAGACATTACAGTTCTGCAATAGAATATTAAACGTAAATAAGCGTATAACGTTTTGTTTAACTGTACTTTTAAAAATAATTTCTCGTAAAAATAATTAAGGAAATATATCCTATATTAATTTTAAATTGAAAGGATATTAATGGCAATGCTAAAACGAAGTGATGAATCAACCACATAAGAATAGAGTTTCAGCATATTTGAGCATGGGATCTATTTTTATATGAACACTCACCCTGAAAAACCAGTGATTCCATCCCTAATGTTTCCTCCTACATGTCTGGAATACAAACCCAAATTAGCCAAAGATATTGCTTTTAACGCTTATCAAATAATATAATATATCTATATTTATATGGACCTTATTTAATAATAAGTTTAAATATTTTTTTAAGATATAATTACAATTAAAAAAATCATTTATGTATAACTCACTTAAGTCCTTGTCCCATGTCGCGTAACATTTCTCTCGGTTGTCTATGACTCGTCGGTGCACCATTCATTTCATAATTTCTTAATTTTTTTGTGTAGCTGTCTAACTTTTTTTGTAACTGTGAAATACTGTGCGCCGATTTTTGATTCTTCTTTTCGAATACCGTTTTAATCCTAGTTAATTGCTGCTTGTCTGCATTAGCAGCCAATTTCAAATATTCATTGACGTTTTCTAAAGAGCAAATGACATATAACAACATTTGTTTTTGTGTGTATTAACTAAATTTAAAAAGCTTTATATTACCATCCCGCGTGGTTTGTTCTATTCTTATCTGTTCTCGTGTTTTAGCAATTTTGCTTTGAATATGTTCAATAGCTTGACGAACTCGTGCTGCACTAGAGTCGACATCATCGCTTATCAACTCAGAAGAACCATTTGATAGGAACGATTGGGTTGTGTGATATTGTTCCTATAAAAATACAACAAATGACAACAAAATTGTACAAAAAAACATAAAAACTATAATGTTAATCCTAACTATAGAACTAAAAACAATAAATAAATAAATAAATAACGCAGTTAATTGTTTTTAAATAAAAAACAATTTATATTATTAGGTGTTGGAATTAATTCGTAGCGTTTTACAAGTGATGGGAAGTACTTTCATTAATGTATTTTTTAATGCTCATGTGAAATAAATAACATTCTTTCATTAAAAAACGCTACGAATTAATTCCAACACCTAATATTATTTTTTTGTAGAGAATTGTAAGATCTTTAAAGTTATTTATCGACTAAAGAGTCTAAAAATAAACGAAACTAATATAATTATTTAAAATATACGCATAGTTATTCTATTTTTAAATTCATAACTTTGACTACATATTAGTGATTGATGATTTTGCAGCCTATTATGTTAGTTAACGTATACACAATAGCAATATTATGTAACTCTTTTTATATAAGAGCACAAAGACGTGCTGTAGATTACATATACACATTAGATCTAAGTAAAGTAACAATCTTGCTGTTTTTGATGCAGAACACTTATTATCTTATATCTCATTAGACTCGAGGTATTTAAAATGAATCAGAAATACATACTCCTTCGTCATCAGTCGGTGGATGAACATTTGGCACAAACTCGTCTGGTTCGGCAGTGTTTGAAGTATTACTTGGTTCATCCATGGCATCCCCCGTGCGGATTAAATTTCCTGGTGACCTTTGTCTGTTGCTGCCTTTCATGTTGAGGCTACTTCCGGTACCGCCACCACCACTACTTCCACTGCCTGTACTACCCTCTCCTTGAGAACTGAAACAGATATTTAACAAATATCTATTTATTATTATAATTTCTCTAATTTTTTAACAGATTTAATCTGTTTAAAAATTAAATTTTATTTAACAAATTTTAAAATTTAGAATATCATAATTAGCATAATAGTAAAATAAATTAACAGATAAGTAAATTATACATATATACATATGTAAATAGATTTTGTATGATTCATACAAAAAATTGAATACTAAATGACATGCAATAATAGTAAATTGTATGTATGTCTATTATACTAATAGAATCTTACATTGGGGCATTACGCAATCTTGGAGTATGATCCAAGTTTGCTGTCGGTTGTTGTTGCTGCAGTTGAGACGTCGAAGTTGTCCTACTAGGAGATCCACTGCGCGAACTGTTTTTACTAGAGGTGTTCACCATCAAGCTTGCCATACCTTTGTTCTAAGAAGGTTGTCATCTATCTACTTCGTTTCAATAAGTTCAGGTTGAACCTATGTACATAAATTACAGATATAAAAATAATGTAAAGTACAAAAATAGTACAATATTGTATGATCTTTTATAAAGTAACAATGGCCATGTTACTATTGCTATTAATCTACTTTTATTAAAATAAAAAAAAAATTAATATTTAATCATTTTAAGCCGTAAAAAGCAAAAGATACAATTCTAATAATTAGTATCAAGAATTAATTAAAAATTTCTCTCATACGGGAGAGATTATCTCTTAATATTATTAGATAAATTTAATATCAACGGAGTGTAGATGATATAGGACTTATGATAATTTTTTATCTTGCTGTGATTCATAGATTCTTCCTTAAAATAAACCGCGACACAACAAGAAAGCTCAATTGCAAAAGCTTATATATCTCAGTATGCATTCATTTATAATTTTATTCTAATATCGATATTTATGCATCATAAATATTATCTAAGGATAAAAAAAATATAAAGTATAAAAAATTACAGAACAAATACTCCATAACGGTTGGACCCCAATTGGTCTATCTTCGGCAGTAATTTTCTCCCTAAGAGGTTACATTATCTAATTTATACTTTAAATATATATTGAGCACAGAGACTGCATCTAAATTTAGAATGTAGGATACTTCACATAAGGAGAAATATATTCACGTTCCAGTTGCAGAAAAATTATTTCTATTAATACATAAATAAATTCATTAAAAATATTATTTGTATCTTCGTTAAACTCAAAAATTCTGTAAGTTTAAAAAAATGTTTTAATTAAATTATATTAAGATAAAGCTTTATACTTAATATAGATAAGTTGTATATTTATATTAAAAATTTTATGATTATAAACATTAAAATTATGTGTCAAGAACTGTTTTTTTATTCTCTATCCACAGTCACAGTGGAAAGTACTGTATAAGCATTACTTTTCTCTTAGTTCTACGTCGTATCACTGCCTTTAATTTGATCATATTAACTGATGAATCATTGCTATTATCATAACTACCAATGCCGATTTGTAAGAATGCCATATTAGTGAGGATCATAGTCCGAATATAGTTCTTTTAAAATTCTATATCCACCTCATTCATATTCTGGTTAACATTTAGTTATTTAAGATATAAATATCAAAATAGGAATATACTAAGTATGAAAAAGATCAGAGATTCTATAACAGAGTCTGACCACGAGATGATAAATTTCTGATTGGCCTGTTTTTGCAACTTCAGTAAGATATCAGAATGAATAAGATAAATAAATATAAATTAGAGAGATATATGAAGAAATGGTATATACTCTTTTCTTTCTCACTTTTGTTTTAACAAAATTGGTCGTCATAAGGTCTCTAAAAAAGACGAAATCGAAACCGAATATTCTTCTGCATTTAATATATGCAAAAATCTAATTAGCAAACAAAATTAGGAATGAGGAAGACGAGAGAAACCAGTTTTTCAGAGCGATCATTAGTTCTGCCAATTCATGAATGACGAAGAATTCAGTTTGGCCAGCACATTGACATAAATATAGATAAAATCAAACTTGCCGATCACGTGGCTGGCGAAAGTCTCGGCGGTGATCTTTAGACGGCATCTGGGTGGCTCGGCACAAGTTCACAAAATGCCACGCACACGACAGTCCCGCGATGACGGGACGCAGGGCGGAGATAACACCGCGCTGTCACAGTCTGTCACGGACGGTTTGTGCGTCGTCACCGCCGTGTCCTCGAGCTACTCCAGGAGAAGTGGAAGGTCCAGTCTCTGGACTTCGCTCCTAGCCACGTTCAGGCACAGAGTGTGATTTCGCTCGTGCGCGATCAACCTGTTATGCGACAATGCGACGGAGTAGCGTGCGGCAACGGACAATATCGATGAAAAACACACAGGACCGTATTAATAGCGCGTTCTCGCAGCGTCGATGGCGCCAACGTTGAATCTATTAGGTTCCACCTTTATATTACAAATCATTTCCTGTAAAAAGGAAAAAGTTGACTCGCGTTAAATAAATTTTCCTCTGTCAGTACACAAAAAGCAAATTACAATCTGTAATTAAGACACTGATATAATTAAGATCTGGTTTCACAAATGTAAGATTAACTTTAATCTCGGTTCAACTTACTGTTCATTCTTTTCAAATTCTGAAATTGCAAATAGATAACGAGTTAATCTTACATTTGTGGAATCGGGCCTAAGTGAATGATATCATATAATTTCATGATATATATAATTTCACTTATGAAAAACAGCACTGGTTAAGATTATTCGTGTCGATGCCGCGATGAAAAAATTAACTGACGAACGGTCCAATTGTGACGTGATTCGCATTCGCCTGAATCAGAATGAAGAAATGAAAGAATGGTCGAGTAGCACGCGCTAATTAGTCCCAATTAACTGTTCTTCGCGGTACAGGGTTATTCGTGTCATAACTCTGGCTCACAGGTGCTGACAGCAGAATTAAATCTTGGCAGAGCGCACGGCGCCAAGACGGCGTTGCCGCAACCGGCTCAAAAATACGCAGTCCAGCGCTTTAGGAGGCACAGATGATTCCGTGAGGGAGAGTAAACACGCGCATTTCTCACGCTGCGAATTCCTCCGGATTCTCGATCCGCCTCGCCTGATCTCTCATCGCTGCTCGTCGTGGAACGTAAACAGAAAATCGGACGAGCGCAATCAGCGTGAAGTGCGCCGCGTATCGCGGTATCGCACGAGCGTCGGCCAACGTCACGATACGGCGTGGAAGTGTACGCCTTATCCTCGTTCATGGACGTCTTCCTCGGTCAGGAAATGAAATAACGCGAGTGCCGATGCGTCAAATCGTATCTCACGGATCACTCTGACCCTCCCGCGAGTCTTCTTCTCCCGATGACTCTCCATGAGTCAGACATACTTTCTCGACACAGCTCGCTCACTCACTCTTTCTCTCATGCACACTCGCGAAATCGTATCATGTCGTGTCATGTCGCATCGTCGTCGCTCTCACCTCGTTCGCCGCGCAATATCCCACGGTGTCCAAGGTGTCCTAGGCAACGTCGGACTCACGAAGGCACGAATGCGCGAGCCACGCTGATCCGCACCCCGCGGCGCATCGACTTCGTTTACTCCTTGATTCACTCCGTTCGTCCGTCCTTTTCTTTGTCGGGAACTTGCGTGTCTGGTCGTGTCCTCGCGTACATACGTACGTACGCGACAAGACGGGACAAAAGCACAACGAGTACAATTCCGCACTGCGAGACTAGCTTTGTCACTATATGCTTATTGCGAGACGACACGGGCGTGTCATCGCACGCTGACTGATCTCTCGCATGCCATCGTGAAGAAATATCACGCGAGAGCGGCGAGAGTCCCGCGAGAGTACTCCCGTCGATTCGCGGAAGGTGGCCCCGCGCGCAATCGAGATTCGAGACGAGTGTATTAATGGCAGGGACGGCACCAGGCGACTCGATGCCTCGAGATTCGTTTCTCTCATAGCTGAATCTTTTATATTGAAAAAATTCTTAAAATTTTTATATATATTATTATTTTATGTATTCTGTATACAAGTGTGTAATAAAATAAAAAATAAAATAAATTAAAAATCTTAAAATATTTCAAAATATATATAATATTTCAGTATCTTTAAAACATGTTTCAATTCGTATAAAAATTCTTGAAGGAACATTTTTTAGAGATATTTAGAAATATACGTCTTTTCTTAGAATTTTTCATATATATATATAAATTCTAAAATATTCTAATATTTTTAATTTATTTTTTTAATTTTATTGCGCACTTGTGTACAGAATACATAAAATAAAGTGAAGCACTAACGAAGTTGCTGTTAGGACGGAATCAGATTATGCATTGAAGATTGAGATTAAAGATTAAAGATTGAAATTTCCAATGAGGACAAAGAAATTTTGGCTCCTTTTGTTCTGATTCAAACTTCAATCTTTCAATCTTCAATCTTATTCTTCAATGCGTAGTCTGATTCCGACCTAACAGAGCCCAGAAATGAAGTGTAAAAGAATCGGAATGGAAACGGAGACACGCAATGTTGTAAGATTTCATCAACAATTCTAATATGAGAAATTTTAAAAATCTTAGAATATTTTAGAATTCACATATGTAAAGAATTCTAAAAAGAAAAGTGTGTATAGACTTTTTTGACTCTTTTGAAGTGTTTCAACTTGTATAAAAAAAAAAATTAAAAAGTCACAAAAAATTCAGATATTCTGAAAAATTCTGAAATTTATATAAAACTTCAGAAAAATTAAAATTTTCACCAGGAGAAAAGCATGAAATGACATAACGCGAGGACAGCATTCCGCGGCAATTGACACTCATTTTTCAATGAGTTTTATAGACAACAAGAGAAAGTTCTTTTCTTTTTAAAATATACTCATGTATCGAATTACGTTTGTATTTGCTGAAGGCGCATTGAAGATTGAAGATTGCGAATTGAAGATTAGAATTTGACAATCAGATAAGTTTAGTTTTATCTGTATCCTTCGAATTTAATCAAATCGTTTGATTAAATTCTAATCTCCAATTCGCAATTCTCAATCTCCAAAACCCGCAGAAGAATGAGATTGAAAGATTGAAGTTTGACCAATCAGAATAAAAGGAACCAAAATTTCTTTGTCCTCGTTGGTCAAATTTCAATTTTTAATTTTTAATCTCAATCTTCAATGCGTAGTCTGATTCCGGCCTAAACATGCTTCATGGATATTAAAGGAAGAATGAAGTCAGAGTTTCTTTCTTTTCTCATAGTATCTTTCCTTTTTTCCTTTCCTTCTATATATATATATATATCCGATATATAATTATATTGAAATAAAATAAAACAAAATAGATAATGTTAGATACACACACACACACACATTTTACTTATTATTAGATCTAATTATATATATATTTAGCTACTTTCTCTTTAGGAAACATAATGCCGTGTTATCTTCGTTTATTCATCGAATACTAAGAAAAACAGAACGACGTTTGTGTCGATTGTGTTTCTTAAAAGAAAAATAATCTCACTTCACTTTAAACAAATTTCAGATGATACATAACTACAAAGAATGGACATTCGAGCGATGATCAGTTTCGAGACAAAACATCGATTAGTCCTTTAATATCAGCTACATCCAAATAATTTGAATTTCATGAAACTTCGCCTTTATGAGTTGGGAAATCCATTAGGAGGAAAAAAAGAAAAAGAAAAGAATAACAATTTGAACGAAAAATAGACTGTTTTTCTAACAAAAGACAATGAACGATTACATCCTTGTTTGTCGATTAAACAATGATGAAATGGTTATTGTGTTATACTGCACTGAGAAAAATATTATTCATTTGACAAAATTATTAAATTATGTTTGACTTAAATACAAACATTCTCCAACAAAAGAAAGACAACTAAATTAATTTAGTACGTCAAATAAATAATTTTTTTTTTAAGTGTGTCTTTTACTACTAAAAAAACAATAATAATGATGACAACAAGTCATCATTATTATTAGCTTTACACAGAATTTCAAGAATAAAGTCCTGTTTCACAGAAGTTATTGAAACGCTCACCTAAATCTTCGCATGAATTAAATTCGTATTTAGACATCAGTACGGTATTCTCAATACTTTCAAAAATAGTTTCAAGTAACTATGTGTCGATCCTTCAATCCTGTAAAATAAACCGTCTAAAGTGCCGAATGTGGAACGAGTTGAAAGCGAAATTTGAATTACAGAGTTGCTTGTAAATGCAAACGATAAACTTGACACGATCGCGACCTATTTGAAATACAAACGTTCGAATGCAAAATTTTAACATTTATCTTTCACTATTACAGCTGATATTTTTGCATTAGTCGATCGAATTGCTTCATAATTGTTCTAGCTTAATTCTCAATAAAATTCCTCATCGCCCACGAGAATAATTTAATTAATTAATAAAGCTGTTGCGTCGCAGTTGTGCTGGAACAACGCACAATATGATAAGATGTATACGTCATTTTGCGTCTGTGAAGTCATTGAGTAGATCGAAAGCGTTAGAAAATCATTTCACGGAAGACGTCGATAAGAGAACGTCCTACTCGGGAACGATGAATCAACGTCGTCGCGAAAAATTTAAAGACTTTAAATTCAGTCCTGAAAGTATTTGCAGCTTTTTAGATTCTTGTGAATGCGGAATAAAAATGCAAGGATACGGCAAATATATTTGCTAGAAATAATTAAAAAATGTAAAATTTAAGAATAAACCATGGAAATATACATTTGGAATAAATATGTGAATGAAGCAAAAACTTTATAATCTGTGATACGCAACTGAAAGCTTGACTTTAATAAAATTAATTTATAATAAATTTATCATAATAAATTGATTCATAATAAAAGAAAATGAAATTGGAAAAAACGTAATGGGCGAAGAGATTAAAACTCTAAATAAAGTTCCAGGAGTTATTTCTGAAGTTTGGATAAAGGTGGCAAAGTCAAATTTTCCAGTGAATCAAACATTGTAATTTCATTTCAAAAACTCCAGTCTCATTTTCTTTTTATAAATATATAGGTCTGTTTTTTATAGCTGAATTAAGTATATACACTTTTTGTACTTAAAGTGAAATAGATATGTTTGAAATTTGAAGAAAACGAAGAAGAATTCAAGTATAGTGCAAGAATAAAATATAAATCTTCTGTCATTTCATAATATAGAATCTCTTACAGAACGAGATTCTACATCTAAAAATAGGAGTGAAACAACTGTCGCTATAATTCTGTTTTTTTTATGTTCTAAGAATTAAAAAAAGATGAAAAAAGCAAATTGAACCGAAATTGAAGTTAATCTACATTGATAAAAATGCATAAATTAACTGAAGATAGTGAAAGAGGTCCTTAATTACATAAGACACTAATTAATTTCAAAGGATTAAAAATTACATAAAAAGAATGAATATTAAATAAATAAACTTTAATACGAATATTACAAATTTGCAGATGTGACATCAAGAAAATTCAATTATTTGACATTTTTAACAAAGAGATTTCTAATTAGCTCTGGAGGATTCAATGAATTCTATAATATATTAGAGCATACCATTGAGGAGTGTGGGTGTCCCAATTTCCTAAACAATGACACTCTGATAATAAAAGATTACACTGTTTTCTTTGTCAGAGATTGTTGATTGACTAATACTGTTTGCAGGAAAGAGTAAAAAAGACAAGTATTTGTTTGCCTTCCTTCTCAATTATCGAGCTACAGTTTTCTATAATTTAATATAGAAAAAACGCACCCAAAATTCTGGACGTAAGAAAAAAAATTAAGAAATGTGCTCTAATACATTATAGAACTCACTGGGAGGATCAAACGCACTTAACCTAACTTAACTCTTAACCTAACAACAATCTAAAAACAATAATGTTGTTATTTTTCTGTTATCTCTCGAGATCTATTGATTATTGCCCAATTCCTTCAGTTTATCTAATAGTGCGTTCCCGAAGGAATTCCTGTACTGCGGACTGACGAAATTCAGGAGGCCGTACGGTGTCTCGAAACGCTCGTTTCTCGCGTTCGACGTGTCGTCGTGCCGATTGCCGATGATGGCGAAGCCGGCAGCCGATAGTTCCACGCAAAACCGCAGACCCTCCAGCGTGATCAGGTTCAAATAGATCATCTGGTTTGTGCTGGTCAGCCGTTCAGACACCCTTAGGTCCTGCACGTGCTTTTTCACGTCATTGATTACCGCCTGGGCTTCCAGCCGCCACTGCTCCGCGTCCAGCACCCGATCTGCGTCGTCATCCCGCATTATGCAGATTCCTCCTAGCTACGACTGAAATCACTCTAACCCTCTAATGGGTCTAATCGTGAACGATCAACGATTTGAATAAATCCGAACAGTCCATGGTGGATAGGTGGACTTCAAAATTCTAAGTCCGACTCCGGAGTATAAAGGTACCTTTTCATATATCGTTCATCGCTATCATTCATTAAGCGAAAAAAGATCACGTGACTGACAATTCACCAATGACATTTCAGTCACTGAATTGTCATTGGTGAATTGTCAGTTACGTGATCTTACTATTGATTTAAGCATATAAAAGAGTATGTTATAAACATGATATTCTTAACAGGTCACAACTGCTTTCTTTAAAAAAACTTTTTACAATAAATCATTAAAGTAATAAATCAAAAATTAGAAGCTAGAAATTGATCAACCATAGGTGATTAATTATTCTTTTTACATTCGATCTTGGTTGATCAATTTCTAGCTTCTAACTTCCGATTTACTACTACTAATGGCTTTTTTTTTTATTGTAAATTACTGTTCTAGTCTATACCTAATAATTTCTACGAATGTAAATTAACTTTAATTCATATTTTATCTTTTTTTAATTTTCTAGAACTAGAGAAAGAAAAAGTAAATTAAAGTGAAATTAAAGTTAATTTCTATTGACAGAAATAAGCATAAAACACACTCTTCAATATGTATCTATTAATTACATAAAAAGACCCACAATTGCGACAAATATTCTCATAGAATCAATCAGTGGAACGTCTGTTCGATAAATGTGCATACCCTAAACAATATTTCTGTATGACTTAATAAAAAAAACTTACACGAAAAATATATTGTATATTTTTAGCCTATCTCATATATTTTATATTTATTAAAAATACTTATTTGGATAATGGTATTGTAATCACATATATTGGACGTTAATAAGAATGGATACAATTAGGAGAATATCATTTGTCGTACAAGCTCGTTTGCTTTTTTATTCAAATAGTTTTTCTTTTTATCGCGCTCACTGTTTCGCCAGTTCATATGTATCATCTATACTCAAGTCACTCAAGTCTTCTCCCCAACCATTAACGTCATGTTCTTCCAAAGTGGCACCCGACGTCTTCACGTCGAACATGCTCTTCGGCGATTGCACTTCCGGGACGTGTAAGATCTGCGTCTTCTGTATCACAGGCTCCATATCGGTGAAAAAGTCGAATTCTTCCTTCGAAGATTTTATTACCTTCGAATTCTTTATATCGAGCTCAGTAATATCGTTAAGTACTAGTTTCTTTGTATACTTTGACTTCTCAGAGCTCGACGGTAAGTCAGACAAGGGCGAGGATGAGTCCGTATCGCAAGAACCTTGAATTTCCGCTTGCACATTGTTGGAGAGAGCTTCTTCTACATCACAATGATCATTCCCAACTGGTTCTTGTGTTTCCCAATCCGACCAGGTGTATTCCTCCTCGGCAAATGAAAATTCCTTCTCCTTCTTATCCTCACCACCATCTGGTGATGGTCTTTCCGCTAAATGAACATTGTTCTCGTCTACATTCACGAAGACGGGCATATCTTGAGTGAACGTTAAAGCTTTCCTAATATCATCGAGATTTTTGTTGCGAATCATTTTCTTATTCGGCCGACCATCCGTAAATAATTTCCCCCGGTTTCCACCGATAACTGCTGCCGCGCCCAAAATTGGCACTATGTCAGCCAATGCCCTTAACGTAGCGCAGACGAGATCGTCGTTGGTGTCTTTTATTCCAACGAGTAATTCGGGAAGAATGTGATTTTTCAATTCGTCCGCTTCAAATATGTGAACGAACGAACTGAAATGGGACAGCAGCAGCAGACGAATAGAAACATCTCGAATACAAAACATTTGTAGAAGTCTTGGTACTAAGATAATCTTAAAAGTAGGAATTGTAAATAGACTAGTCCCCAAATCGTTTTTCTCATCTGTAAGAAATATTAAGCATTTTATTAGATTATTATTACGTGAAATAAAGATTTTAATATGTATCAAATAATTTTATAGTAAAGATAACTGATCATGTTAGATGCGACAGATATATCCTAACCTTTGGGTTTAAAGATAAAAGGTAAAAGCTTTACTTGGGCAGTGCTATCCAACAAAACTATCCTGGAAAGAAGCACTCTGCCTAGTTGCTCAGCAACAACAGCCTCGGGATACATCTGTAGTTGTTGTCTTAATTTCCTAAAAAATTACAAATTTTCTATATATGATTTTTATGGTACATATTATGTATATAATAAATTAACATATTTTCTCTGAAGATTCTTACGTGAAAAATTCTTCCCTTTCAACATCAGTTTTTAATGGTAATTCCTCCAAAAATGCATGTATCCTTATAAATTCGTGAGTGAAAAATGAATGCTGCAGTACGTTCAATAATCTATTTCTCAAATATGCATCTGAATTTTGCAGATTCTTTTTACAAAATTCATTAAATTCCAGCAAATTTGGTGCTTCATCTGAAATCAGTTGAAATTTAATACATTTTAGCACACATTTTAACAAAGATAACATTTATGATATGACTTTTGAATTTTATATACCTGTATCTTTTAAATTTTTCAAAATGTCTTCTGCTAATACTCCAAATGCGTACGAATCAATTGCAGTGAGATTAGCAGTTTTAACTAAATCAGCTATATCTTCATTCGACGATATCGCTTTCTCGTATCTATAATTCTTTATTCGTTGATAATACGTTGGTGATGCATCTGCGAATTTACACAAGCATTCCAATCCACCCAATTTCCAATATCCCTCTGAAGTGACGTAAATAGAACTACTGCACACATTATTATGTGACGCCAGTGCGGTCTCATGCAGGAATATTAAGGCTCGTAGGATACTGTGCAAACCAATACATATTTGCAGTATATTCTGCTTTTCGATTACTTGGACCAATGGCCTAGCCTCTTCCGTAGCGAGAAAGAATTTGCTACCTTTGCTCCAGGAAGAAATATATTTCAAGATACAGGGATGCCGATGTAACATAAAATTCTAAAACATACATTAAATTCACTTATTTCTTATGATTTTATTTTCACTGTACATGTATATGTTATATAATCCATAATATAGTATACAAAGGAATAGTATAAAAAAAATCATAATTTCAAAGTGTTCTCATTTTGAGGCTTGTCAAGATAAAGAGAGCTTTCCAGCAAGAAATACAAATAAACAAAAAAGTCATTCTGTCTTTTTCTCTTCTTGAATATTGAGTAAAAACAGAAGGACTTCTGTATTGATATGTGTTTCCTGTTAAAAAGCTTCTGCTGTTACTGTCCCATTGAATAGTTCAAAAAAATATTTTATAAATGTTTTTCAGTAAGACACAGTGTAATATAGTAAATCATTTCAGCCTCATTTCAAAACATTAACAAACAATAAAGATTTGTTACACTGTGTCATCTGTGTCTTTTGCTGGAAAGCACTCTATGTCGAGTAATATCATCAAATGAAAAGCATCCTTGACTTATAGGTATTTTCCAGTAAAAGTAACAGTATAACACAAATTATTACAACTTTATTATTTGCCAATGTTAAAGAATATAATTCACTGTGTTACACTGTGTTATCTGTCTTACTGGAAAATACCTATACAATGAATCATTTTATCTTTCCCAATATTAACAAACAAGGATGTAATGATTCACTGTGTCACACTGTATTCTTGCTGAAAAACATTCTGTGTCAACTATATCCTTTGGAAAACATCTTATATGCCTTAAAGGAATATTTAAAAATGAAAAGATCAGAATAAATGTCAACCTTTGCCGCTCGCTCCAATGGTGACGGTCTCCCAAACGTTGCTGCGAAGTGTAAGGATGGTTCGCTGATGAAGATGGAGAGTCTCTGCAGGCTTGAGTCGTGCACGTAAGCATCGTAATGCATCCAGTAGTCCGTCACCTCAATGGCCTTGTCTTCGATTTCAAGACCGCGAAGAGCACTCTTTTCGTTCCCCATTAGTCGATCGACGTATATATACTGACACGACAGCTGTCAGCTACATCGAATGCGGAAACGAATCGCCCGATTCAGAGAACATTGAGAACACGAGGCTAGGAGCTACGAGTTCCATTTAGTTTACAATCTCTGTGCGATTCTGCGAATGATAAAATCGCCACCAATCGCCACTTGGTAAATTCCAATATTCCAATTGGACTCTGATGACATCGAGCTTACGTTTACATCAAGACGTCCTTTTTTTTAAGTAAATTTTGTATGCGCCTTCAATCCTTTTTTGAGGTTATATAACATCTAGAAATTATTCCATTATTCTTGTATCACTTTTATATTTTCTAATTTAGATAATCTTCTTCACAGAATTAAATATTATTTTCTCTCTTCCCACAGTTCTCTCTTATGTGCTAAGCGCCAAGTGTGTCACTTTCATTAGGTTAAGTCGAAGGAATTACTGCGATCAATCGATTACTATCTCGAATCTCGGAATTAATTTGTATACTTTAAAACTTGGTAAAAATTATAAAAATGAGCAAATTTATAGTGTTGCCCAATAAAATTTACGTTCCCCGAGTCTGTTTACTTGTCTCAAAAGAAAAAAATATTATTTTATTTAAATATATAATATTAAATATATATTTTAAATAAAATCTCTATTTGCATTATCAACGACACATCCATGTTTAATTGAAGATTATTTGGAACTCTTTTCCTTTGATTTGCATTTTTCCAAGATGATGCGTCCTCCGTGATTTTGAACTTCTACCACACGCTGAAAAAATCGATTATCCCTTTATGCGAAATATTTAATTGTTAACTCATTCGTTAAGCTACTATACCAACAGTGAAAATTGCAATGAAAAAACAATGAACTATGATAAGGAGAGAATGAAAGCGGCACAGTACACTGACATATACACACACTTAATTTTACGCGAATTTTTATCAAATCGCCATTGTAAAACGTACGAATAAAGTAGTCGCATTAAGAGATTGGCATGCCGAATGAATAATTGCAATTATCGCAATACATTGCATCGTTTAATTATAAAATATTAATCAACACAAGATCAATACGTTTTCTGTAACTGAATCAATTGTCATTCTTTTAATATAAGAATACGAAGTCTTCTCCACTCGAGATGCATCTTCCTTCCATGTCTGTCGTCTAATTTTGTTATTAATTATTTTTATTAATATTAACACATAAATTGCAATTGCATAAATCTTTTAATTATCAAAAAGAAAATATCTTAAAATCAGATCAATTGTAATTAATTCAATTAATCAGATTGGATTCGGCTTTCTACGAAAATTATACTTGTCACTTCATATATATACAAGTATATATATAAAACAAAAATATTACCTCAATCATTGTCGTCTCTTTTGCAATACCTTTTATTATTAAATATCTTTTTTCAATTTCCTCGTCTATACAGTTATCTGTTGGGTTGTATTAATTAACTGTATAAATTAATAGTAGCAAATTGCCGTTTACTATTTTATTTTCACGTTTTAGCTCGTAGGTGTATAAGTAATATTCGTCATATTTCTAACTACAGATAATAATTACAGGCGCCCTGCGACGGGTAAACGGGTCTGTCGTATTACTTTCAATGCGTTAATACTTAAAACCTTAAATATCAGAAACATAGCAAACTTTATCTTTACAATAAAAATATCAACAATTCACATATTGCCATCAATAATAACAATCATATACGAAGATCATTTGTTGACTTTTTCCACTCACTGAAAAGCGATATAAAGATACGATGAGTCCGACAAAAATGACACTCTAAATAAATAAAATCTCGCATCCTTATATATTAAAATATATGGCCTTATATGTAGATAAAAAATATTAAAGGTATTTTAGCATCATTGTAAGACGACTACTTGTTGTAATACGACAGACCAGCTCGAATTTATATGTTGTGATATAAACAAAATCCACTTCGCATTTAAGCTATAATAGAAATCGTTAAACAAATTTTAATATTTTTAATAAAATTCATCGAGAATATCCTATGAGACATATCCATACATTTGAACGAACTTCTTCCATCTACTTACTCTTTTTAGCTTATTCCTCTCACCTTCATTATCCACCAAGTGTACACGTGCAATAATAATAATAATAATTAAAATAATATAAAATAATAATAATAGCAATTGTACTAACAGTAATAGTAGTAATTGCAGCAGCAGCAGTAGTAGTAGCAGGTGATAGTAATATTAATAGTATACAGTTAATAATACAATTAATAATTGTAAATGTAATAATAATCGTAGTAATAATAAGTGATAGTACTAACAAGAGCAATAGTAATAGTGATAATAATAATAACAGATATATTAATAAGTAGTAACGATAAGAGTAATGTAACAATAATAATAGTACAACAAAAGATAATAGCGACAATAATAGTATAAGTAGTAATATAAATTGAGACAATTATATAATAGCAATAACAGTGGCAAGTTGTAAAAGCAATGGTAATAGTTAAAATGATATCTGTTCTTTTAGATTATAAAAATATATTACATAAAAAGAAGGTGAATACTGATAAAGGAACATAATAAAAATCATAAAAAATTCTATCAAAATAAAAAATAAAAAAGCGTTGTAGTATTATTACTGCGACTGCTGTTATTACTGTTGTTACTATTATCGCAATTTATTATTAGTATTATTATTAGAGCTATTATTAAAATTATCATTATTACAATCGCGCTTACTGCAAACACCAACTATTACCACTGCTACTTCTACTCCTACACTACTGTTACAATGCTGCTGACAATAATGATCCTGCTGCTGATGATGCTAATGATCGAAGTGGTAATAGCCATCGTGATAATGATGCTTACGATAGAACTCGATTCTTCAGTATTCGTATACAGCACTACTACAGCCGGTCAATCTATTATAACATTAATGTTATAATGTGCTTTTAATAATATAAACACATTAGAAGTTTGTACCGGCAAAATTTCAATGTATTTACATAAAAACACATAAATGTTTAATTGGTCACATTGGCCAACAAAAATAATAAGTAAGAATACATTGCAATAACATGCCATACAAATACTGGAGAATTAAGCAGTAACATAAATGAGAAGCATTTACTGGTTCTTTGAGACTTCACTAGGAAGTTTCACCCTTCCCTTCTTTTTTTTTAATATTGTTTACATTGCCCGCTCTACTTGATCAAGGATTCAATTCTTTATAACATGAAAGGAATTGTAACCTCATGTCTAATTCAAGCAATCTGTGGTATCGCCATTATATCGATTTACATTATACTCGTTTCTTAATAACTTTTCTCAAGTTCTTAATATTTCAGAGAAAAGATATTTAGGGTGAAAGGGAGTAATCGCAATCTTTATCCTCTCTCTAATCGATATTCTCTAAATTCATTGAAGTGTTAAATTTTTAACAAGCCTATGTTAAGAGTGTTTCTTCCTCTTTAATATATGTTCCTTCACTATTCACATGGACATCACGAATACGACATGAAAAATTCTCAGAGTTCAAAGACAGTGGTCGTCGGTACGACTGGCAGTATATCGTGCTTTTTTTGAAAGTTAACATCGTATATCAACAGTGCCTAGACTTTGTTCGTAAAATCAAGGCATAATGGGCATAGCCACATTTTTGCTGAATAAATCTGGCAACGGTAGACTCCTGTGAATACTACTATTTATTTTCATTGGGCTTTATCTTTATAACAAAGCTTTAACTGCAACGAAAGCAGAGAATATACAATCCTTTTCGTACGTTGCGATAGTAGTAGTTTAGATTGCGGTTCGATTGATCCAACATAATCTTTCTAAGCGTGAAAAGGCTCGATATGACTTTTCACGCTTCACAAGCAATACCTTATATACCTAATGATTGAAACTCATCGCGAATGAAGCTAGATCATGATGATTTACGCGATACCTATAAACAACAGTTTCCTATTTCCGTCGCGCGAAGTTTCACCATGACCTCGCGTCATCGACAAAATGACCAATATACATGGAGCTTCTCGTTGTCGCAATACATATGGGCGACATAGTCATGTTTAGACCAGACTCATAGATATCATCCTAATCGGTAAGTGATTCCGCTTCTTATTGTTTGGATAAACGGACGACTTTATACCGCAGCTTGTTTCAGTCCTTTCGAACGTGCTACATACGAAATTGCAATAATTGTAACTTTTCTTGGTTGCGCTCTCTTCTTCTCGCTTTTCGACTTTCATGATGTGATCAAGAAAACGTGCATCGTGCGTCCTAGGACATGCAGTATCGTTTACCGCAGGCTGATCCTGATCTGGGTACAGAGAGATATACATATATATGAATGTATATATATAAAGTTCGTGTAGATTTCTTTGTCTCACTTCCCACAGATACAACCTCACGAACATGACTCCTTAACGATACAGAACATTTCATTAAACAGCTCGCATTTAAATTCGATTAACATTCCACTCAACGACGGCACATATTTTTTCTTGAGTCAAGTATTTAAACATTACACGACAATTTAAATGTGTCACTTTTTTCAAGCTTTTTATAACAGTATCAATCAGCGCTGATTAACTTGTCGCCATTCTTAAATATGTTCATGTATATTCGATATTACTTAATAATGGAAATGCTTAATAAACGTCTTTTCGACTTGCACAAAGACGGTTAGTTTATGCTGTTAGAACTAAAGAACGGGAAAGGTGTGTACAGACAATGTTACCTTTCTAGAAGTTCTTTCTTTCGGTACAGCATGAAAAACTCAGATTTTTAATTACTCTATTTAACTGCTAGTCGATTATATAAGCACGATTTCGTAGATAAACGAATTCTGTTGTGACACTGGCGTGCTTTCTTCCGTGAGAAATAGAAAAGCACGTTAGTCTTTGCCCTTATTTTTCGACGAGATATATCAAAGGTTTAATTAAAGAAAGATGTTTTCCACAAAATGGAAGAGCAAGTATGTTCACCCTCACGAATATTCACGTTCACTCGTTTTGTTGATTCACTTCTTCCTTATTATTATCACTATCTTGTTGATTCACATTGGGTTTGTTACTCCCAGGTTGTGTTCCAGAAGGACCATCATTCATCTTGTCATTGTGGTTGTCAGATTTGTCATTGGAATCCATTTTAACGTTTCCTAGGAAAAGCAGATATAGTTATTAATTATATTTTAATCTCATATAAATTGCTCATATATAACATATAAATATTTTACAAACCTTGTGGTGAATAATATTGTTGCTGCATCTTCATGTTACGCTGCTGCTGTTGTTGCTGATGTAAATTCGGTCTGTGACGGTTAATTTGAGCTTGTTGTTGCTGCTGTGTTGGCATACAAGCAGGCTGCTGCTGCGTAGGATTATTTGGGTTTGGACCGGGTGCAAACGCTACTGGAGGTCGTTGTATCGGAGGTGGATAACGCTGTTGCGACGGTTGGATACCAGCACGAGGCGGCATACCCATTCCACGTACATTCTGTTGTAAAACCTGTAGATTAATACACAGAGTTATACTGTTTTATTGTTCATCTACATGTAAATTAGATGAAAATAATCAATTTGTATCCTTTACATTTTAATTGTATATTATAAATTTTATTAATAATAAAAATTTGTATATGTTATCTAAAGCAAAAGAAAGATTCTTAATTATATGTATTGCAATCATATTGTTCTATTTTTTCAATGGTACTTTACAATGCACGTATTTATAATGCACAAAATTATTTCTTTCTAAAGCTATTAGACGCTATTCTTCAGAGATATTAAAAGATGCATAATATTTTTGTCTAATTTATTATTTATTCCTTAGAGAAGAAAATAAATTTACATCAAAATAGATATTTTTTAATACAGTTTAGTATAAAATTGCACATACAAAAAAGAATATAGATAAGATATTTAATTATATCTCAATTTGAAAGATAAATCTAGATAAATCTCCTTAATTTATTTTAAGTGAAATAAATCTTTAACAAGTTATATATCATATAACATTTTTTTTTATCATTTAGATTTTCTTATAGTATTGACATATAACTATTATAAGAATTTTATGTATGCTTTCAATTTGATAAAATACATGCATAATATTTAAATGAGATAACTTCAATGAATAAATGGTACATACGTAGTTATTGTAGCTGCTTACCAGAGCAGACTGACTAACGCCCTGATATTGTTGATATTTATGATGTTGTGTAGGACTTGGCTGTGGTTGCTGCGACGAAGATTGTTGTTTGCAATTTCTTGATTTAGGCGATGGTATTTGGGAAGCTATAATTATAATATTAAATTAATGTAATTTAATAAATGATATAAAACTAATGAACTATTTTTGTATAATAAAATTTGTAAAGAAATCATAATTCACATAATTTAGATAAAGCTTTTCACGGTTCAAATTATTTATTTGTTTCAATTATTTTTTAAACTGAAAACAAGCTTACTTGAGCTAAAAACTGATGCAAGCACATCCTGTTGATTTCCCGATGGGCTCTTTAACTGTCTGGGTTGCTCCTGTGGTTGGTGCTTACTAAGAAACGTGGGTGCTGCATTTCCTGGTAAACCACCAGTAGGATTGCGAAATTGTTGAGCTGCCGCAGCTATTTGCAATCCTGAACTAGATAAGAAACTAGGGCCATAGTTCTGTAGACCAACAGGAGTTGCACTACCTGTTGCTAAACTTTGGCTATGCTGACTAAATCCTTGCAAACCATAATGAGTTCCAGTTTGTTGAGTAGCACCACCAGATTGATAAAAGCCTGTTTGTGATCCAGGAAACACATCTGAAAATATATTAAAATATGTTGAGAATACCTCATAAATGCACATATACCACTATACATTGATTCTTTTTATGTAAGATATATTTTTAATAATAATTAGTACAAATTAGATTAATTAAAAAAATGTGTGCCTGTGTTTTTAATATAGTATTATAAATTGACTTGTATAATACTTGTATAATACAATATATCAAATTTACCGGCAGATGTAGCACTGTAGTAACTGTTAGATGCTTGTACATTTGGACCAGGTCTTTGCACTAATTGCGAATTGCTCATGTAACTACCACTTACGCCGAGCACTTGATTTGGATCATATGGAATATAAGCCAACTAAAAAAAGGTTTAATCAATAAATTATTGGATTTATAAGTATCAAAATACTTATAACATAAAATCATACTTGATTGGGTTGAGGAGCAGACGGGGTCTGGAAATGCGGAGCTTTAGTTCCAATTGCTCCAATAGGTTGAGATGACGGTTTGACGCTCGCCGACATTAGAGAATTTGATGACGAACTAATGAGTACCGTATTGGGATTATTACTGAGTTGCTGATTCTGTCCAAATGGTGGAGCAGCTGCCGCGGTCTATTGAAAGAAATTAAAAATTAAACTATTCCCATTGTAAATATCTGTATTAGTGTAGAATAATAACATACATTACTGTTACATTGCAATATACTGTAAATAGTTTCGAGATTTATATCGTTATGTAAGAGGCATTAAAAAGCAACTAAAATTTACGTACAAGACGGTATTGGGACAAATTGTTTTGATACATCTCTGGCGTAGGAGCATTTGGCGCATGAGGTGGTGGCGGTGGTGGTTGCTGTAAATACACATTTTGTTGGCTGAATGAGCTCTGAAGGGATGGAGCGTATGGCGCGTACTGCGTAAACGGTGATCGACTTTGATCTAATTGAAATGCTCCGTATAAACCACCCGCTTGTGCTGGCAATTGTCCTGAGCCTGTGTTGAATAATACCGCTGGCGGTGATGGTATAGCCGACATACCACCGTATTGTGCCGCCTGTGAACCAGGATACTGTGGGAATTCCTAAAGGCAAAAAGAAGATTGTTCCTCTTAATATTCAATCTTTTGCATTAATTCTTGAAATAATAAACAATAAGAACGCAACACACCTGATAGTTAATATGCGAGGGCTGCCCTGTAGAATTGAATGGAGGTGGACTTAAAGGACCTTGGAGACTAACAGGAGGATGGCCAATGGGACTTTGACCAGCTCCAATTGGACTTGGTCCAGGTACGGTAGATCCTGGTTGTGTACCACTGCTCCCTGAAGACTGTTGCTGCGGCTTCACCTGCGGGGGAACCAGCTGCGCATCAGGCAAAGAGTCAGCGTCTTCCCACAAGGGACATTGTGTTTCAATATTTAGTTGTTATACACATCATGTCAACAGGACATTCTCAACAAGCATTAATTTCAAAATGAAAGTCATTTTCAAATCTGTTTTGAAAATCTGGTGAAAATGAATAGGTTTATTATATCATAGTAACATACCTTGTAATCAATAATAGCAAGAAAGGTCATAATAATGGCAATGCATAATAATGACAATGGATGATGATATTACAGTAAATACAATAACACTGACATAATGATAATGATAAGAATAAAAATAAAGATGATTTCTGTTAAATCGATATTGATTATTGACAAGTGGCTGACTGAATATCCTTTGGCCGAAGATGTTAGCCACTTACCTCTCTCATTTTCACCACACTTACTAGACAGAATTTTTCAAACACAAAAAAGAAAAATATTAAAAAGTAATTACATAATTATGAATAATAATAACAATAACAATCCAAACAAAAAATATTTGAGTAATTTTAATGACATAACAATTCGATTGCATGCACAATAACATGACAGTATAAAGAAATATTCGCGAAATGATTTCTCACCTTGCATACGTTCGTAGATGTTGTGATTTCATTTTTTATATTGCTCTGGTTGTATTGTTGATGGGGGCTGTAACTGTCGTCGACGTCGCCGCTTTCAAATGCCTGCGGAAAGCTAGTCGCACTGCTGACAACACTGGTACCATCTTCGTGTTCGACCACGGTTGGCATCGGTGGTGCATTCTCCCAAACTTTCTTCACGGATGCGATTTTCAGATTGAGTTCTGCAGTCGAAGGCGATATCGTGCTCTGGCCACCAGTCATGTGTATGGAACGTGCCATGCCCAAACTCTTGCTCTTATCATCCAATTGTGAAAGCTCAGACTCAAAGTTGAAGTCCAATTTCATATCGGCATTATCTTCGTTTTTATTGAACGATAAAGACATTTGAATGGGTTCCTGATTCTTGTCCTTGATCAAGTCATTCGGTTTATTGGAAAATGCAACGGAGATAGCCGGTTGCTGATGCTGTTGGACTTGATTTCCTTCTTCTTCTATTTCTGCACGTTTCTCGGCTCGCTGTTGCGTTTTGATATGGTTCGAAAACTTGGATTTTACTGCCAGATCCGCAGGTCCGGACGTCTTGGTCGTTTTTGAATAATTCGTATTCTCGAAGATTAAAGTCTGTACGGGAGGTGAAGATACATCGGATACATTCTTTTCTGTTAAAGGCTCCTTCAGATTCTTTCCCGTCTTCTCACCACTCGGTGAATTTCGTTGACTGCTGTGTCCAGAGTTAGCCTCATTACCTTCGTGGCTGTGATCATTTTGAGCTGTTAAAGATATCAGCTGAATATCTGTAGGAACCGCAGATGGAGAATTCGAGCGCAATTGACTTGTGAAAGGTTTGTCCCAAGCATTGACCGTTGGTGGAGGAGCAGGACTATTAGAAGAGTCTTTAGTATAATTGTTACCAGAGCTATTCAACTTTGTCATATCGCTCGCATCAGTTGCGCACAACTGCTGTTGCTGTTGCTTCACTAGACGTTGGAATCGCGGCGCCAGTCTTGGATTCCGAGAATTTCGATTGTCGTACTGCTTCTGCGGTATATTTGCTGGCTGCGGAATATTCTGGCTAAGTAGAGGCGGTATATTCTGTACCTGCTGCAGAACTTGCTGCGATCCATTTGACTTCGATTTTGAACGATCACGTTCACGCTCCTTCTCTTTGTCTCTTTTTACAGGCTTTACTTCTTCCTTCTGATTATGTCTGGACTCTTTCACGTTCTTCTTCGAACGCACTTCTTGGAAACCGTCAGCATCCACTTTATCTTCCGCTACAACACTTGTAGCGTCCTCGGTACAACTATTCGTTTCAATTTCCGAATCCACCAACTTCTTATCTTTCGTTTGAGACTTCTTATTAAGATCGTTCAGCGCCTGATTTACCAAATTTGGATCACTCAGCTTAATTTCATCTATACGATTAACCATACTATCTTTGTTATTTGGTTTATTTGCAATCGCGCCACTGTTAGTCGAACTCTGACTCCTAGACCTTCCTCCATTCTGTATTTGCGCATTTTGCATCAGAGGCGGTATACCATCAGCGTGATTCTTCTGAGCGCTAAATCCGACATTCTGCAAATTCCGCTTCTCCGCCCCTGGAGCTCGCGATGCCGGATTGGAAGACTTGGGATTTTTCTCTCGTTGCTCTCTAGCATTTGCCAATTGCTCGCTTCTACGGGAATGCACATTCGCGCCGATAGCATTTTGACTCGCAGATTGAATGGATCGTCCACCGAAATGCTTGTTACGATTATTACGAGACTCTTTGTGATCATCTATATGCTCCTCGCTATTCTCCGAAGTGGTTTCCCAATCTTCGTTGCCTACGTCCGACTGCGGCTGCTTCGATACAGTGCCACTGCTACCGCGCGAACGAGCTTCGCGATTATCTCTTCCCTGAAACACGATAATGCATTGTGTTATATCATTAAAAGAGATTCCAAATCCTTTATACGAGGTTGATTAAAAGATTATGAATAAAACAATATAAGATGATTACTCCTTTTGGAACTTACTTCAAAAAGAATGATAATGAAGTATTTAATATTAATCTCGAATCTTTTGATTTGCTAATGTCTTGTTTTTTAAATTTTTTATTTCTTGAAATTAATAAAGAATGTAGATATAAAATATATATTAGCAAAAGAACGCTCTATATATATATATATTTGTGTAGCATAAGAAAATAAAATATAATTATATGTACGTACCCTCCTGCTTCCACTACGAGTCCTCTTAGAACGTGATTCCTCCTTTCGCATTTGCGCTTTTTGAGACGGGGCGTTGGTAACTTGATTCGCGTGATTCGCTTCTTGCTTGTTACCAGATTGTTGGGCTTGTTGACTCGGAGACTTATTACGTCTACCTGTGATACCCGCTGTAAGTGCCTGTTGCTTCGCGATTATCTTGTCATCGGTAGACTCAACTGGCGCAGATTGTAAGAGACCTGCCTCTTTCTCTGAGGTTGGGGTCGGTGGATTTTGCCGTCCGGCAGTTTGTTGCTGATGTTTCTCGTCCGCATTACGTTCCGATGAGAACGGACTCTTACTGGACGGCGGTCCGTAGCCTTCCATACGACTGCCCGTGGCCGTATTCCGAATACGGAAACCGCCTCTGCCTCGTCGAGATGGTTCGCCTGACGGTGCGAAAGCTTCGTGACTAGGCTTACCGTCATACGTTCTTTTCTCGCTGCGTGTCTGAGAATACTCTGTGCCTCGCTTGTCGTCCCGTCTCGATACCTCGCGATTGCGTTCCTCCTTCTCAACCTTCTGAGACGGTTTCGGAGAACGAGCCGATCGCTTATCCTCTTTTCCAGACTCGGTGGAGCCGGATATCTCGTCAGCGCTGTTCTCAGAATCGGTGTGTCCGTACGAACCACTTTTGGCAGACATCCCAGCTTTACCGGCAGGTCGTGGTCCGCCTCTTCGTCCTCTAGATTCTGGACCACGCCAACCGCGAGTATAAACGCTGAAAGTTCCTCCCCACTGACGTCCACCTCGAGATTCCCGAATTCTAGAACTGGAGCCACTGCTACTCGTTCTATTGCGTGTATTCTTTTCTCTCTTTTCGTCCTTGGCTTGCTCTTTGGCATCCTCGGTAACAGTTTCTTCCCTCTTTTCCAAAGCAGGTTTATCCAATGTGGTCTGTTTAATTTCATCGGTCTCCTTGCCATCTTTAGCAGCTTCTGTCAGTTTCTCCTCTTCCTTCTCGAATGTCGGTGATATCGCGTCAGCCCATGCCTTCGGCGAATTATCACCCCTCTCGATCTGTCTGCTTTCCGGAGTACGTTCCGTTTTCCTATTCCACACATCCGTATCCTTTTTCGTCTCAGTGGAAATTTCTTTCGGCTGTTCCTTCTTCTCTTGAAGATCAGAACTACCTCTCTTCAATTGAGTCAAACTGCGTTTCTCATTCTTCAATTCGTCTGCTTCGATCTTCTCTTTAGTAACTGGACCTGGCGGTTGCCTTCTATTTCTTTTCCTTTCTGTAGTTTCTTCATGATACAAATCTCGTTTCTTCTCTTCGTAATCTGACACTTCGTTCACCCAGGAACTGCAATCCCGTAATTTATGTAGTTCGTCATCGCGCAAAGACGTTTTCGATTCTCTGGAGGTGCGACTGTCACGCGAGTCCGGTCTCTGCGGACGTTCATTACGCTCTTCATTCCGTGCACCGCGTCGAGTTGTCTGTCTTGTACCACGTTGCGTTCTTCACGCCACTCTGGGTTCTCAGAGCGTTCCCTTTGTTCGCGTTCTCGCTCATCGAAAGAATCCTATACAATAAAAAATGTGTATATAAAATAAGCAAGTTAATATAAGTATTGATTAAATTTGTGTCATAAAAATTGATTTCGTTTCATATTTTTACCTTCGAATAATTATCGTAATCCTTCTTATCTTTGTCGCGCGCATCTCTTACGTCTCGAGCATCACGACTGGTAGGACGAGAATCTTTGACATCGCGACCGTCTCGAGTGTCACGAGTATCACGACTGTCGCGGGTATCTCGATTATCCCTTGAGTCCAGATTCTCCTTCGCATCTCGTTCTTTATCATCAAAATGTCTTTCGCGTTCCCAAGAATCACGAGGATGCCTGTCATCGTACTCATAGTCTCTGAAATTACGGCTGTATTCGTCATAATAGCCACCCGGCTTGCGGCTATCATAGGACCGATGCGAAGAATGTCGATAGCGATCGTCTCTCGACGGTGGTGCACTACCGCGATGATCTCGAGACGGAGGTCGTTCATCATCCAATGGTGCCGAAGCGTCCGAATCGGTTCTATTACGACGTTGCGATGGCATGGGTTGCTTCATACCACTATCTACTAATACAAGTTTCACTTAATAATTATAATGCACGACTTTTTAATTTTATTTAAAAAAAATAAATAACGATTAAATAATCTTAAAACAATGTACGGAAATATTATGTTAAAGATTATTATATCCAATTTTAACCAAGTTAAGAATTCGCATTTTATACTTTTATTCACTAATTATAAGAATTTTTACATCTACTAACTTTATTTCATCGTGCTGTAAATGAAAATAAAATAGTAAAGATTTTTAATAATTATTTTCATTAAAATATATATAAGAAATTAAGTTTTAAGTTACAAAAGTGATCCATAAAAACTTACTCAATGAATTGTAATTGTGAAGCCATCTACTGGGATCGTATTGTTGGGAAAATGGAACAGACTGGGAAGCAGGTCTTTCTGCATTCGGTGAAATTCGGTTGAAATTTGCACTGCTTCTCTCTGCCTGCTGCTTTTGAAATCTGGGCGGTAAATTATTCTGAAAGTGCCGAGAGAACGCCGGTTGCTCACGATCTCTTGAGTCTCTCTGATCACGATCACGATCACGTTCTCTTTCACGTTCGCTACGCACTGTGTCCTGTTGTCGTAAGAAATTCTGTCGATCGCTCTGACGAAAGTCTGTCAATCCTTGATCTCTACCTTCTCTTAGATTGTCGCGAGATTCACGTACAGATGCGATGATTTTCTCATCTTTCCCTTCGGACGAAGTGCGGGACCGTTCTCTACTCTCTCGCTCTCTATTCTCTTTCTCCCTCTCCCACTCGGGTATAGGAAGAGGTACAGGCGGGATGCTGATCAAGCTTTTAGACTCGCCAGACTGCGCACGTTCCTCATCCTTATGCTTCGCTTGCTTTTCTTTCAGCTTTTGCTCCAAATCCTGTAATTTCTTAGCTGCTGCTTGCTTCGTCGATTCCTGGAAACGTTTCTCCTCTTCTTCTTTGCGTAATCGCGCACGTTCGACAACAGACGCTACCTCAACCTTGATTCTACGTCGTTCATTCCATGTCTCGTCGTCTTCAACACCTGTTTATAATAAAGATAAAAGTATTAAATATGACTAAAATCAATACACTTTTTTTATTTTAATATTTTAATTATACTTACCTCTCAAAGCATGTACAGAATGCAATTGTGACTGACTGGCATAGCCACCACTCGCGCCATTCGATCCACGATAATCACGATTCATAGGTTGAGTCCAAGGACGATGCGGCGGATCACGAAGTTCTTTCGGATCTCGATTATCTCGAGCTTTCTCCTTTTCTTCTGTAACATTGTCATCGCTCTTTTTCTCCTTGATATCTTTTTTCTCGTCATTTTTCGATGGTTCTGATTCAGCTTCATCGTCGCTAAAGGCCAATTTTTGGTTATAATCAATATCATCATGCGCAGCCCATCCTGCGTCACGGGAAATATCATCCATACGAGTAAGATCTTCTTCTTTAATGATGGGTCTAGTCAGAATTTCTTCCTCACCCATACGCTCACGTTGAGGAGGTGGAAATCGATCCAAAGGATGATTAAATCTAGGTCGGGGACTGTTAGATCCAGAATTGGATGAAAATTGTGAAGAAAATCCACCAGGAAAATTTGATCTATACATCTAAAAAGACCACATATTACATTTAGTTATGCAAGTTAAAAAAAAGACAAGATTTTCAAAATTGTGATAATGAACTTACAAATGGCGGGATAAGACCCCGATAATGATGCAGGTTTGGCCCAATCTGATGAGAACCGGAAGAAGGCGCAGAACCTTGATTATTTACGGAATTATGCTGGCCTGCCGGGCCCGCGACCATGTTGGGCGATTGGCCCAAGTTCTGCCGCCCTCCACCGGGTCCCTCCTGGGTATGTCCTCCTGAAACAGGTATATTTAAAGGGAGGCCCTGGCCCGCCGGAGTATTCCCATTTCCGGGACCAGCTGATGTTACTGGCACTGCGCCACTTGCCGTACGACTTCCGCCTTGAATCCAACTTCCTTCGGCTGTAAAGATTCAGTAGTAAATGAGTAATTTGTATACTTTTAAATCAGACGATTTTACAATAATTAAGGTAAAGGAAACTTACTCTGTGGACGCAGACTTGGCCCTGGACCATATTGCGCATTTAACTCTCGATTCGATGGCTGTTGGTTTCCCGGTACCCCACCTACATAATTTATTCATTATATTAGAAGTAAAAATAAATAAATAATACATTGTATTCCGATGTCTCTAGTACAAAACATATCCAACTAACGAAAAAAAAGATAAATATTTAGTGAGATAAGTGAGATAAACAAGATACATGCTCACACGTGATTATTTCATAAATTGTGCATAAAACTTTCCCACGTATATATAACAACATGCTTTATAGAGATAGTATCGTGACATAACAAAGAACTGAATAATACAAATAAAGCACAGAAGATAAAGTGCTAGATTATTCAAAAAATAAATTAATATCTAATTTCTTCTGAAATGAAAATAAATCACATGAGTTGATAAAACATATAATTTCATCTTATATTATATAAAGTATATAATTTTTAATTACAATATATATAGACACAAATAGTCATTAGAATTGTTTTATATATTATGCTTTATATACTACATATCATTTCTTATAAAATAATCAAAATATTTAAATTTATATATTTCTTTGCTATATATATTGTAATATCAAAATAACTAGAAATTTATAATTATTCTGTGACACATAGAATGATATTATATCATGAATGTATTTAAGATCGATCAAACAATAAAAAATTTCAAATTTTAGCTTTATGTTAAATACATTCTCTCATACAAATCTTATTAAATTATAATAATCTTGTTACAATCATACGTATTTAACGATGTCTGGGATAGTGTAAATGTACGTTTAAATTATTTTTTCTGCATATAAACACATATAAACTTATTTACAAGAGAAGTATTAAGTAATATGAATATTTTGCATAACAGAATGTCATAGTATAATGCATTTCATGGTGCACTCTTAAAAATATGAAGAAATTGGAGTTGAATAACCCGAACTATTAAGAAAGATTCACTGAATTAAAAGAACAAGGAGTACATGTTTCTTAACATTATGTACCAATCTCGATTCTAAATACATGTTTTTCTAAATTTGATTGCAAAAATAGTAAAATGTAAAAAATGATGTGCGAGATTCGGTACATACTGTGGTACTATCATCTAATTTTCTACTTAACGTACATAATGATGCAGATCAACATTTAGAGTCAAGTCAATCCTTTACATTATTACTTAAATTATAACATAATCAATATGAATATATACATACATACATACACATATATATATATATGAATATTTTTTATCAATATAAATCTTTACTACTGATAATGTCAAATATATTGACTACTCCACAAAGAAAATTATTCATGAATCTTGATAATAAATCAAGAGATTTCTCAAAATTTTTATTTTTTAAATATATAAATATGTTCTTCAAATAGTACAAATTTTAAGAAATTATATCATATAATTAATTGCAGTTGAGATTAAAAATATATTTAACCTTTAAACAAATTTTTTAATGATTAATTTCTTTGATAAGTGTATAATAATAATATTAATATATATATAGTATTTCTAAAAAAGAAAAGATCTAATAATAGCAAATTTATAATTTCAAAATTATTAAAATTTATTAAAATTTCTTTAAAATGAATCAAAATATGATAAAAGAAAAATATTAATAAGAGATAAAAATCTTTAATTTTACATAACATCATTATATAATTAAATATTTCAAAATCAGATGGTTTTCATTACTTTAAAACATGTTTTATCATCACTAATACTTTTAAAAAATATGTAGAAAGTCTTCATAAAACATCCAATGTGTAAATAAACTACTACTTCTTAAAGCATAGTTTACTAGACCCATTATTGGCCTTTTTTCCATAGAGACAAGAATGCACATGCAGCGCATTCTTGTCCATCTGCTGCAGTTTTAATTGCTAACAGATTTATTTACATCAATCTATGCAGCTTCCATCTTACTCATAATAGAGTAAATTTAATGGATCGAAATGCAACCTTATAAAAAGCCATCATTGGAAGAAGCACAGAGAGCACTACTGATAAAGAGATAAAAATCTTGAATCTAGCAGCAACAGGCAAGCAGTACCCCACCTGAGTGGTTGTGGGAATACGGCTGTTGCTGTAGTAACGATTGATGGACTGCGACTGAGATTGCATTGGATGTTGTTGAGGACTGTTGAGTCTGGCTCTGAGTGGAGACGGAGGCGGACGGCTGTCCACTGAGACTGGGAAACTCGTGTTGGAACTGCGGGGACTGGTGGGCGAGGAAACTCAGTCCAAGGGCACCTCTTCCCCCTTTCGCGCCCCCCACGAGCCCCGCGTAACCAACCACTGCTGCCACAATGGGCGTACCTATCAATTAATTGCACCACCCAAACGACACCACTCCGCTCATACTTTACTCATGCCCAACGTCCAGAAATGGATGTTAAAAGAATATAAGTGTTGCAGATACTAACTGAATAAGATTACTGTTATATCCTATATCATTTTCTCAGTGTTTGTAAAGTCCTTTACCAATCCAACTCTGGACATCTAATGTTTCATGATATAGTTACGTGCGTTTATATATTCCAATAGATTGTTTTAAATAAATACTATGTGCAATATCATTACAGTAATATTATATCGCACAATTGTATATTAATAGATTCATACTATATTGCGTAAATAGTACAATGTATCAATTATATTAACTCTCAACCTATTTAATGCTATTGATCAGCATATGAAAACAATAATTTATACATAACCAATGACCCTCTCTCTCTCTCTCTCTCTCTCTCTCTCTCTCTCTCTCTGTGCCTGTCTGTCCGTGTACCTCTCTGCTTTCTTTCTCTCAATGTTGCAGGCATTGTCGTCGCCTATGGTCATATTTTTTTTAAGAGGAAGCGATTATGAATATCTACACGTGGAAAAGTGAAGTTTACCTTTTAATCATAATTAATTAGATACTATTAGAAATTTTTAGTCGTTAGAGAATTTTCAACGCTTTCAAGATTTTCTTTATATTACTTTAAGCATACATGCCTGCTTTCAGATAAATGAGTTTAAGAGTGTATTAATGGAACGGAAAATGTGAAAAATGAAGAAAAATAAATAACTTAAAATCTTAACATTTTATGTTAATATTATGCATACATGCCAGTAGTGCTAATAGAGCATATTTTTCTACATACCGTCTCCTGATCTGCTCATAATCGCGCTCCATGATGATTTGTTGTTTGTCTGATCCAAAAAAGGAGCTTGTGACGCATTTTGTTGTGTCGGCAGTAAAGAGTGTAGGGATGTTGAAACAGAGGTCCCTGCTGCGCATTGTGCTGTTGAAGAGACAGTCTGTAAAGAAATATTAATTTTAATAGTATATATTGGATTAAATATAATATGCAATTTAAACATTTAATACAATTTATACAATACTCCTCTTATTAAAAAATTTTCAGAGATTATAGCTGCTTTATCATATAATGATTAAAATTAATTAAATAAAGCTAAATAGCATCCAAGAGACCAACAAAGAGAATAAAATAAAATACACAGAAGATAATGCAACATTCATTTTAATATAACTATTTTATAAAAGAAATAATAATTAGATGAGGCAGGGCTCTGTATGATACGTCAATTCATTAAAACCCAGGATCTCAATTCTCATCCTATATACGTGTATGCCTCGATTTTATAAAATCAATTATAAATTATTATAGATTACAAATAGATATTTATGACAATTAGAAAATAAAAAAAAATATGAAGTGAATTATAATCCAGGAACAATAAATTCTTTCTCATTCCTTTCTCTATAAAAGAAATATCTGAAATAAAAAACTTACAGTAGTGTTATCTAATGAAGTTGCTACTGTGGTGGTAGTAGTAGTGGTCGATGATGTTGAATCCTTAGTAGTAGCCCAACCACTTCCTCCACTTGGCACAAGACTGACAGCCGGATCACTGCTGCTAGTTTCACTTTTTAAACTGGGCAAATTAGCTGGAGGACGCCGTGCCGAAGGCACCTTTCCAAGACTTTGCATTCCATGTTTGCGCGGTAATGTATTTTTCTGCTGATGTGGCTCCAAAGATTCACCCTGTTTGAAAATGTCAATTGGAAACATTTAATTAGTTTACATTGTAAACAAAAACTTTTTTCTCGAACAATAGTATAAATATTAAAAAAAGCTGTACAAATGCTTAAATACTATTTTATGTATGTAATAATTCTATATTAATAATTAATAATGTATTAAAATATGTATATGGATAAGATTGGTAAAATTAAAAATAATTATTTAAACTGGCTTATCTAAGTTTGCAATAAGAGACATTTATAAACAAAGGCAACTCTCAGAGAACTAATAAGAAAAAATAATAAAATGTTGGCCAACTCACCCTACTCACCCGGTACAAGCTATTGATATCTAATGATTGAAACTTGGATTTTCCTTTCTCCCCCTTCGACACAATCCCTGACAGAGTAGACATGCTGTCTGCACGCAACCATTTAGTACCAATCAGACCCAAAGAACGAACCCTTTGTCTGCAAGGACAAAATTATCTAAATAACTTTCTCTACCTTCCTCTTTGTTAATATTAAAAATACAACTGTAATTTGAGAAAATCATGGTAAAGAAATTAATTATATTCAAATAAACATAATAATTTCAATACTAATCATATTTTGAAAAACTTTCTTGAATTATATAAAATATATTCTTTAAAATTTAAATAAATGAAATTAATACTATGTTCAATAATAGAAAATGTAATCATTATAAAAACTACTTATACATATATACATCATCTATAAATATACATCTACAGTATTTATTCAATAGAACAGATAATCAAGCGAGAATCACGATACATTATAACAGATTGTAATATCAACACAATAAACGTTATAACATATAGCACTATGTTCAAGTACTTCTAAACAATCCAAGATCAACTTCCTATAACGTAGCAACGTGCCAGCTCTAATTCCATAGTAATTCGTCTCGGTAATGCGCGAAAGTAGCGTGGAAGAGTTTCTAAAGCGCGCAAATGTCGCTCGACGAGGAAGTGCGTTAGCGGTACGAGTAGGCTCCGAGAAAAAGCTTTGTCTGTCACGCTGACAGAGTAAACGCTCGCGCGTATGATAAAAAAGACCGAAGTAAAAGCGACGAAAATAACTCGTCGACTTATTGCGAACGCTTTATCTACCGCGGTGTCACGACGAGGGGGCGGCTGACGAGAGGGCAGGTGTGCTCTCGGGCGATCCAACCCCTCGGTAGACGTGCTGATGTCAAAAGATCGCGAGACCGCTCAAAACAAGGTACGATCCGCTCGAGTAAGTACGTGGTTCGTTCGACGAGATTCGAGAGAGAGAAAGAGAGAAAAGGAGAGAGAGAGAGAGAGAGACGGACACGACGAGGCCGAGATGTAGTTTTCGCCGCGATAACGGTACACCCGTCGCGTCGGAAGAAAGCGGATGGGCCACGCGCGGGGAGGGGAACGGATGAGGGGGAGAGGAGGGGGTGTCGGGTACAGACCGAGGAGTATCCACGTAGGAAGGACTTGGCGGCCCCGTGAGGCCGTGGCGGAATTAGGAAAATAACGACTTACCTTGGTCCGTCCAAATGGGTTACCAATTCACAACAGGGTTAACTCCCGGTGAAACTAGATTAACGCGCGGATTGCCACGGATTACACACCACCTAACGACACGACGGCACCGCGGCCTGACGGGGACGCAGAAATACCTCTTTTCTCTACCAATTCGTCCAAGATGGCGAATGTGCGACTCTCTCGGGCCCTTCCTCCGCCGCGGATCAATACAATTACGTCACGCTCTCGCCAAGGGGAACGCGCGTTCTCACAGACGCGCCACTCGTCGGCGGATCCCGGCTTAGCCGCGACGTGCTAAAAAAAACCGATTCTCACCCCCTCGCGTAAATGGATCCCCACGATCGCGACTGCTAGTAAACCCGCTGTGTCTCGCGGTCCGTCCGACGATGCGTCGTAGGTTACTCCTTACGGAAATGGAGCGCCCCGGGGAGATTCACGGAATCACTATTTCCGCTCGTCTCACCACTGTCCGTTGTGCGACGTGCGTGCGACAGGAGAGTGGACGGGTAGACGCACGCAATACGAGAAATAGTGTGTCTCGCCACCGTTCGCGGCGCTGCTTCGCGCGAATTCCTTTCGTTCGCCACTGACGGGATCAAATGTAGGAGATGCCAGTGATGCTACGCTATTTATTTTTCTTCTCGTAACGCGCAACGGGATTTTCCTCGTCATTCAATGATTTAGCGATCTTTTCTCTCGAACGTGAAAACTTCGTTTACGTTTACAAATTCTTTTTTTTTTTAATATACGAATCATGCTAAAGTATGTGCCAGACTTTGACATATTAATGTTGTTACGAGAGTATCGATACAAAAATAATAATGATAATTATTAATTAATAATATAATGACAATTTAATATGTATTATAATAATATAAATATCATACTTCTGTATAGTTGGTGATCGTTATGGATGCTATTTGACTCCAGACCCACGCGCATCTCGTGCGCAAATTTCATCTGCACTTCCTGCACTTCCTCCTTCCGATTCGTACGTTCTTGAAGATCTAGCTTTCCCTCTCTGCTAGTACGTTCTCGTCAGTTCTCGCAAGTTCTTGTTTGATCGAAGACGGTAAAACAAAAGTGCAAGGATTTAATTGTGGCAAAAATTCATTTGCCAAATCAAAATTATTCAAGTTAGATTAGATTCTTCGAATTGAACGCACGACATACATTGTGAAAAATGGTATATTATTTATAATATTTCATAACCTGTTTGTGTGATTTGAATGATGGAAATATTGTGTTTTTTTAGAGCGTAACGTTGCATACGGACGTTGGCGATATCAAAATAGAACTATTTTGCGAGATGTGCCCGAAGACATGCGAGGTATAAATTTTTTAGTATATTATTCTGTAACAATATCCTATTATTAGGTTGTGGTCAGTCTTGCTACAAATGCTTCGATGGATCAATTAAAAAACACTTCAAAGCGTTTGCAACATCGCGTTGATTATATCCTTAGTAAGGTATAACCTATATTTTCAGTTATTTTTGTTGAATAAACTTATCAGAGAAACTAAATAATTCTGATATAAGTCCTTGATTAGTATTACAAGTATTAATTGTCTATCAATTAATGTACCTAATCGTAAATCTTTAAATCTATTATATTTCTGCAATAACAGAAGTATACAAGAAAAAGATAATAGGTATAGATTATTCATAAATTACGTTCAATATAATATTATACAAAAGAACAGATTACAATCCAACTTGAGTTAAAAATTCTTAAAGATTAGTTGTACTTGTTTACAAAAAAATCATTGAACTTATCTAGATTTATCTATATCAATATCCTATTGTTATTATAAGGCTAACTAATTGATATTGTGATCTAGATAAAAAGAGACAAGCAACAAGTTCAATCTCGAAGATTGATGTCATTGTAATTAATTTGATGATAATTATCATATTTCAATTTTTATATATTTTTACAACTTTTATTTAAATATATTGTGCTGAAAAAAAATAATCCTGAAGTGTAATTAGAGATATATTAATTCTGAGAAAAAAATATTTATAATACAGACATTGACTTTCAGAATTTTCTTGCGCTTTGTGCCAGTGGATACTACGACAATTGCCTGTTTCACCGGAATATAAAAGGCTTCATTGTCCAAACTGGAGATCCTACCAACACGGGTAAAGGAGGAACCTCAATATGGAATCACAAGTTTGAAGATGAATTTAAAGAGGAGCTTAAACATAATGCAAGAGGTCTCATTTCTATGGCTAACAATGGCCCTAATACAAACGGCAGTCAGTTTTTCATTACTTATGCGCCTCAATCACATCTGGACCTAAAATATACTTTGTTTGGAAAGTAAGTTTGTCCTTTTACTTAAGCCACACTCAGAAATTTCATCAGACTGCACTCAAGTATCATTTTAAATATCCTTATTGTTCAATGTTATACAAGGATAAAATAATACTTGGATGAATCCGGATAAAATTTCTGCATAGCCCTAATAAGAGCATTTTAAAATTGTGATGTTTTGTTGATTTTTTTGTTCACTTTTCATAGAGTCATTGACGGTTTAGAAACCTTAGAACAATTGGAAAAACTACCAATAAACCCTAAAAATTACAAACCACTTGCAGAAATCAGGATAAACAATGTAACTATACATGCTAATCCATTAGCGGGATAGATCTAAGAGATAAAATGTTTTTTAACAACCATTGTAATAATACAAGTAATTTATATTATTTCTTTTATGTATGAAAAAAATACAAAATGTGATTATTAAAACGTACATACAATTATTTTTCACAGATGATTTAGAATCGGAAGAAATAATATCAATAAGTAGCTTTTATATTGTATATACACCTAATAATCTCTTGTTTTGTGGATCAAATGGACTTCGAAGATACATCTTTGCGGGATACTTTTTCCTTCTCACTTCAATATGGTAAGTACCTGTTTCTAAAAATTCCTTTGTAACATTTTGTCCATTTGTAGCTATGATATATCTGAATAATAAAAAAGATGTATATATTAATTTTACATATACAATATAGATATAGTATTCATATTTATTCATATTATGAATTTACTTACGCCTGTCCAATACTACTCTTAAAGGTATATCCATGTTCAGCCCTTCTCAGATAACCAACTAATTTATCGTTCCTATAAACGCTCTCCATACCCCATAATGGTATATCACTGTAAAAAAATAAGTATACACAAATGTGACGCGCGCTTTAAATATTAATACAACAAGATCAATGTCAGATTGTATTGCAAAACGTATTGTACTTACTCATTTATGTGTAAATGTACCAATCTTTTTTTAATTCCATTGTTACGACACTGATCCACAAATGTTTTTCCTAAGTACTTGCCGTTTTTGCGACAGACGATTTCTAAAGCCGCTTCTATTGGATTATCATCCGTTCTTAAGTCTGTACCCCAAAGATGATATCCTAATAAATAAATTAATAATTAACACAGATAGCAAGAGATAAAATTACAAGAGATATAATATACATTCTGTATATTATTGCGCACCTTTCTCACAACTTAAACTGTAGAGCGCTCTATAGCCGGCTAATTTCATATCATATTTTTTACCACATTCCATTAAAGCTTTGTAAACCTTTTCGCACGAACTTCTTGGAATATGTAATTCGAAACCAAGTTCACCCACGAAACTAAGTCTAAACATGTGTACCAATTCACCATTTATTCGCACTAGTTTTGACGTTGAGAATGGAAACGATTTATTCGAAAGATCATCGTCGACTAACATCTGAAGAACTTGGCGGCTATAATAATAGTAATATAATATGGAAAATATTATATGGACGATATATGATATATGAAAAATGATATATGAAAAATATCTTAACAATTACATTATATATATCTGTTCATGTTCGCATTTAATTTTTGATACCTGTTAGGACCTTGAACTGATAAAATTCCTATTTGCTCCGTGACATTATGCACAGATACGTTAAAACTTTTTTCTCTTATTATACTGCTGATATGTGCCCATGTATGATACGATGATATACCTCCACTCACTAAAATCAGAAATGAAAGTATCATCAATATAATCTAAAATAGGAATAAAATAATGCGTTGTAAATGCACGATATGTGTAAACAGATACCTATATAAAATGCTTTTCCCTTAAATATGGGATCGACTACGCCACCCGAGCCAGATTCTAGACCAGTAACTGTACAGTCGCCTTCTACTCCTCCTCTTTTATTCAACATACAAGTATATACAGTTCTATTAATTTCTCGATCCACCTGAGACGTAAATATATAATTCACTGCTTCTTTCGTGTCTGGGCCGCATATGTAATGTTTTCCAAAGTATGATAAATTAAATAAGGCAACGTTATTTCTACAGGCAAGTGCTTCCTCACGTATCTGTTATAAGTACGTAAAAAGAATTGTCGAATCAATATTTTTAATAACGCAAAAACATTGTATGATAATTTTAGTCCAATCTTAAAAAAAAATGGGAAACTTACAATGTTATCGTGCGGTGGAAAATTAAATGTACATTCTGTTTTTAATATATCGGCATATGTGTCATTTATATTCTTTGGTGTATCGTAATAGCCACCATAATCATAAGGTAATACTGGAGCCTTTTTGTTATCTAGTAGGAACCATCCTGGACGTTCCCATCCTTGTCGCTCTTCCATAACGGCACCTTCGTTGACGAGAAACTAAAAAATGGCAATAACATATTGTGTTTGAAAAAAAAAAGGATGTACAATCTAATTGAAAAGTAAAGCTTAAATTAACATAAAGTATAACTTACATTGTGGAAAGGATCTGTCTTCAAATTTCTACCGCTTAAATGTTCATCATGTGAGAAAACAATATTATAATTTTTTGCATAAGCTTCATGACTCCGTTCGTTCACCCAAATTGAATTTTTTTTTTGTTCTGGTATATATCTGGATTGAGAAAAACATGCAAAAACGTTAACTGTAGATATTGATAAAAATGAACCTGCTCGTCATGTTGCTACTTTGTATTTTACATTTTACATATCGACATATAAGAAATACAAAGCGTATTATGAAGTAATGACTCGTACATTTACACAAAAGTTAATTCGATAAGTAAATAATAATTATGTTATTGTTCTACAGATTAAGATTTGAAGAAAAATAATTTGAATAAATTTTTACCGCCTGATGTCCTGATTGAACATGTGTTTGTCCGGTCGTCCATTAATTATCCATAATGCTATTTGTTCTCCACAACCACCTCCAAACATCATCCCGGCACTATTATATCCGCAAGAATAATAAAGACCTGTGCAGCGTGGATCTTCACCTTTTGGACATTATCGTTTTAAATTTCAAGTATCTATGTCACACACAAGCATCGATCGTAAATTAATGAAATTTTGTACCCATGATAGGTCTGTGATCGGGAGTGAAACTTTCTGGGCCGCATACAGTTGTCCTTATTCCAGCAGTTGCTAAAGTGGGTATCAAACGGTTCATCGCTTCAATATGAGTATTGAATACATCCCAATTCAGCTCGTACAAACTAAAGGAAAAGTCTTCTGGCGGCTAGTCAATACATATCGTTTGAATTAATCAAGAGTACGTAGAATTTAAATTGTTACATGTTTACGCATATTTCTGCTATAACAGCAATTAGGTTTAATCTTAACATACATTCAACTTACAAATTTCAATATGATAGGATTAGGCTCGTATCCTCCGATATTTATATTTCCACCCTGCACTCGAAAGTAGATATTAAAATCGGGATCTCGAATATTTGGCAACCCTCGTACGTTCATCGGCTCAGTAACAATGTATGCGTGTTTCATCGGTACTAATGGGATGTCCAATCCTATCATTCGCGCTATTGTTCCGGACCATGCTCCTGCCGCATTTAGTATAACATCCGTTTTTATTATACCATGAGGCGTTTCTACTCCACGAATGATTTTATGTCCGTCAATATCCTCTACGAGAATTTTAGTGACCGGACAATCTTCGATGACCTTAAAAAATTATATTTAATTAGATTAGTTTTCAATGAATAATTAACCATCATTTTATTTTGGTTTTAATCATTTTTATAAAACACATACATCATTGAACAAATAATTCTACCAATTGCTAACTATAATTAATAAATTTGTTGTGAAATACAAAATTAAATTTATTATGTAAATATGTGTGTTGTAGAAACAGACGATAAAGAAAATGGATAGAAATACCTTACAACCGTTTCTTTCCGCTGATTTTTTCAATGCATTTACTAACATGGCAGGATCTATCGTACCATCCGCTGGACAATACATCGCAGCTTGAAATGCATTTTTATCTATGAGGGGAAATTTTTCTTTCGCCTCGACTGGATCAATCATGTACCCGTCGATACCAAAATTCTTACAACTAGTAATTAATCTTTCGTAGTCGACTACTCGCTCCTAAAACAATAGATATTGATATAATGAAAAACAATAGATATTCTCCGAGAAATGGATAAATCAATTGCATGAAGATATTCCTACTTACAGGAGAATAAGCGATGTAGAGTCCACCATTGTTTATCCATCCTGGATTTATACCTGTTTCTTCTTGTAAAGATGCGTAAAGCAATCGCGAAGCTTTTATCAATTCCGTCTCAACGTCGCATATTCCGCGTAGATGCCACAGGAGACCTGCTGTATGCCATGTTGTACCAGATATAAGCTTAGATTTTTCCAAAAGTACTGCATTAACTCCACGTTTTCCTAATTGATAAAGTGCATTGCAACCAGCGCTACCACCACCTATCATGGAAATTTTTATTAAATTTGTTAATAAATATTAATATATATCTATAAACGTTAAGACCGATTAATGTTAAGATATTTATTTGGCTCTACATACGAAAAACGATATTGTTAAAAATTAATTCAATTTAATTAATATACAATACGGAATATTCAATATACAGAATATTCAATTATTATCTAAACTGTTAATCCGATTGATACAGTTCTTTGTTTTGTTTTTACAGGTATAAACTTAGTTACCTATTATTACAACGTCGGCATTGCTAGGAACATCGATGTTCTTTGTCTCGTTTTCTTTAAATGTAGCGACTGTTCGATTATTTCCGAGACCCCATTTAAGTAACTGAAGTGATGAAAAGACATATTGAAATATGTACGGTTTTTATCTTTTTACAAAAATAAATAAAATCTTCGTAATCGTTGAATATATATTAATTTCAAATTAAATACCTTGTTTCTTGCTAAACGAAGCATTTTGTATGCTTTGTAAAGACAGCTTGTGTGCGATCTCAATATTGCTCAGATTGAACTACAGTCTGCTAGCTGTGGTACATTCTTTACAACGTACAATCATTCTATTTACAACGTATCCGCTTATATATGTATATGTCTACGTATGTACATTATCAAAGAATTTTTCATTGAATCATCAAATTTCTCAATGTTAACTTCTCTTTCACTCACGATATCCACGATATATGATGTCCGCGTTCGCATGTACCGTGTTCGATTGCTGCTTCCGTACTGCTTTTCGCCCGAAAAAGATTACGAATGACGTCAATCACAAAAACATTACTCAATATGTTTACAAATATGTAAAATAAGAAAACCAATACTAAAAGGAGAGGAATTTACATGAAGTGCTACATGGTTGCTCAAGTGTTCCTCAATCTGTTATCTATGTTTTTTTCTTTTTTGCTCATAATTCTGCAATGTGTGCGTTATTATATTTATTATTATACACTAAAAATATCTTATATTGTTGAGAAAGACATATAACGGTAATAAAAGAAACTAATTTCGCCATGAGATTAGTTTTTATCAGTTCTTATCGAGTGAAACTAAAAGTATATTATCATATATTATCGTTTTTTTTGTACACTTATCTATTCTGTCTTATAAAGTAAATATGTTCTGGTATAAAATTGTCCTTATTTTCTATAAAAAATGCTAACGTGAGATTAAAATCTAAAAAAGAAATGTAAATTGATAGATTAAAAAGCATTAAAGAAGAAAGAATCTTATTTTTAAATTTAATATCGTAAATTATATTTTCTATAAAATCAATCCATCAGCTCTTTATTTTCTAGAAAAAATTTTCTTTATTGCCAATATAGATTCTGGAGAATATTACGACTTTTACGAGAACTTTATTCTCACAGATTTATATACATTCAGAATTTTATTGATAGACTGTATGGGACAATGCAAGTAATACTCTCTTGACCTTGATATCGTATCAGAACATTTCGATTGCAAAATACGCTGTCGTGACTGAGTATGTGTCAAGTCATGTGTCTTATTATCAATAAATAATTCAGTAAATGTGAAAAGAAAATAATCAATGACATTGCCTCTTCTATCTATAGCGCGGTTTGATTATTTAGTAAAATAACAAGACTAGTGGCTGTTTTCGCTACATGTTAACTATTTTAACGTATGATCAAAATATGCAACCATTAAAAATCATGGTGGAACATTTAATAATACTTTCTGCTTTGCAAATTGTAATGTATTTCTAAAGATGTACTTCGAAATGTATAACGACATTATATAAACTATTTCTTGAAGACTAACTAGTTTAGACGTTGGACTAAAAATACTAGTAAAAAATTTCGGAATTAAGTAATTATTCAATATTAACTACGACGTAAATAATGTTATACTGACTAAGAGAACCCTAATAATCTTAGTGATTTATTTACTTTTCGTTATTAACATCTACTATACAATAGACTGGTCGTGCTACAAAAGCAGTACATGTATTTAAGTATTAGCGTAGTGTAGTTTATATATATATATATGCATATATATGTATATAAATATCCGTGTAAGAAAAATAGGATTTTTGCTTTTTGGAGAATCCGTGAACACATTTTTAAAGAAGTCAACAGAAATGCCACTTCAAACACAAATAACCATTTCACGTAATGAATGATTTAAAGCGAAGTGTGTTCTTCGCTTGCTAAACTATCGGTATCTTCAGTGTCGGAATTGGTTGCAGCTTGTACTCGAGCATATTCGTCAGTGTCGATGCTTTTACAAAAATGAATCGCATATTTCAGTTTTTGTCGTAGAACTGCTTTGCACGAATAACGTGGCATTTTCAGAAGGAAAAAGCAAGTGTAGCTTTCAGGAAGAAACTGGTCCGGTGGATTGTATTTATCCATTACCTGACAAGAAAACGGCATGGTATACAGTAACTGCCTTTTAATGTTTCTTACTGAAGAAATAATACATAAATGGCTTCTTACTTGTAAAACAAAGTCTCTGCCTCTAAAATCTGCGATTGTGCGCGGCAGACGTGTTCTGCCCCAAACAAAACGAAGGAAAAGCGATCGTTCTGGGTTGGAAAATTCATCCATGACTTCCCAGAACCACTGAACAAGTGGTGCCATTGCTTCAATACCTACAAAAGACAATTTTTCTTATTTTAAAACTATCACCTATATAAGTACATCGATGTAACACATTTGCAATATCAAACATATACCTTTATATGTTGCAACAGATTTTAATAAATTAAGCGGTATGTCTGGACTACCGCAAACCATCGTTTCAAGTTCAGCACCGCTAAATAATGCCAATAGAGGCACAGGAACGACTTTCGATAAGCCTTCTCGTACCGCTGCTACTTGAGCATCAAATTCGTGGAGTCTATAATCTAACGCCAATCTTACATATTCGTGCCTATTTTCTGGTGTTATTTTAAGATATCTGAAAATTTAAAAAACAGTTTTTATTGTATAAATATAAAATATTTTATAGAATACATTCGCATACATCAAATAAATATACATAAATAAATAAATAAATAAATAAATAAATAAATAAATAAATAAATAATTAATTAATAAAATCTGAAAATTATTGAATGCAATACCTGTTAGACAATGCCACATCATGCCCTGCAGCGGAAGGTGTGGAAAATGGCATTTCCAAAGTCTGAAAGACCTTTTCGTCGGGATCCATGTCTCTGATGCAAAGCAAGCCAGGGACATAATCTCTATCGACTTCCGTCAAATCCGCAGGTGTCAGAAGTATACCTGCAAGTTGCTTCCAAACTGGTTCAGCTAGATTTAAACTCAATGGACTACCAGTTCGTATAGCAATGCCCATTAGAATGCCTAAGAATTGAAACATATTCATATGCAATTGAGAATCGGCCATGGGATTTAACAAGAAGCAGTCTCGGTTTGTGCCATTATCTTCGCGACCGTTTGGTGTAGGTATAAATAATGGCAAAGAACCATTTTGCAATTCATCACACATCTCTGCTATACTTTCACTATAACCACCGCCACAATCGTCAACGCTTTCCCCTAAAATAATATACATAAATGTATTAACGATTTTGTGAAATCTAATAATAAGAAATCGCGATTATATGTGAATGAGAATACGTACCCACGAATTTCACTTTCCATACCCTATGAGGTAGAAACAATACATCCTGTGTCAAGAGAGACATCTTCGACACCATTTGGCCAAAGACTGACTTGATACCGTCTGGTCCAGCTAATCCACCCTTGGCTCTAGCTCTTTTCACTTGTATTCTATTCAATTCAATCACAGGTCCATGTTGACGATCCCTGACCATTGTTGCTTGAATAACCTTGCGGAATGTCGCTTCTTTTATACTATACACTAGCATAGGAGCTAATTTACTCAGCCCGATATGACTGGTAATCGGAAACATAGCCAAGGCAGGGCATAAAAGTTCCGCGAAGTGATGTAGCAACACCAGTCTATTACGCAATACGGAATATGACAGATCTTTAACCAGATCATATTCCATGGGTGTGGATGCTGGCATTCTGCTTTGCGTTGCTTTCGCGGTACTCCAAGCTAACGTATGCGCACTGCCGCAAGCGACTCTCGTGATTTTCTTGCCCTGCAATGCGTGTACCAATCTTGGCCTGTGAAGCGCACTCGTAGTGCCGTCACCGAGCTGACCCTCGTCGTTGTCGCCCCAAGTGAAAACCTCTCCTTTATCCGAACACGCGACGCAGTGTAAAGAGCCTGTTGCTATCGAAATGATCTTTTTCCCTTGCAATGCAGCTACCTTACGTGGTCTACGTACATGGTCGTCCGTGCCATGACCTAAGCGATGATAATCGCCTTTACCCCTGCACGTAAATAAAAAACATAAAAAAAGAATAGTTAAAAAATAAGTCATTAAGAATGAATGGTATAATAAAAATAAATGCTACTTGTTGCTATTACCAGGTATAGACCGCTCCGGATCTTGTTAAAGCGACTGAAAATTGACTACCGCATTCGACTTTAACTACGCCGAGTCCGGCCAGAGAATCTATCTTCAATGGAACCTTACATCCGTCGCTTCCGCCTCTACCTAACTTTCCGTAATCCCCATCGCCCCAGCTCCATACATTATCATCGTCAGTTACGCAGAGCGTTTGCGCGTCACCGCTTCCGCATGCCACATCGATCACTTTGTAATCTTGCAAAGCCTCCACTACTTTCGGTCGTAATTGATCGTCGCTGTCACCGTGTCCGAGACGTCCGTACCGTCCTGCAATCAATTATCCTTTTATTATAACACAAAATCCTATACATTTTTCTAATTTTCTAATATTTATTAAACGTTACAACAATTGTTAAATATTTTTAAAAGCATTTCAGCGCTTCACTTGCCTGTAATCATATCTTACCTTTTCCCCAGGTGTATAGCCAACCAGCACTGGTAATAGCGGCGCTGTGATGTCCACCGCAAGCTATATCTACAATCTCTACACCGAGTAAATCTTCAATCAGTTTCGGCCGATCATACGACACCTTATTACCATGTCCCAATTTGCCATCGTCGCCTTCTCCCCAGGAATACACATGACCCTCGGAGCTCAAAGCGATGCAGTGCTTGCCTCCCGAACTAACGGCTACTTTTTTGATAAATACATGTTGTATTGATTCCAATAGCGTTGGGATCATAACGGAATCCGTTCCTCCTATTCCGAGACGTCCCGCAGCTCCATAGCCTGCAAAACATCGCATTAAAGTTCGACGAGTATAAAACAATCCGTTGAGGATAATTAGTTGTTTGCCGTACCAGTCGAATAAATTTTTCCATCAGCGGTTACGGCAAACAAAGTTTGTTCACCGCCAGCCAGTTGAATTGGTCTGAGCGCGGACAAACTTTCGCACGGTGCAGGTAGTTTGACTTTCGGACCCTCCAAGCCACCTAATTGACCTCTGTGATTGTGACCCCATCCATAAATCGCGCCTGATCCATCCCATGATAGTGTCCAATCTTCAGGACGTCGATTTAGCCACTGCAGCAACTGCTCGTCATGTCCCTGTTTGAATATATTGTGACTCTCATGATCCTTTGTACAGTCAGCGTTTCCGTCCATCGCGTCCATTTCGTTCAGCTGTTTCGTGACCTCGTAACAGAACGCCTTTGGCAGAGGAGTACGATCAACAAGTGACTTCGCCACGCGAGCAGCAAGACAATATCTTCGGAACCAGGACCACTTATGCATCTCAGAGCAAAATTGCATTCCATCTAGCTCAAGGTCGCATGCGAGCGCTACGAGAACCTTGAAGAAGTCACTGTGCATCAGTTGCTTACCACCTCTAACCATAGGATCCTCGTATGCGTATTGTCTTAAAAGTGCTTGTGGTAGAGAACCAAGCAAAGATGAAAGTGTCACCTCGGGCTTTATGCCCGGCCCGTTTGTATAAACCACTTGTAATTTTCTTAACGCCCACATCCTCTGCTGCGCGGACAGAGTGCTCAGTTGACTACACTGGCTCAGAGCGGTGGCCAAACGCGAGGCAACGTTCTTGTCGGAATTTATCAGACTGTTGTCCATGAGGAGATGTTCTGCTAGAGCTATAGTCGGTTGGGATAATACTGCTCTATCAGATCCAAGCTCGTACGGCGCTGTTTTCGCCAAAATAGGATACACTGTAAATTTCCAACCCCAGCCGTTGACGGATCCGTCGGAGCAGAATCGCCATCTCAACTCATCCCCTTGGATTTTAATCTCTGGACCCCACTCGGTCCAGTCTCTGCCGGATCTGACCGCCACCACTCTGCCGCTTCCATCCATTATCGTGAGCGGGTCGTGCCGTTTCTCCGTAGAGCACAGTCGATCGAATTCCACTCGAAGCGCCTCCGCGCCGGGTATCTTCACGTGGCCGGTCAACGTGGTGTCGTCTATGTAAGGGTGCGGCGTTTCTTGTACTACGGGTTGAGGTGCATTATTAACACAATTGCTATTGGCCGCAGTGTCTTCCAATTCTGTGACGCACAGTTCCAGCAACATACTGCCGATGGAACCATTGACCTTTCCCAAAGCAATCAGTACCGACGATATCGTCTCTTTAGCTGACGCGCAGACTCTATTGGCTACCGCTAACTTCAATAGATCCACCAGGACTCTCGCATCATCTTCCGTTAATGCCGAGGTAAATTCATCTAAATCAGAAGTTGTCGCACCGTCCTCGCCCACTACTTGCGCATTGGACGTTAAAGTGGCCGCTATAACACTCATTGCGCTCGTTGACATTTTTGAGGCACGCGAGGATAAACTGGCGGAACTGGATATGGACATGGCTAACATAGCTAATGGATAATCCTCTGTTTCGGGAGTCAACTTAGGACTGGTAGGAACATTGACGGCCTCGGCGACGTTTGCCGGAGCCTCTCCTCCACCTTGCGCGATGTCACCGACGTTCTGATAAACCGCGTGCTCAGTACTCGATGTCATAGCTCCCTCCGATGGTGGTATCACGTCTGTTGCGGCTGTTATTGGCGCATGCTTCGTCGACGCACAGCCATTCAACATGGAATGACTCTGCAAAGCCGTTACTATTGTCACTCGTGCCTGCATAATAAGAAGAGCGTTTATTACATGTTGCAAAGCTTGCTGTTTAGCGACGTTACTCTCTAACGAGAGTATTATACTGGCGAGCGACGGTCTCGTGGCGACGGTATCACTCGTCGCAGTAACTGTGCCATTTTGTTCCGGCGCATTATTCAGACCCAGACACATCTGGCCTAATGGATCCCTCACTGTCGGGAATGTGACTGGATCTTGATTTCCATTGCTGGGCTGATCGACCAATACCCAAGCTATACTGTGACTCGAGCCGCAAGATACTCTATTAACTCTCGCATCCTCCAAGTCGTGCACCAATGATGGTTTTCTGTTGACGCTCGTCGTGCCGTTGCCTTGTTGCCCATGATCATTGTCGCCCCAAGCGTATACCTGACCGGTATCGGTTACCGCGAGACAATGCAATGCTCCAACTGCTACATGAATGATTTTCTTACCCCGTAGACCTTCAACCAGCGTGGGCTTCCTAACGTGGTGATCATTACCATGACCCAAGCGAAAATAATCTCCCTTTCCCCACGTCCACACTTCGCCATATTTCGTCAGGGCGAGGGAAAATTGCGCGCCGCATTCTACCTGTATGACGCCCAAATTATTTAATCGATCTACTAATAAGGGCGTATAACAGCCGTCACTTCCACCTCGACCAAGCTTGCCGAAGTCACCGTCACCCCAGGAATACACGTAGCCATCGGTAGTTAAAGCCATAGTTTGCGCATCTCTGCTACCGCAAGCTACTTGGACAACTCTATGTCCGATTAAAGCTTGCACCAATTTTGGTCTTGTTTGCGTGATAGTATCTCCATGTCCCAACCTACCGTACTCGCCTAAACCCCAAGTGTACAGTTCGCCGTTACTTGCGATCGCCGCCGAATGTCCCGATCCGCAAGCAATGTCTCGGATCCTCTTTGACTTCAGTACTTCGATGAGCTTCGGTTTATCCAGCGATATGCAATTTCCGTGTCCTAGTTTACCGTCCTCCCCTTCACCCCATGAGAATACTTTGCCGTCTTGAGTGAGTGCCAGGGCATGCTTTCCGCCTGAGTGTACCGCCACTTTCTTAATCACAAATTGACTCAGAAAAGGTATGGCTTTTGGTTCGCACATGTTATTATCGTCTCCTAAACCTAGCCTACCATTCGTTCCTTCTCCGCAAGCATATAGTTTGCCCTCTTGGCTAACGATAAAGAGAGTCTTACTTCCTCCGGCTATATGAATAGGTTTTAATTTTGAGAGGGTTTCGCTGTACACTGGTAATTTGATTTTGGAACCTTTCAAACCTCCTAGTTGATCCTTATCATTCAAACCCCAAACGTACACGGCTGATTGTTGAGGCGGCGTATCGACGCTACGTTGTATCGCTATTTGTTTCTGCAAAACTTCCCAATCAGACGCGAGGAAAGACACTGAGGTCGTAAGCTGATTCTCGAACATGTTCTGACGGCCCATTATGCGTAAACCATGTATCTTACAGTCTATGCCGCCATTTCGACATTGCTTTATCGCTATTTCAATACACGGATAATATTCCTTCATATCTTGAAGAAGTGTAACATTAGTATCCAAATAACGTATAGTTATCGTTCTTAATTCCACTAAATTAGTAAAGGAGTCTCCTACATTGATCGCTATTACAGAAGGCATATAACTATTATCCTGTGGATTGACGATAATCTTCAAGGAGTGTATCAAGATTCCAGGTAACATCTCCAAGCGAATCCAGTGTTTGCCCTGCGATCCACAACTTTGCCAATATTTTCCGGATCCGTCTACCAAGCGCGTCGCCCAATTTTCTCGCGAAGACACGCTCAAGGTCCTGATGCACTTGGACCAATCATCGATTAAATACGATTCTGACAGATCTTGTCTATGATATCTGCCTGGCTTTCCGGCATAAATAGCTGCCGAACCAGGTTCCGTAATTCTATTGAAGCCGTGTCGGTGCGATCGCTTGGTGTAGAAACAATTCTCGCACAGATCATAATCATCGCAATACTTGCACTTGAATCTGGGACCAGAAATTGGTGTTAAGAGGCATGAATGGCAGGCCACAAAATGATGACAGGACGGTACCTTCTCCATTTCGGCAACACAGCCAGTCCATCCGTGCTGCTGCGGAAAATCTACGGATACATTCTTGCCATTATTAGTTATCGCCGTGACCACTCCGACGGAATGATGACTTACAGATCCCCAGTTATACTTCGGCAAAGTTACCGATGCCTTAACTCTAACTTTATCCCCGACCTTCAATGTGGGCGGTGGACCTGGTAAAGATGGCGGATAGCCGAGCAATTCTATGTGGATAAAACGCACCCAGTACGTACCGCCTTTGCGTTGCCATGCAACTTGCGCGTTCAGATCGTGTAAGTTCTCCGCATCGATCTTCACTACTTGGCCGACGTCGCCATACTCTACTTCCTCGTAGCTCTTACAACATCGTACCAACATACCTGGTACTACGTTGTCGCGCACGTAAATTGCGTACTCGTCGACCGACAGGAAATCTGAACGCTTCATGTACGTCGGTAGTGCACTACTACTTATAGCACCTTCTTGTCCCGATGGAGAATCGTCCAAATCTTCGCTAATCGAATCGTCACTGCCATCAGTTAATCCATCCAAGCTGGACAAGGTCTCTGTATCGCTGAGAGCGGCGTCCGGATTTTCCAACAGCCAGCCCACCGCACTTTCTGCTGTTACACTGCCTTGGTCGGCAACGCTGATACTCTTGATAGCCAATTCGGCGCTCTTCTTGTGAAAACCCATTTCGATTAACACAGCTACCAAAGGACTCACAGGCGCCGCTGCGGAGCTCTTTTTCGCTGTTGTGTTATTTTTACAGTGTCTTCTCTGGCTCGACGTTAAAGAGACCAGTGAGCAGTCAGACGTAGGAGTAGTAGGGTCTGAAGTTATGCCGGTTCGTTGAATAGGCGTATGTCTCATTTCAGAGACTAGATATTGAGAGACCGCTAGAGCGGCCTCCTCTAATTCTTTACGCTTAAATATCGGTTTCAGTGGTTGTGGCTTCGTGGCGCGCAATAGCATTTCCTGCAGAAGTGTGGAAGTACGTCTTTCATCGTCATTGATTTCATTAATTAACGAATATTTCAAGATCTTCCGCAATTTCGATTGATACGCGAGCATGGCTTTTCCGGCGTTCAAGGCCGCGAGTTGTTGCTGTTGACTTCGTAATATCGTGGCGTTGACAGCGCCAGCAATAACAGGCATGCCACCAGGTCGTTTATCCATACAAGCAATACCTAAAAACAAATTAGCCCAGACAGATATAAGACTCTCCGTTAAAGGCATTCTCTCCAATTGAAATTTCTCGTTAATTCGCTTCGCCGCGTGAAACGGCACTATCTTTCGCATTCCGCTGCCATTCCACAGTTGCATAACAATCTTCGAGTGTTTCGTAAACTTGCAAACTGTGCCTATTTCACCGTCAGAATTTACCAAACCGCCAATTCTTATCCTATTATCCAAACCGCCGATGACAACGAGGGTCGCCATGACTGTCCGTTGAATACAAAGACCATTTTCGCCACCATTTTCATTCATCTGTATATGGAATAGCGAGCTTTCGTTCCAAAGATCCACCGTCAATGCTAATTTTGTGGTAAGAAATTTATTTATAACTTCATTCCATCCAGGAAGAGAATGTAGGAATCTAATCAACCATGTTAGCTCCTCAACTATGGTAGAACTGTACGACGCGGTCAAAGACATCCGGCATTTATTCGAGTGAAGCTCAGAACTGGCAGCGATGTCACACGTAAGAGCCACTTGGCCCAATATCCCAAAGGACTTCTCCAAGAACTGCATCATGTTGCTCAGAACTGTCTCCGTTCCCCACGAAGGTAAAACAGCTGCTAGTAGTTTCGTGATCATAATTTGCTTCTCAAGAGAAGGCTTGGTTTCATCAATAACGATACCCAGAAGAAGATTGAGCCAGGTCTGCGAACTCAAGGACTTACACAAATCTATTGATTTTGCGATCGCTCTCAAAAGACTAAAAGTAGCCCAAGTTTCGTGATGCTGCTTCGCTAGTTGAACATGCGTAGTCAATTCGCTGGATCTATTCGCAGTAGATATTATACCGTGTAGAGTGGAAGTAAGAATCTTGATGGATATGGCGGGTACTTTATCCGCTTCTACACCACAGGAGAGTAAGATTATCCGAAGTAAATTTGTTGACGCCGACTTGAGACACGTGGTCGGATGTAGATCTTCCCCGCGGAAATTGTTCTCCGTTTTATTTCCATCGAGCGAAGAATCGCTGTCGGTCTCGTTGCTATCATCGTCGGGAGGTGTTGGTGGATCAGCAAGCTTTAGATCGTATTTACCTTCCTTACCCATGCGATACGAATTCGTCGCGCCATTGTCCCATTGTACCCTTATCCATCCATCCTCGCCAAGTTCGCCGATGACTCTACCTACGCCTGGTGGTGGACCGTCTTGATCTCCCCATTTCCAATCGGCCCCTCGTACAACCCGAGTGCCAACCTTCATCAACGCCGCCAACTCCATTCCGCTGAGCTGAACAGTCGGTGGCTTGTTTTTTTGAAGAGCATCCTCATAAATTGCCGTGATTTCCGTCTTAACTTTCAACGCCTCACCGTCTCCGTCTTGTCCTTGTCCCTCGCCGTTCTCGCAGAAACTCGCCGATGACGGTCCGATTTGTCTCAATAAAGTCAAGATGCTGGATAACAGACCCGAATTAATCAGTAGCCCGATCTCATTGGCACACTCATGATTAGTCAACATACCAAGGATAGTCAGTAAGAATCTCGCTCTCGGTAATTTTCGTAGCCAAGTATAAGTACCTTGATTCAAGCTGCTCTTCCCACTGACTTTCTGTTTGTTAGGCAGCTCTGCTTGTACGACATACGTTCGTAAGGCTTGTACCGCCCATGAAATCACCTCGGCTTCAGCTAGAATAACTTTGGACTTTTGATATGGCGTCGTTAACTGTATATTATATAAGCAATGCGTGATCCCATCGCTAAGAGATTTATTCTCATAGGTCAAACCGAGCCAACCGTTAAGCAAGGAATATTTCACCGATGGTATTAAATAATCTCTTTTCAATAACTCTCGCATCATAGAGATACCTTGTTCTCGTACACGAGCGCGTTGCATTTGACAGTACATGGCACGGCGCAACGTCTCAACGTCTCCGCCAATGCCGTCGTTGATGACGAACTCGATAATATTTGTCATTAAACCGTTATAATCGACAGTGGTCCACTGCATCGGTCCGCATCGAATCTTCTCAGTCATCTGCATAATTTTGTTCTTTATATCCGATATATCTTCCAGTTTTGCGGAGGACGATGTTGCAGCAGTTAGACCTTCTTTAGAGGAGGACGTCGTATCTCCATCTGGTTTGTTTTTCGTTTTAGCATTTTGTATCGATGCATTCAAAATATCCTCCGGTTTACCACCTCCGCCGGATGAATCTTTATTCTTACGAATATCGGCTAAGATCGTACGAGCAGCTCTCTTGAATCTAGGGATGGTATATAGTAACTTCAGATCCTCGAGGCCTTTAACTTCATAACTCGTCGCAGATCTGACCTCGTATAGAAGAAATTTGCATCTCTCTTGCGCGGGCGCGCAAACTTCCTTGTAACTGCGATTCTGTTGTTGTCTAATTCGCACCAAGTTCCACTTGGTCTGATAAATCGCTCGTACCATGTCAGCCAACTGATTACTCAGTCTCGCGCTATTAACGGTCTTTAATTCTTGTTCTGCTAATGCGAGAGCTTGCTGTCCCAAGCCAAGGTGTTTGATAATTACAGCCATCAAAACGCGACTGATTTCCTCGACTGGATGATCGCCGCAGAAATCAGCATGAGAGAATAGATTGTTAGTCTTGGAGTATCTATCGACTAGTGTTAAGAATGCTCGGACATGGTCGTCAATTTTATGTGCCTCTGCTAATGCATGTATAAATGCGATCGTTCGGTCGTCGTGTTCTTTTTGCTGCTCGTTCTTCGCGTGCACCGGGAGCGGCGGTTCCGTGGGCGAGTTTGCAGCGGTTGACGTATTGCTTCTTGCTTCATCCTTCTCTTCCTCGTATGGATTCGGCGGTTGCAGGACTTGCAGGCCACCTCGCAAGAAATTTGTAGTGAGCCATACACCAGCTTCCTTCTCTGCCGATTGAAGCATCAAGCTTTGCCGCATTCGGTAAGCATGCAAGCCCAGCAAAAATCCTAGGGCTCTTTCCGTGTCTAGCAGGGATGAGCAAACGTCGGTTACCTCGATCGTGACCCGTGCATTTTCATCGGGCTCAGCTTGACAATAATGACCAACGAAGCAGGAGTCCATCATACCCCGCGGTGGCGACAATTGACTGTATGGTACGCCACATTGCGTTACCGTTGAAGTTTCGTCCCGCCCGATGACGTACCGTTGCAGCATTTCATAAGGAGACCAGGAACCATCATTTCTGATATCCTGCACGTCATAAACATTGTTATTCACCACTACCCACAGACCGCCGTCGCGATTGTGATTCTCCAAATCCGCCCACCGTATCAAAGAGGGCTCCTCTTGGATAGGTATCTTATTTCCATGTAGTGGCGCGATGATCCCCGGCCAGGACAAATCGTCCGCTTCATTTTTCTCCATTGTCGGCGCCAGTTTCACGAAATGATCCAATGAGTCCAGGATCGGTGCAATTACATCCATCCAGTTCATGTCAATGAGCAGCATAGAGTAATCTATTTGTAACAATATTAAGCAAGTCACTAATTCAGGAAGTAATACGTTGATTATGTCGCCTTTCAGGACTCCAGCGATGGAGATGAAATCTTTGACAGAACGGCCACCTATTTCAGCAGCCAACGGCAATATTTCGGTCGCATGGTCACAGATTTGCGCAATGTATTTCTTCAATAGCGATTCTGCGCCCATCATTTCCTGATCATGTAGATCTTCCGTGCGTGACTTGCGTGTGATACATTCGTACACTTGCGCGATTAGCAAACGTTGGAAACGCAAAAGAAGATTCAAGCTGGGCGAATTGTCAAATCTTCGAAGATACTCATTCCGATCCACCTGCTGCGAGCCTTGTTGCAATCTAGACTGTGTAATGCACGTACCGTTTCTAATTAATTGCTGTATTAGCTGAAGCAGAGATATAGTTGTGATGTTCTTCCCCGAATTGAAACCGTCTTTCATTCCCTGTCTTGTTTCGACTTTTACTTTAACAGCATTCGATGTGCCCACATCTAGAAAATCCTTCTCGTCCGGCATGTCTGCTATTTCCACTTTAATCGCAGCCTTCAACGCTAACTCCAATCCACCATCCACCATTAGACTAGATACTAATAAATCGGCCATAAACCGTTGTCCACTGTTTATATATATATTCGCTGAACTCGATTGTTCCACATTGTTCGACGTATTTGGCAGAAAACTGGACAGTGTCTTTGCACGTTCGTTAGCCGTTGGCAGCAATATGCTCCAGCCCGTTTGCAGAACTACTTGCGCCGCTTCTTGAATCGTCGCCAATATTCCGGTCGCGCTTGCCAGGTTGACGCAGCGTTGTTTTAAGGAATTTAATAGCGGACTGCTAGTTGCCAGCCCGACGGATTTAGCATCAATATTGTGCGTTAACATAGTATGTAACTGTAATCGGAGCAAGTTCAATGTAGCTACCGCCAGACATTCGCGATCCTGTGTAGGCGGTCGTATTCCCGGTAGGCCCTCGCAGGACTTGGACAGGAGTGTGTCGAGCAGTTGGAAAGTCTCCTCGCATATATCGACGACGAAGGCCACTCTACTAGCTCCGCCTGACCACGCCGACATGCACCAGGCAAAGCTCTGGGTCGGACCTGATGCCAAACCAATAACCGTCTTAGAGGATAATGTTGGACACAATGTAGGCTCAGAAATGATGGGACCTAATGTAGGATCGATTTGACCATAATCGTTTCTACCCCATCCGTAAACAAATTGATCTTCCGTCAGAGCCAATATATGAGTAGTACCTACAGACAGGTCTTTAACTTTTCTATCTCTCAACGATTCGATGACTTTGGGATATCTGACGTGTTCCTCGCTGCCGTGGCCTAGGCGATATGCGTCACCTTTTCCCCACGTGTACACTTCTCCATGAGCTGTCAACGCCGCGGAGAACTGACTACCGCAAAACACTTTTACTACATTGATATCCAGTAGCTTATCGACGATCTTTGGCGTTTTGGATCCGTCCGTGCCTCCCCTACCTAGTTTCCCGTAATCACCGTCTCCCCAAGAGAAGACTATGCCGGACGCGGTCACGCACAAGGTTTGAGAGTCACCGCTACCGCAAGCCACGTGTACGACCGTGTGGCCCTTCAATGTTGTCACTAATGTCGGAGTCATGACATCGTCGAAATTACCATGGCCTAATCTACCATAATTTCCTCTTCCCCAGGTATACAATTCGCCGTTGGCACTTAATGCTGCTGAGTACGTACTACCGCATGCTATAAATATGATGTTCTTTTCTAGAAGTGCTTCAATCAATTTCGGTTCGTCATAGGAAATGGTATCACCGTGTCCAAGTCTACCGCCATCTCCATTGCCCCAGGAATACACACAGCCATCTTGCGTTAACGCTAAGTAATGTTTACCATCTGCGTGAGATGCAATCATCGTGATCGGCTTATCGGAAAAACCGTGCACTCTTTGCGGATATTGAGTTTCGGATCCGTGATACATATTGTAAACATTGCCATTCAACGACAAGATCATTAAAGCTCGTTCAGTGCAGCACAATTGCTTTATACCCAATTCCGCAATTGCATCACAGTAAAAGGGGGTAGAACCATTTCCAAACTTGACACCACCCCAAGCTAATACCTCTTGAAATGTTTGCTTGCCATTTCCATTCCTAGGAAATCCATACTCTGTACTAGCAGGTGGTAAAAGAGGAGCGGCCAATCTGCTTAAATTACACATTATAATAACTGCGGCTTTTCTTAAGTCGACTGATACGGCGTCGTCATCTGGCAATCGTAAATATTTAAGTAGCACTTCGCAGGGACCCGGCGTAACGTTTCTGTCAAGATGTCTGCGAGATTTTGTCGCTGGTATCATATTCAATCGTCGTAATAGTGGAACGAGCGGTGCTGTGCTTCCAGGTGGTGTAACTCGATTGTCTTGATTCTTATTTTTACCACTGAGATGGAGTAATAAAACCACGGAATCCAATAAACTAGAAAGAGTGGCTCTTTGCGCAACCAGTTCCAGTAACAAGCAAAGAGCCGTGTGCTGATCTGACAATGGCACTGGACGCCACGATCGTCCGGTAGTTACTTCTCTAAAAATAAATAACATATATGTCTATTGTATAAGAAATGTATATGAACTGATATAAAAGCAAGATGTATATACCCTGTGACGACTTGTCTTAAGAATTTCGCTGATCTTTCTACAACTTCCAACCAGACTTGAGAAACGTTACTCTCATCAAAGAGAGTCGCCTCCGGTAACGATTGCAACGCTTCCAATGATTCGGTCAATAATTCACTACAAAATTCAACGTCTTCCCCAGATCTCCAAGCCCGCCTTAAGTACGCGAACGAGAAATTGAGGGCCGCGCGTGAACCAACGCGCGCTAATCCTAAGGTCGCCTTTTCGTTAGGTCTCGGCCTGCGATTAACAAAAATTTAAGCATTTATAAGAATAATTTAAAGTGTTATTTCGAACAAAACACACAGAAAATAACGTACTCTGAAGAGGATCAACATATAATTGTATTTCGATACTCTGCATGTAATGTGTGCACGAGAAAACAAATCACTTAGGAAATTTGACCTGTGCTGTATGTAATAGGATTTGCAACATAAATATAACTTATTATAATCATACATGCTACATATACATAATTTTATACTCAACGTTTTTTGTAATTTTCCGATAGACTTTGGTAAATTTGAGGTATCTTTGATCTCTTGTGGTTTATGACGAGACAAAGCGGTGAAGTATCTTCGAGCGACTATCAAGCGTTGCCTCAAACGTGTAGCGGATAATGTGCTATTTGCGACTTCGCAACATAATTTCCGTTGCTCCTTAATCGATAAATCGATACATTCCTTCAAGTCTGTTAAAGCTGAGTAAACGTAATTAAATAGATATCAATAGAAATTTAGTAAAAAAATAAAAATAGTGTTTATTATTTGTGCATACAAGTATATATAAAAATATAATCAATTATTTGCAACACTGATATTTCATGTAAACAATAAAATTCAAATTATTGATAATAAATATAAAATACATATAAAATCCATAAATTAAGTAAAAACGTTTGCTTGTTGTATATTTTAACAGACAAAAAATAATTTAAATAAAAACTCAAATTAGAATTTAAGTAGTTTGAAACGAACAAAACATCATATAAATATATTTACATGGCTGGGGTCCCCAGACCCACGAGTCCATTATCCGCTTGGCAGACATAGACTTTTCGACTATCGCTGTTGTTCTTGCAGTTTCTTCCTCGTCCAGTTTCTGACATGGAGTACAATTACAGCCATGTTGTGGGCCACAAATTCCATCACAGCAAAGACAAGACAACACTCTCATACCACAATAATAATGACCATTTTCACCTGAAAAATATACACAAAAAAGTAATAAAGAATCTTAAAAAAAAAATTAATATTAATATACTGATAGAATTACTGTTTGTTTTCAACATCTTTTTAAATTTTTCTTATTGCCGAAAAAAAATAATGTATTTTTTGGAGACAGACATAAAAACTTAATATAGATTAAATCTATTCCTATATTCCTTTCATTATTTATTTCTTATATATTCTATTTACTTACCTTTCTTTGCTACGATTCCAGCAGCATTGACTAAACCATCACTGAAAGAACCAACAATTTCACCATCTCGTACCATCTCATTCCACAATTCAGCCAGTCCATCGCGATAAAGGAATCGTTGTAGATCAGTCTTCAACCACTTAGCGTCCAATCTTACTTCTGGCCTAACTGTTATATTTAATTGGCTGCTCATCTTGTTTACAATCTTATTCATAAAGACTTCCAATGTATAGCCAGATCCGTTAATATCATACAAATAGATCTTTTTTAGGAGATTCTGTTACAAATAATAGTATCATTTCCTTTGAAAATACTGTTTCCTTTTCTCGCCTCCAATCGCATGACGGTTGTTAATTTATTTCTCCGCGGATCAATAAATAGAAAATATTGTCGCAAGATTGATTAATTTTATTACCTTTTAGGTCCTTTTCTTTCTCTTTCTTTCTCTCTCTTTCTTTCTTTCTTTTTCTCTCTCTCTCTCTCTCTCTCTCTCTCTCTCAAATTCTTAAGCTTGAACTCAACGTTAATTAAAGGAAAAAAAAAGGCAAGACAACATTCCTTCGGACGAATTCTCGAGACTGTCAAACGACTGTTATTCTTGGGCGCAGAATTCGATTACGGGAGAAGGACGAGGTTAGCGATAGCGCACTTTGAGACGGCTCGTCCGAAGTTTCTACCTTCGCCGCCCGTTTCGTCCTCTAGTCCTCGTCTGTCACCATCTGTAAACATCCATCGCTGTCAGTTCACCAATCGTGATTAAAAACTCAACTGAGCACCGTGACATGACGATAACGTTATTTTGACGCGCACACATTCATGCATTCACAAACACACAAAAAGATTTTCATCTGTTCATCCCCGATCCGGATAGTCGATCGAAGGCTCGATTACCTACCGATTATTACGAAACTAGTGTCGCTAATATTCGCGCGATAGCGCGGTAATCGGGCGCGTTCAGCGTGCGACATGTTTACAATGTTTACATGCCGCTCGTCGTGGTCTATCTAATATTTCACACGTGTCAAAGAATACGTACGACCGCGAGATCTTCTTGTTTGCAAGATCTTCCACTTTTCCTGACAGTCCGGACCAGTCCGGACACTCCTCTATCCAAGATCAGCTGTTTTCCTTCAATCACGGTTCCCAATCTCATTTTGCGCTCGCCCCGCGATCACGTGACCACGTTGGCGCGAAAATAACGAGGCTTATAGCGAATTTAGTCACTTGCATTACACTTAGGCTGTATTCCAAAATTTACTGCCAGTTTTACTGAAAATCTATAGTTTATGTTATGTGCAGTATAAATTTTCAGTACTGACAGTAAATTTTGGAACACAGCCGTTGATTAATAGTGAATTTGAAATTTACGTTATACTAGATTAGTACATGCTAAAAACTGCTATGCTTGAAATTAGCAAAGTTAAATGTAAGAACGTAGAAATATTTTAAACAATAAATAATTATAATTATAATATATTTTAACAATATGATAACTTCTCAGTAAACGAAAACAGATTGAAATGAATTGAAATGGATTCAGATTTTCAGAAATATTAATTCACGAATGTTAAAATGAATGTTTTTCATCTGAATGCATTTTTATTCATTTATAGGAATTGCATGGAGCATATCTCTATGCCTTTCAATCTAAAAACAATATTAGCTTTTTTTGTGCAACACACAAACACATTGTGAATACTGCTCAATTCAAAATTTTGAATAAGAAATACAGTTTTTCAATTCAATTGCATCCAATTGAATCTAATTGAATTCAATTGAATCCAATTAAATTCAAAAAAAGTATTCGCTATTTAAAATACGCATTCGGATAGAAAAAAATTTCAATCCATTTTAATCCATTCTCGTAATTTCCCTGGGTAATTTCGTGTCAGTCATCGCGCAATAATCCGCATGTCGTGATAGGCAATTGCGGAATTATGTATTATAGCAGAGAGAAACCTGGTATCAGTACAAAATATTAATCATATTATTACAATGTTTTGTTGTAAGTTCAGAGAGTATAATATGATGCAAATAAAAGCTTTCTTGTCTGTCAGTTCTGCTAAATCTGCAAAAATTAGTTAATGTTTCATGTATATATAAAAAATAATCTGCTTATATAGCTGCTGCTGTGCACCAATTTATCTTTCTTCCTTTTCTCTCCAAGAGGAAAGAAGAGGAAGAAAGATGAACTGATGTAAAGTTCAGCCAAAAAGAACAGGCCTTTATTACGTTAATATAAAGCAATATGGCAGCTATCATGTAAAACACATGATTGGTGATTCCATATATCAGCTGTGCAAGTCAAAGAGTGACTGCCTTTCGTACACATTGCTTTCGATTAAAATTTTATAGGTTAAATTCTACATTGAATGTCACAAAATATTACGCTGTCCGAAGTGAAGGTACAAAATAAAATTCCACAGTGAGCGTCTAGCTACCAAATATATTTGAAATATGTTCAGTGGCATAAAATATTCGCTGAAATACAGTCCAAATAAATTTGGTAAGAAATTTATTCATGCCAATGATATTCCAATTTGAAAGAAAATTATTGCTATTAAATTGTAATAAATTTAATATTCTATCTATGATATATTAAAAAAAAATCAATATGAAGCTTTGATTAATTGTCGATGTAATTTTAGGTTGTCAATTACTGGCATGCTTCTCGACAAAAATAACACTTAAAAGTAATCTAACGAAGACAGAATGCACACGAGGTACTCACCCACATGCGTGTGGACAACCGACATCAACAACGCATCCGCACTTGATAAAGCCTGGCGAGGTACTACCAGGTATATCACTTCAGGAACTTAACAGAAGACGTTCCAAATTAGTAGAGTGTGTCACATTAATGACAAATGCCAAGAACGTACACAAACAACAAATAATTGTCATACCTGCGTCGTCCAAGGTTTACATGTCTGACAAGATACCATACGTCTTTCGGCAAAATACAGACTTTCTATACTTCTCCGGGTGTCAGGAGCCTGATAGTATTTTAGTTCTTACGTGTAGAGAAGATAAATCGTCTTATACTTTATTTGTGAGAACGAGAGATGAACATTCAGAATTATGGGATGGTCCAAGAACTGGCGTTGAAATGGCGACAGAAATGTTTGGCACAGATTACAGTCTGCCAGTTACAGAATTTGAACAATTCTTAGCAGCACTCATACAAGAAGACAAAGGCAGCATTATATGGTATGATCATACGGATGTTGTTCAACCGATTTTGCATAAGAAGCTGTGTCAATTAATTAAATTGACGGACAATCAAATATTTGCTTCTCCCAAGATTTTGTTTCATCAAATTCGCTTGATCAAGAGCGCCTGTGAAATCGATTTAATGCGGAACAGCTGCAGAATTGCCTCTGATGCTATTGTAAAAACAATCCAATCTTCAAAACCAGGGATGAGCGAGCATCAGTTATTCACTACTGTAGATTATGAATGTCGTATGCATGGGGCGGAATACTTGGCGTATCCTCCTGTCGTAGCTGCGGGCATATACAAAGCGGTGATTTAGTTTTGATGGATGCAGGTTTGTATTGAGATGTGTAGAATTATAGGTTCTTTTAGCTGAACTTCTTGCACCGTTCATCTTTTCTCTTTTTTTTTCCATAACATGGATTCAAGAAATTCAGCTGAAAAGAATGGATCTTTTGAATGGACCTTAGTACATAATCGAAACTTTCTTGTACTTCTATCCACTTACAGGTTGCGAGTATCACGGATATTCATCTGATATAACGCGGACGTGGCCAATTAGCGGCAAATTTACGCCGGAACAAAAAGTTCTTTATGAAATAGTACTCGATGTGCAAAAAAACTTGATAAAGAGCCTGAAGGAAATGCCATCGTTGGATAATGCATTCCGTCATATGTGTTTTCTTCTGGGAGAACGGTTGCAAGAAATTAACGTGATACCGAAGAATATAGAAGAAAGTAAATTATTAGCAGCTGCATATGCGTACTGTCCACATCATGTCAGTCATTATCTTGGAATGGATGTGCACGACACAGGAAAAATATCCAGAAGCGTAAGGATACAGCCTGGAATGATAATAACAATGGAACCTGGTATTTGAATGCTTTATATTTTTCTTAAAGACAAAGAACTATTTGTAAATTAAATAAATTAATTTATATTTTTTTTCATTACTTTAGGTGTGTACATAAATCCGAAGACTCCTTACGCACCGTCACACTTCCATGGTTTAGGTATACGTATAGAAGACGATATTTTAATAACAGAAAATGGTCCAGAAATCTTGACGAAAAACTGTCCAAAGGAGGTAGCGGAAATCGAAGCTCTAACAAGTTAAAAGTCAAGAAGTCAATTTAATACTCAGTGTACATAGTAAAACAATATGCTTCTATTTTTTATTTACATGTATATAAAAAAAGTATAAGTATATGCGTGTAAATACGCAGACAATTGCATTAATTGTATATGAAAATAAGGGAGTCTTCGCTTTCATATATAATCTAGATATATTTTTTATACGTATATAAAATGATTGGCTTTTTTATATTCTTCCAAATCCGACTTTCACTTGCTGTAACGTATTTATTTCGTAGATGAATATGTCGAAGAATAGCTTTGTATAACATGTTTATATACACATATATGTGCCTGTGTATTATAAAGTTATATATTGTTTTATTTAATAAAGATAATTCAAAATAATATAATTATATAATAGAGACTTTCAATACTTGGCACTTTTTTTATTTTAGATAACATACATTTTATAAATTCATACAAAGAAAATTTCTTATATTATTCGAAAATTTGTTTAAGTGGAAATAGACGAATATTACATACTTGAAACCAGTAAAGTATTACTAGAATCAATAACAGTAGAGTATATACGAAAAGAGTTAACGCGATCATTGGTACAAAAATATTCAGATCGTATCACAATCTATGGCACAATCACACTGTTATTTTAATGAGATAAGTATTTCGATCCACATGAGTGGGCAAATACGTATGAAGAAAAAAAAATCGCTTTCTACAAAACAACAGTAGCATTCAAAATGGATTAATACATTAAAATATGTGTAAACATGTATTTTTCACGATTCTTTTCACAACAGTTCTTTTCACGATTATATTATAAAGTATCCACGAGACTCTTGAAAAAGCAATGAATTGCTATTTATTGTTTCGTTAGCCGGACCACTGCTCACAACGTAATTCAATGTCGGCTTGTTTTAAATTTATGAAGTTGGAGAGTTGCTTCGCTCGCAAACGAGCCCAAACCAAGTGATTCTGCATCGCATGAATTTGCGCCGCCGCGAGTGCAGCTGCTTCTGGATGTATGACTGTCGTACAGCCAAGTCCTGTAAATATAATTTAACTTTATATTTCAGAAGACAAATTCAATTACTATGCAAATTATATAGAATACCTGAAGGAACATCAAGCGAGGACCATACGCTTCGTTCAATATTGTCCGATTTCAAAGGTGGGCAATTTATAACAGGCAAGACCGTATTGCCGGAGAGTACTGGACCCAAACCATTGCTGCGACCGGCTACCGCTATCAGTACCACCTACAAAAAAAGAAATAAGAAGCTTGTGATAAATGGAAATAAATAATCTTTTTATAGCTATCATTTTCTTTATCGTAACAAGTTTTGTGATTAAAACATAACAGGATAACGCAGATCGCTTCGACGGGTCAGTATAAAAGTTTTTGATACAGTCATCCTAGCACGTTTGATATCACAAATTAGTGACCAATGTTGTAATGATAAATATTACGATAAAATTGCACAATATTATGCTGCTGCAAATTGTTGCTATCATCAGCATTGTGTAATTAAAAAAGATATTTAAATGACTTGTATGTCTCTAGTAATATTTTTATGATTACCAATAATAATTATTAATCATATATAAGCATTTTCGTAATTTTGACAACGATTCAGCAAAAAGTAATATTCAACGAAAATCTACATTTCACCTAATCTATATTAAAAGTTTATTATAATGAGCTGTGAAAAGATGAAATTTCAAACTTACATTTTCTCCGCTGCTTTCATATTCAGCAAGAATATTTAGAGTTTCCTCAGTACCCTTATGAGCACTGCAGACTCGAAATTGAGGTTTTAGACCTAATGCTGTAGCATGCTTTGCAATTTCTCGGCAATGTCCCTTGTCGGATAGTGAGCCCATAAGTATAACAACTAATGGAGTGGATGCTTCAATAACATAATCCAACTGCTCTTCTACCCATTTAAAGTTACACTTTACGGTCTCCAAACTTTGTTGTGTTACATTGGATAGATCTCTGTATACCTAATAAACAGGTATAATAAAGTTTTGACAATTACAGCTATATAATTTTGACGAAAATATCTCAAACTATCAAGAAAAAATCTTACCTGCTTATCTTTCATCTGTTTCTTATCTCCAGAAGGCCAGAGTCTCCAGGAATCACTGTCGATAATATCAGCTAGCAAAATTTCTCCATCTGAATCCACACCGAATTCTATCTTCATATCTATCAGCGAACTATTACGTACTGTCCAAGCTCTCTCAAGAATCTCAAAAATGACAACAGTAGTGCGTTTCATAATATCTACTTCATCCTTCGTTATCTTTCTGCCGCCCAATTGGAAACCCGCGGAAATAATTTGCTCATCAGACCATTGTGGATCATGATTAGCATCATCCTTAAAGAACGTTTCCTGCAAAGGTGGATTGAATCTATAGCCCTCAGGTACCCCTGAAACAATTGTACATAAATATCGTGCATTCTAACATTTTCTTCTTAATTCTGTTAATTCCAAGAGAAAGATATTGATGTTCACATACATACCGGGATGTCTTTTTAGAAAACTACCAGTTGCCTGTCTTCTAGTAACCCATTCAATTGGTATCATGTCACATTTTTTTGCTATGAAAGACTTTGGACCGGCGGATTTGACATAAGCTGTCTTGATACCAGCTTGATTGAGCAACCCAAAGACCTTTATGGTAGTAGATGTGCTAATCGTCGCTTTGCCTTCTAATGCATGAGACTTTAAGCCGTCGCCAGCGGTAATGCGGTCCTTACTTTCCAGCAAACATAAGGTAGGATCATTTAGAAGTTCATAAACCTTCTTCGTCTTACCCTCGTTGATAACTTTTCCAAGTTTATAATCTATAAAAAATAGAAGAGAGAAAATTATCTTTTAATATTAATTGGTACGAAACAAATCTCTTTTTATTTTATAACAAATACAGAAAACAAGTCGATCTTTTCTCTCCTTTGAGTGAATGTTCCGAGATTGTATGTAAATGTATTATTTTCACCGATAGCCCCTTAATTAATTATACCATTCTTATACAAATGTCCATTGATTAATTTTTCAGATACATAGTTAAAATTAAGCTGTAATAATATTTGCTGTAAACTACATTAAGCACAGATATGTTAGAGCACTTGTATGAAACACCGGCCAGTGTACGAACAATGCATTATCGACCACCTGCAGCTCTGGCAAAACCTGTTTATTCCTTTATGTTTTCTTTCAGTAAGATTGCTTCGAATTATTCAGACATAAACATCACGAGATTCACGTCCATGATTAATATCACGTGTCCGAAAATCGTTATACTTGTCTATGCTTCTATTGAATATAAGTGGAAAAATTAATCAAATTAATGCTTCTAACGGACTTACTAGCCATCTTTGCAACTGCTCGTCTACTATTGGAATGAATGTAAGTCGCTTGATTTCACATACATTTCTTTAGCAGTCCCCAGTGTCCCCACTATGATCTTCGTCTGCCTGATTTCCGATTGGCTCAGAGCTTCTCTGTTACGACAACATGATATCAACAACGAAAAATCATACGAATAATATTTTTCTCATTGTACACATCGGAATAAGTTATTTCTCTTGCGTGTTATAACTCATATATTTTATCGAGTAGATTTACGAAACACATTCTAGAAAGTTCACTGTGGATTAATAGATAGTCGAGTCTTAGATTAATTATCACAATACTCCTCTCCATTGGAAGTATAAGATATATATAAATTAAATTATATATTGTAAATAATTATATTTTGTAATTGTATTATTAATAATTATAATTGTAATATTAATTACAATTATCTTTAATTGAAAGTTTTTACTTAACTTTTAATTAAATTTAATCATAAGTAATTACAAAATAATTAAAAAAAGACAAATAAACAGTGGAGCTCCAAAAATAAATCGAAAAGAAAAATAAATTACCAATGTGAACTGTCGCGTTATTAATGTTATTAATGTTTATAATTAATATAAAAATAAATCAATTTAGCTGTAAAATTCACAAACGTTTTGACTCTGAGTTTAAATCCTCTTCGGTACGTTTAAATAATTACGGAAAAGCAAACATAATATGGTTCGAATTCTCTTTCATAATGGTTAAATTGAACATCCAAATTAAAGATAATCAACGATGCAAGGTCAAAAGATAAAAAATGTTGACTGTCATTATGGATTAAGAATAAAAAATATCGTAGGAAAAGTTCGAACGTTAAGAATATGATGAACTCAAAGTAGATCTTTTAATATATTAATATTATGCACTGCATAATATTAATATATTAAAATAATCGCAGCGGCTCATAATTTGTTTTCTTTTAAATAATTTAAATAATTTTAATATAAATAATACAATTCTAAAAATAATTATAAACTATTTTTTTTATCCACAAGTTAGGAACGAGTATATATCGATAGTATATATTGCTACATCGTGTCAATTGTACTGATATAGAATTACGTAATAGAAATAATTCCATAATGGTCAAGTTCGATAAAACTGGACTGCGACATTTTCACTGACTAATCTTTCGAGAATATCAAAATCTCGTCGATTGCCACGAGAATAAAAGAGATCATTGAGGAGTTTTCCACTTTCGGAACTTTACAAAATTCAAACAAGATTACGTCGCAATTACACGTCCGTTCGAGGTCATGCTAATGTGTTACCAGCAATAAGAGGCGGCTAATTTCTATAATTACATGGCAAATGACGTAAACATCATTAACTTAAGGATGTATATATTACATCTCAAAACAAAAATTCATACAAAAATTTTAAATTATTTTATTATTATATATGATTAATTATAGGCATCAATAACTGCAACAGCTTATATTGACAATTTGTTTCTGTTTTGATTAATTTTTGGAGTTTTAATTACTGTTTATTTGTAATTTTAAATTATTTATATAATTACTTTTTAAAACTCAATTATGTCTAACACGTTATTAGTATATCCGTGTAAAATTTGGACACGATTCTCTTATTGGTTTAAAAGTTGTTTAATTTTGTTAGTCTTGATTCCGATGTAAATTCGCGTTTTGTAATAATTATTTGCAAATTGAGCAAGTCGTAGCATTACAAATTAAATCAATTTTTATATATACTAATAAAACTTTAATAAATTCATGCAAAAGTTTATTTGAATCTATCTATTTATTTAAAAATTATTTACTTACAACTGCAAAATATATATTTCGCTGCATAAAGCCATTATAAATCCCAAATTATTTGTTTTGTTTGTTACAATTGGTAATTTCAAAGCGTACAATCTCGGAGCGTATTTATGATAAAAATTTGTCAATTAATTTATAGCTGAAATTAGCATTTTTTTGCTGGGACTTAGCTAATATTGTACAGCTAATATCGCAACGTCTTTAAGTGCTCTATTCTTGATCGATCCTGCGTTTAACATGATCCATGCCAATTCTTCCGACGTCTGTCGTCATAAACGAGAGAAAGAAAGAGAAAGAAAGAGACAGAAAAAGAGAGAAAGAAAGAGATATTGTCTCTTTGAGAAACAGTCCATTCGTCTCTTGAATCGACGCGGCGTTGCACTCACATCCTCCCGCATCGTCCCTCTTCTTCGAGAAGGAAGAGATAATGGTCGCACCGATCAAGCGGAGCGAGCCCCTCCGGCAGGCAGTGGGCTTCCTCATTGGCTGTCACTAGATACCCCCCCGTCATTTCAATTTGTGGCTTGTGGTTCGAAATACGAAGCACACGTTTCATATGAACCAGACGTGTTCCCAAAGCGGGACGAGAAGTACGAGAACGTTTTCGGCGTCTCTGCACGCACACGGCACACGTGAGGTACGTGTATCGCTTCCTCATACGTCCGGACCTCCATCAGGATCTTCGCGAACCAAGCGTGATTTGCACATTACTTATTTGCGTCTGTTTTCATTATTCCATAACTCGAAAAGCCAAACAAGTAGTTTCCTTTCTGTGATCTTCGTGGAATCTTCATAAAGTGAGAACTCATAGATAAGAAAGAAAGCCAATCGTGTGTCCAATGTGCGATCCTTCGTCCGCAGCATCCGTCGCAAATTTGGCTGATCTATGCTCTTTAGTTCTCTTCATTACGTTATTTCGTGTCACGTGTTAATTCATTGAGATTGCACGAGTCTGATAATGTGAATTTATATCCAATATGAAAATAATGAGTTGATTTAATAAAAAACTTATTATTCTTTAAGATATATGAATTCTTTATATTTGTACACTAAGGAAAAAAAATTTAAACCTACTTTCACAACTCACGGTTAATTCTTAACCGAGGTTCAACGTATTTCTCATCTATTTTTAATTTTAGAATTGGAAAGAAGTAATAAATTGAACTTCGGTTAAGAATTAACTGTAGGTCTGTTCCTTTTAGCTAAAGGTCTTGCACAGTTCATCTTTTCTTTTTTTCTTTCCAACATAGAAAGAAAAAGAAGAAAGAAGATGAAGTTCAGCTAAAAAGAACAGGTCACATGAATTGTGAAACTGGGCCTTAGTGTCTTCAGCAAAATTGTTTTAGTAGAAATATTTTTTAAAAGCAACCAAATATTTTGTTTATATAACACAAATTTAGTTACTTTTGCAATAATTGTTTTGCTTTGTAAAAATAACAAAAATATTTATTTATACCAACTAAACAATAATAAATTAATTCGCATAATTTAATAGTTTTATTTGATATTTTTTACTAAAAAATTGTTTTAATTTTCAAAAATTTTAGTTCAAAGAACAAAACATTTTTTCTAGTGTAATTTGTCCTTGATAGATGACAAAGAAATTTACGCTTGATTTTTGTAATTTTTCAGTTTTATGAATAATGAAAATAATATTTTGTGTTTCGACGCTCAGGAAAAACGATCTCCATGGGTTATTATAGTCTGTCTTTTGTTATAGGTCTGCACTAGACTACATTGAAACTCTTTCTTGTTTTCACCAAACATATATACCTATTTCACTTTAAGTTCCAAAAGTGTATACTAGTTCAGCCATAGAAAAAACAGGTCTTATGTATTCGTTGCGTATAACTTCTTCTCAATATATAAGTCTTATTTTTTATCGGAGTAGCGCAAACTTTCAGAGCGAGGAATTAAGAGAAATATATGGGCAACTCGAACCGAACTTGAATTAACTTAATCATTAATTATTAATTAAGTATTTAATTCAAGTTATTAAGCAACGTCTGCATTTTATTTTCTAATTATGTTTTGTTAATACGCGAATAGAATTATTAAATTATTTACTAGAATTATGAAATTTTTGTTTATTGTATCGAAAATAAGATTAAGAACACAAGGAATTATATATTAGAGATTTTATTTTAAGCAATTCGAGTTAACTGCCGATTAAATTAATCGGGATTAAATTAATCGAAATCGTTCCGTACAAAAAATTATTGCGTTTGAACATTTTTTATTGCGTTCTGCGCTCTGTTCTGCTTGATTTCATATCTTCGCACATATCATTTTAAATTTGTCAACAGTTTCTTAACTGATTCATGATAAATATAAATATATTGACAGTAAAGTTGTGGATCTCATGTATATAATATAAAATATTTTTATGCATTTCGGTTTCGTATTTTTTAAAATTCTTTTATTCATATTCTTGCTTATTTTAGTTCAAATAAATCGACGCAACTGTAAATTCAATGATTAGCGATAGAAAAGCATTCTCTCTGACAGATGAATATATAATACATTTTAATTCAGTCTTGCCCTTAGTAATTTATTCGTAAGAAAAATCTATATTTCTCTTTCATGATTGGAAAACAAAACACTTATTATTGTAATCCCTATCAGTATTAATATCTTTAGAAATCTTAGATCGTAAGTTAATATATGTTATAATTTTTCCTTAAAATTATTACTTCAAATATTTATATTTCTTTAGATTTAGATAACATATAATAATAAAAGTATCATCCATTTGACTTGTTTCATCAAAATTAATATTTAAAATAATTCGATTTTTCTTTTCTAATAAATAAGTTACATGAGTTTATCTTTTATATTTGTTCTTGCGAGTTTTGTCTAGCTTTGAAAACCAATATCGAACTACAGAATAAGTAAATAAAAAAAAAATAAATAAAAAAGATAAATAAAAAAAAAGATAACATTACTTTCGTATCTATATGTAGTTTGTAACTGACACGGGAGAACTATCTTATTGCAGAAAAATATGATGCAATTTCTCGCGTGATGTGAAAGAATCGATTTGTTGTAAACAAATATAACTGTTCTATATTATGACATTTGTGATGTCAGTACGATGTAAAATGATGAAATCAGTTGCGAAATGCAGTTTGCGCAAATGTGAATGATGAGAAAACATAGTTGTAGCATTGAACAAACGTAAGATATGTGGATTCTATCAATCCGCTGGGGGTCAATAGTTTACAAGGGCAATGCAGATAATACAAAGAGGAATTACGAAAGGATCTACTCTCTTTTTAGGCACTTTAATAGGATATACAATTTATAATACATAATTTATATCTAATATATATCTACAAAACCTTTATAAAGCAAATATAATATATTAAGTTTCAATGGAAGAGTATATATTTAAATCTAGAGAAAAATTTAAATTTTATTACATTATAATTATTAAAACTTATTAATTGTACAATGTGAGAAACACATAATAATTCAATATTGATAAGAGCGTATTTATGATCATTTCATGTTTTTTATGACTTTTTAATCCAATCTATTTGTCTTAATTATCTTAATTACTACTGCTAAACTTAACATATTTTGTTTGTGACAGATCGCAATGGAAACATTTCACGATAAAGATAGCGAACATTGTGTTGAAGCAATGTCTCGTCTTTCCATGGAGGAATCAGAATGTACGAAACCACGAAGCAAAGGTGAAACCAGGGGACAAGGATCTACTGGTCTTACACACGAATGCGGTGTTTTCGGATGTATAGCTGCAGGGGACTGGCCATCACAAATTGATGTTGCTCAAGTTATTTGTTTAGGTAAGTTCACATTGTGTGTGATAGAAATTAACTGAAATAAAAACGTATATAAAAATGTATATACAATAAGAGAGAAAAAAATACGAAACAAAAGACGAAACAATATGTTATTTTCACTCAATCAGGTTTAGTGGCGTTGCAACATAGGGGACAAGAAAGCGCTGGAATCGTAACAAGTGAGGGTGTCTGCTCCAAGTCATTCCATGTTCATAAGGGTATGGGAATGATCAATAATATTTTCACCGACGAGATTATGAGAAAACTCAAAGGAAATCTTGGAATTGGTCATACCAGATACAGTACAAGTGCAGCCAGTGAAGAAGTCAATTGTCAGCCATTTGTTGTACACACTGCGCACGGAGCACTGGCAGTTGGACATAATGGAGAATTAGTCAATACAGAGTCTCTTCGAAAAATGGTAATACGAAAGAAAAATTTACGTTAACAATCCTTGTCGATCGAATCTGAATTCCGTTTTGAATGTGTTTACTCATATGTATGTTCAGGTATTAGGTCGAGGCGTTGGTTTATCAACGCATTCGGACTCGGAGCTTATAACACAAGCACTCTGTTTGAATCCGCCGGAAGGTGAAGTTAATGGACCAGATTGGCCTGCACGTATCAAACACCTTATGCAATTGGCACCGCTGTCATACTCCTTAGTCATAATGCAGAGGGACAAAATTTATGGCGTAAGAGATCCTTACGGAAATCGACCTCTTTGTTTAGGGAAAATTGTACCAATTGGCAATTTAGGTACAATGTATTGAAATATCAATAAAAGTGTATGTCTATTTTAATGATTCTTTAATACTAATGCAAAATAATAACATGAATCGCAGCAAGTAACGAGTCCGATGACGATGACGATGAAGCAGAAGGCTGGGTAATTTCGTCGGAATCTTGCGGATTCTTAAGTATCGGCGCAAGATATGTTCGCGAAGTATTTCCTGGCGAAATTGTGGAACTGACTAGAGAGGGTATTAAAACTATAGAGATAGTGGAAAGGCCAAATAAAAAACCACAGGCATTTTGTATTTTTGAATATGTCTACTTCGCTAGAAGCGACAGCATTTTTGAAGGTATGTAAATAAGAATGACAATATAGCGCAATAGAGAGATTGAGAGACATGTTTAATTATGTATCATTATTTGTAATATAGGTCAAATGGTATATTCCGTTCGTATGCAATGTGGACGAGTGCTAGCGATAGAATCCCCGGTTGAAGCAGATATAGTTAGTTCTGTACCAGAATCAGGAACTGCAGCGGCACACGGATATGCCAGACAAGTAAATGCAAATAAAATCAGCAGCATAATTGCCGCAAATATAAAAACGTGCAATTTATCTAAATAATACTTTTTTCTTTTAATGTTATAGTCTAAGATACCTTTCGCTGAAGTGCTGTGCAAAAACAGATACGTAGGTAGAACATTTATTCAACCCAGCACGCGACTGAGACAGCTCGGAGTTGCCAAGAAATTCGGAGCTTTGTCAGAGAATGTAAAAGGAAAAAAAATAGTTCTCATTGATGACTCTATCGTGCGGGGAAATACAATCGGCCCCATCATTAAATTGTTAAGGGATGCAGGCGCTAAGGAGGTAAGTTTTTTTAATATCTTTTCTATTTATATTTATTAGTATATTCATCATGTCACATTTATAGGTTCATATCAGAATAGCCTCGCCACCGCTGAAATATCCGTGTTACATGGGCATCAACATTCCAACGAGAGAAGAACTTATCGCGAATAAGCTTGACAGTGTAAAATTGGCCAAACACGTGGGAGCAGACAGTTTAACGTACCTTTCAGTCGAGGGGCTTGTCGAGGCGGTCAGATATCGCATGGACAATCGCGAAAGTAATTACATCGGTCACTGTACTGCCTGCCTAACGGGAGAGTATCCAGACGAATTACCTGGTGATCTCGACTGGTAAAGACGCATGATTTTTTTCTAAAATCAAACAAAACTCAGGTTTTTGAAATAAAATAACGAATACGTAGCATTCTGCAATGTACGATTTAACAAAGTGTTATATTATTTCTTCATTAATACACAGGTGTGAATTCGCACCATTTTTACAGCTATAAAATTAATTCTAAAATGAATACTTTAATGCTGTTATCTGCTTGTAAAAAAAATTGGGGTTATCACCGCAATTTTATGCACAAATACCTTTAGTATCCTTCAAATAGGCAATAAAATTATCCATTTTTAACATTGGATAAAAAATAAGTCTTGAGAAATTTGAAAAAATAATACATCTTAAAGTGAGTTTTAATAAATTTTTTACTAATATAATGTTTTTCGATATTACATCAAACAAAGTTCCTTGCCTTTTTTCTTTAAATTTTTGAAATTAATGAAAAAATTTGAAAAAACATCAAAAGCTTTATTATAAGCGGAGTTATGAACCGCCGAAGTTGCACAATGCAGATTCACATATGCTACATAAAGGTCACGGAAAATGTATGTAAACAAAAGAATTATTATAGAATAGATGTATTCGCGTATCTAAATATTACATAAAATATTAAATATAATGATCGAAAAGATTTTAGACAATGCGTTTGAATTTTTATAACAGATATATTATATAAAGTACGTAAATAAGGATGAATAAGATTATTTTCTATTTTTTATTAGGATTTTTAATAGAAAATGTCTGTACTTTTTGGATTCAATTCAGTATTTTTAACTACATATTATTTCATATGAAAAATGTGTATTACGTACAAAAAAAATTACAAATAAAATGATATGTGAAATGTTTTTTTTAGTTTATATTTTCTATGTTCAAAGTAAACATGTGTCAAATAATATTATTTCTTATAATTATATATGTATACTAAATATATATAAGATATATTTAAAATTGAATTGATTGTGAAATGTAAAAACAAAATTGAAAAATAAAACATTCTATTATTAAATTAAACAAAATTAGCGATGTAGCAAAAAATTAATATTTAATTTACATTCTTACATATAAGTAAAATTATAATTGCTTCTTCCAATGATAGTTCAATATTCAAAGCACTGATGTTACTGCACTAGTTTTATGTTATTAATATACTCATGCTAAGAACGTTAATCTCTCTAAATATTAAAATTTTTAATTAGAATTTTAAAAATTACATTTTACTTTCTCATGTTTCTTCTGATTTTTCTTTGGTTTTTTGTACGACGAGGTTTTCCTCATCAGACTCTGAATCCAATGCAATACCTTTGGATTTTTTCTCTTCTCTAATTTTCTGTTTTTCCAAGAATATGCTTAATTCTTCTAGTTTCTCATCACGTACTTTATTCCAGAACTGCATAGCTAAAACAAATTGCTTTCATGTTAAATAAAATGTATGCAGACTGAAAAAATTCGTTCTATTACCTTCCTCTTGATACTTTGGAGGCACACCAGCTTGTGCTAACATTTCTTCATTCGGAATACAACTTTCATGTTCGGCATCACCGAGGACCTCAACTCTTGGCTTTGTAAACACTCTCTGCATCTTAAGTAACTTTCTCGTTTTAGCAGAATATTTTAAAGTCGGCACTTTATCGAATACCTCATCGTCCACCTTTGGATTGTCATCTTTCTCAAAGAACATATAAGTGCCTACAGCGTCTTCATAAGTGCCCTCATAAAACTAAAAATATAAAACGATTAAAATTCATTTTTTAGTTGATTGTGGTTGAATTTAACTTGGTGATGAGAACTGGGAGGGCATGTAATAGAAATACTTCTATTTAAAACACGGTTTTTGCAATATAAGAGTATTTTATATTTTGTACTTCAGCAGAATAATATATGAAAGTATGTATATTTTAAAATCAAGAGATTGAAAGTTTTATCTATCTTGTAATTTAATAATAAAATTGATTGTCAATCTTAGTATTCAAAATACAAAATACTTTTATATGCTCCTATGAAATACAAAATATTTTCATGGGCTTTGTTGAAATACAAAACACAAAATATAATTGTCTTACAACTACTCTTTCTCAAATATAAGTATTTTAAAAATAAATAGATAAACAGGTTAAAATTAGAAGCCTGATATAGATAAATAATTTAAAATAATTTCTTATTACATAAATTAATAACAGAATGTTTCAACTTTACTTAGTCATCTCCAGTTGCTAATAATAAAAATATTTCAAATATATGTCCAGTTGGTCATAATGTAAAAATTATATTTTTCTAGCTATAGTTAATCGTTAAGCTAATGATTTTTTTTTAATAACTTTTAAAGTTACCGCAGCAAAACCATTGATTTATGTCTATTTCCACCAATGTAGATTGACTTTAATCTCGGTTCAACTTACTCTTTATCTTTTTCTAATCTTTAGAACGAAGAGGAAGTTGAACCAACATTAAAGTTAATCTACATTGGTGGAAATAGGCATTAGTGATTAATAAAGAAAAACAAAATTATCAAGTGAGGTTAGGTTTAGACCTAATCTCACTTAATAATTTTGTTTTTCTAGTTATTTGTTACCACTGATGTCTATGAACAGAATCATGAGTTGTTTAGCAACTAACTATTGATTAGTGAATTGACTCTCAGCTGCTTTCCTTCTCTCTCATCTTACATTACAATTCCTTATATTCCATATTAATTAAATATAAGCTCTTAATCAAACAAGAATCCTGTTTTTCCTTTCGGAGAAAACATAATATATTATTAATTACTAAACTAATGGTTTTGTCTAAACTAGATAATGAAAAACTAGATCTAAACAGGAAATAAATATGAGTACATTCAGGATGCGTTTATAACAATATTATTGTGCATTTAACATGTAATTGACATTACATATATTACAGAATTTTAGAAACAAAAGTGCGTATTTATTAATAAAAGCGCATTCTAAAAACAAGCTACAAAGTTTAAATATGATTTATACTTCGTTTTTCACTTATTAAATTCTACAAATAGTAAAATACAGCATACCCGTCCATTAATTTCCATTATAGGATGTTCAGTATCTATTCCAATCATATCCAATTGAAGATCTTTATTATTGAACATTTCGTTACCGGTAAGCCCCTCAAATTCTACATATACGAGCATTTCTTCTTCATTTTCAGATAACTCACCATCCGACTCCATCTTTCTTATGAGTTGTTATGAATTATTATTTGTTATTATTTAAATTCACAAATACATTTCAGGCAATGACATCTAACATATCTAGATTACATTCCACTTGACGGCCTTGAAATTTAAAGCTTAAAGGTACATTTTCACGAGCTGCTCTAATTGGTCGTTTCAGCATAATATTCTAACCTTAACGCGTTTCTAATCTAATGTGTACATACATAAACACGTTGTGTTTAATTGTACCGAAAATAATTATTAAAAATGAGGTATGCAATCCCATTTTGTAATAATTCGATAACAAGGCTATGTAATGAATGCATTTCCTCGAAATAGCAAACATCGTGCTCTATGTGTCAAAATGTTAGCGAAAGGTATTGGGGAAATGGCATGAAAAATTGGACGCCTGCAAAAAAATTCTTATCTCTGTGAAGTGAAGCATTATTTATTATAAATTTATTATTAAAAAATTAATATTTGACATTTAAAATAAACGTTGACATAAAAAGGCATCTTTAAACATGTACGTAGTATTTTGTTTTGTATGGCGTACGCAGTATTTTGTCCAGTATATAATCTGCGCTGATTCGCGGATGTTAAACATAAACGTAGTGACGACGATGACGTGTTCATAGCGTATACCACGTGTAGGACATACATTTGACACGTCGCCTGCTACTCTGCGTTGTGCCACCAGCCTGCGTTCGAATCGCTTGACGAGTAGTACGTTAGTATATATTTTGATGCCACGTTGCTGTTGATTCTCGCACAAAGAGGTGATCAGAAGAAGAAAGAAGCAAACGAGTTGTCTTCCGAGTGTCCCGTTCATGCGTCTCAACTTGTAAATAATAATCTGTATTTTACGAAAGCACTGTTTCTACAACGCAAGCACCGTTGAAGTATTTCGAGCGCGAGTGGAATTTTTGAACGAATCTCTCAGTATCCTTTTGGATTGTCGATAAGAATAGTTTGATCATGGTGAGTATAATTAATTTGAATAATAATTTTGGAATTTCTAACGAAGATTGACACGTGTTCTTATTTCTTGGAAAAAGCCTGCTGCACCTAGCGCTACTTCCGTGGGATCTGTTGGACGATCGCCCAGCAAAGCCATAGCGCCAAGAACAGGTGGTAGTGGTACAGTAAGACAGAGGAAAACCACCGTAACCTCCTCCGCCAGGAACAGGAATACCGGTACAAGCTCTGGTGGCATGTGGAGGTTCTACACCGACGACTCTCCTGGCATCAAAGTGTAAGTATAGATCAGCTGATTAAGAGCCAACGTAAGTCAATGTAATGCTATTGATACTTTGATTGGTCACTTAGTAAAATTTGTTTTAAATTAATAAATTAAACGCTTCAAAGTATTTATCTGTTATACTATCATTTGCTATAATACTGATAATTCTCTATTACAATATTAATTTGCCTTCACATGATATGTCTTAAGTAGTGTTTTAATAAATATTGAAATTGTTTTGTTGTAGGGGACCAGTGCCAGTGCTAGTAATGTCCCTTTTATTCATTGCGTCTGTATTCATGCTTCATATCTGGGGCAAGTACACTAGAAATTAGATATAAGTGCAATGTTAAGATTGGCCTGGGAGAGAGATATGAAGCACTGAGCGATGCAAATTTCAGCATCGTGCAATCATATATTGACGCCTCGAACAGGTTAATGCGTGATTTTTAAAATGTATGATACGTTATGGATAATATATCATTGAAAGGAAACACTCACAAAACACATTATGATACGGTGGACATCGTTACAGGATCAAAATACATTCATATTTTTTATGCCTCGATAGAAAAGGATCCGTTTTTTTAAAACGATTTATCGATTACATGTATTGTGAGAAAACATGAGAGGAATTATTTAGTTTGCGTTTGTAATATTAGGAATGAAACATTATGTAATATTGAAATAAATGTAATTTATTTTTACCCTGATATGTGGTTGATATTATACAAGTCAATTTATGTAAGTGTAAATGAACTGTGAATTATGGGTTCCCGAAATCGGCTACCATTTATTACATATTTCTTTACATTTGTAACTTTTGACAATTTTATGAAATTGAGGATTTTGGGAGTAGGATCGAATTTAGGATCCGCCAATTGCGAATAAATCGCTTTTACTGAATCACGTATTAACTTCGCAAGCAGTTTATTTACATTCTTATATTTATCTTATCCTATGAAAATATTTATTTCAATCAAAGAGCTTAATGTATATTTGTTTTAAAGAATGTGTTAGAAAGTTTTTAAATTAGAAGAATCAAATTTAGATTGATTAGACTTAATCTTCTTAAGTTTTTGTGGAATCTTATATTTGACATTTGACAAAAATAAAAAATCTAAATCGTATAAGTAATCCACATTGCGAAATAATGTTTAGTAAATTTTTTATTTAATAATTTACATGTAGTAAAATTATAGGCTGCTGTTAATAGACATATTTTGCACAATGTAGATGCATATATGAAATAAAAAGAACATAATATTTATAATTCATAATAATTCTTGTTAAAACATGTATTTCAAGTATTATTATAATAGTAAGACGTTTTTTTATTGTAATAATATATAATCATGGTTCAGTTTATTTAAAGATTTTCTCTGCAAGCGTGCGATCAAGATGTTCTTGCGTTCGTGACGTTGCGAGGGTTTCTGCATATTTCCGTTTCCAAGCGTTTTCCGCGAGGCGCCGGCGCATCCAATATTGATTCTTTCGAGGCACTGAATTACACGCGACACGTTCGAATTGGACAAGAACGAGATAATCGCAATAAATAAAATTTATACAAAACGTGTATCATTAGAATAAATAGAGATCGAGAAAAAAATTACAAAAGAATAACATAGAAGATAGAAAAAAATAGAGATAAGAGTAGTGAAGGAAAAATAAGGGAGAGGAAAGAGAAATTTTTCACTACTCTTATCTTTATTTTAGAGAGATAAAAATGACTGAAAAATATATTAGGTGTTGGAATTAATTCGTAGCGTTTTACAAGTGATGGGAAGTACTTTCATTAATGTATTTTTTAATGCTAGTGTGAAATAAATAACATTCTTTCATTAAAAAAACGCTACGAATTAATTCCAACACCTAATACATATATTATTAAAAAAATAGACGCGATTAATACATGAAATAATTATGGAATCTAAGATATGGAGAACAAAAAAAGAAAACAGGGAATTAGGAAAGGGAGTGGACTACGAGATAAAAAGAATCGTAAAAATAAACGAAATGCTAGAGAAATATATTATATATAGGATTCGAGAAAAAACCAAGATCAATGGCAAAATCTTTTTAGAATACTCTTCGACGTTCTACAATTTTTATTTACTTTAATAACAAGAAATCTGTGTGAAAAATAATTATGTACAGATCTTGTGATTTCATAAGTAATTGTAAAAAATCTTAGAGAAAGAAACTGAAAAATTTTTTTAGAAAAATACATGAGCGCGAATAAAATGTAATTGATTCAAACAATTAAAGAGCACGATCCGTCCTTCTAAAATCGACGCACGGAGGGGAATTGAATTGAGGTACGCCGAAGTCGTGGTTCGTCTGACGTAGATCAGTAGATGTCCCTGAAAATGAACCGGGGACGGGTCCGCTCACCGCTGTGGTCTCTCGGCGGAGAGGCACGTTCCAGAAGCGTGCGCGTTGGAGGCGCCGGGACTGCCGGGAGAAACGCGCATCGCGCTCCAGAGGCGTCGCGTCGGCGTCGGGAGGAAGGGAGCGGAGCGGTATGAGGGTGCTGTGCCACCGCGGAGGTGATTCTCGTCCGTTCTCCGGCCACCCGACAGGGGAGGCGGCGAGGGGGCGGACACGCGCATCTCGATTCTCGCGCTCCTCCGCCGTTGATGGGCCGCGCGAGGGCTCGCGAGCGTCGCCGACCCGCGGCGGACTCACATCACACACGTGATACCGTCGTGCGGGAGTGCGCGCCTCGTTTTAGTCACGGCGACATCGGACTTCTTCTTCTTCTTGTCTACCCAGCGAAACGGCGTCGGGGCGGGACGCACAGTACCGTTGGAAAACTACCGCGAGAAATGCAGTTCTCCATGGGAGAGGTAATTTCTTTTCTCTCTCCTCTCCCTCTTTTTCTTTCTCTTTCTCTCTCCCTCTCGCCGCTTTGGAAAAATTGGGAAATCCGCAACATCGATAACGTTGTCATTCCGCAACACAGTGACAGCGTTATTTATATATTTAAAGACGGAGACGTTCAACATCGTTTTATTTAACATCTCGCTCGATAATGGATAGAACCATGCATGCACGCTAGATTATTTTGCAGAAAGAGAGAGGGAGGGAGGGAGCTTCGAAGGTAATTCTAAATTCATAAGCTGCACGCGCTGGAACGTTCTCAAATTATTCAAAATATTGCTGCCAAGAACGCGCACAGTGTTCCTTATGTCATAAATTTCTTAGCGAATTTCCTTGGAAATGGCTCTGTGACTTAGTTACGGCACATCTTCGACGCACCGTGTTTTCCGCATTGCGGAAATCGTAATATAACTACATACGTCGACGTATATGAGCAGTTTGTTTATCTAGAACATATAACTTGTTAATTTGCCAGGACATAAGATCCGGTATCGACCGTCTTTTTTTCGTTCCAATGCTGATTTTTTAAGATAACAATTAAAAATCACACGAAATTTAGAAAATTAAAGACGCATTTTAATTCATATTAAATAGTAGCTGCTTTTTCTTCCTTCATTTTTTATTTAATCCAAATTGATGATTCTGAATTCTTTTATATTATTATTAGGTGTTGGAATTAATTCGTAGCGTTTTACAAGTGTGTATTTGTAAGAAGGATAATTAAATTAATTTTGAATTCATGTGAAGAGATTTAATTACCTGCTATCTTAAAGATTAAAAATTTTGCAAATTTTATTTTCTTTTAAGAGTAATTGTATCATTTAATACTACTATATAATATAGTTATCATTAATATTTTTCGTTTAATATTCGAAATATAAACTATAACTAAAAATTCTCTTTATTTAATTTGCTTGGCATTTTCTTCTGTCAAATAATGATTGTTGATTCTGAAAGAACGATTCTCATTAGATATATATAGAAAAACTCTAAGTATTCCATACAGTATAGACCTCCAAGGGACGTCCTAAAGACGTCTGAAGAACGTCCTACGAATGCGTTTCCAAGATATTTCTCGGCTGTACGTACTATATTAAAGTGTTTAATTTTAAATTAAAATTAAAGGACTAAATAATGATCCTTTGTTATATCGACGCGGATAAAATCGCGTTTCAGAATCCAAGGTAATTTATTCGGAGATCGGAGACGATTAACGTCGAGGACATGGCGGTCGACATTTTGGACGAGGATCATCTCGCCGTGAGCGCGATTGTGACCGTCGGCATGCAGCTGATCTTCTTTACGATCGCGGCCACTTTCCAGATGGACAAGCTGACGGACTTTGCCGGTGGCACCAACTTCATCATCCTCGCTCTCCTCACTTTCTTTCTCGGTCAAGTGGGCAAGGTACTGTCTGACACGCTACCTTGGCATCTCCTCTGGTGCACATGTGAGGGAGAATTTTATACTTGATACAGATAAAGCCTAAATATTAACTCTTAAACCTTAGACTTTTATATCATTCATGTCCTGCACATTTTTTTTCTTTGAAATATTAGGAACATCATTTAGTTATAACATACATTTATATATATATATATATATACAATTTTTTTTAATTCACAATCCTTACTCTCTAAATTCTTTGGTATCTCGTTAAAGATCAAAGAAAATTGAGACAATCTTGAAAAAGAGTAGCAAGAGTTCAATTTTCAGTCTTTAAGAATGAGAAAGATTTCATTTTAACGTACTTGTTAATTAATTGTAATTTTCTATTTAACAATACACCTGTTATTACAGTTATATATTGTGAGTAAGAAATTACAACTAATAAATACATTACATGCAATTTTGTAAAGATTCACTCTAAAAGTTTTGGAGAGTTTTCTAAAGATATTAAACCATATGTAAGAATTACTTATTAATTTTTATGTATTTGTAAAAGAGATGAAAATTAATCCAGAACGATCCAATTGTATGTAGTGTAGAAGGCTAGAAAATGATCGTGTGTACTAAAGATTAAAATACATTACAAGTTTATCGGGAAAGAACCGACTAAGATAGATTTGTAAAAGTTTTAATAGACACGAAAATAGATAGGGAAATCACAAATTAGATATTTTAGAAGATATTTTTTCGTCTATTATCAATTCCTTTTAATGACTATTAATGCTACTAATTATTATTATTACTTGATTATAAATTTTATTAAAATCACTTAATTTTTATCGCAACTGTAAATAATCTTCAGTAATGATTGCACTCTTACGGACCAGATTTGCAAATCATTATTTTAGATTGATTTTCTTTCTTGAAGTTCGAATGCGAGATTCACGCGACATATTGCCACTGTATTTTATCATCGATAATTTTATCCTCAATGAAACCGTTGCTATAAATAAAACGTCAAGATATAATTAATATCTATTAACGATTTATGCCTGTCTATAAACTTTTTTTTTATGACGCTTATTTTATATTATTAGTCGTTACAAGTATCGGTGTAAATAACTACGTGCCTTTCTTCCCCATGTAGACGTACGACAGTCGGCAGATGATGGTGACCATATTCGTATGCTTATGGGGCGTGCGGCTCTCCGGATACCTCCTATACAGAATCGTCAAAATAGGTCGTGATAAGAGATTTGACGATCGTCGCAGTAACGTGATTCGCTTCGCCGTATTCTGGACATTTCAGGTAAAGTACAGAATGCGACGTCTCTCCTTTACTTTTTCTAGGATGTGATATATCGAAGAGATTTGTTGATTCGCAGGCTGTGTGGGTATACGTCGTCAGTCTGCCTGTGATAATAATCAATTCTCCACGACACAAAATACCGCCCGCGCCAAAGACGATGACGACGCTCGACAGTGCCGGCACGGGCCTCTTCTTGGTTGGCTTGCTAGCTGAGACCTACGCCGATCTGCAAAAGTTCACCTTCAAGCAAGATCCGGTGAACAATGGGAAGTGGTGTAACGACGGTGAGATTACCCTTTGATTTTCCAGTAAACACTAATTAACAGCAATATACTCTTTAACTTTTAGATCTCACTCTAAAAGAGTGAAATCTCACTTTTAAATATAGATCCTTTTCAAGACAGGTTCAATTTTTACTCTTCAGAGTGAGATTCTACTTCAAAGAATTTAGAAAGTAACATCAATGTATTATAATTTTATTCAACAATGTAAATGCGATATAATACATGTATATAACAGTTACATTCTCGAATGTGAAATTATAACATTATGTTACTTTTAGTCGGTGAGTTACACATTCGAAAATACTTTCGCGGAGTTCCATTAAATTTTTTGTACTACTAATAAAATTTTACAGAGCATCGTCTGTAAGTTCTCATCAATAAGACAAGTGTTATAAAAACGTTCGTCAATCTAATTCTCATAAATAAATATGTATATGTAATTAGGAGTTATATGTTGCTTTTTATTTAAGAATTTATTTCATTGAAATCATTTTTCGATTGCAATGAAATAAATTTGCATTTACAAGTCAATATTTTTAGGACTTTGGAGGCTCTCCCGGCATCCAAATTATTTCGGCGAGATTGTCGTTTGGTGGGGGATATTCGTAATATCCCTAAACGTCATCGAAGGAGCAGAATGGGTTGTTATTGCATCCCCGATCTTCACGACGCTTATTATTCTATTTCTATCAGGGATGCCATTATTGGAAAAAGCATCGGATGAAAGATACAGGGAGTAAGTATCGCAAAAGGGCATTGAGAATTTTCGCAAATCTAAAAAAAAAAATAATATTCAAAGACTTAAATATAAAATTTAGAAAATGTGTCTTATATATATTAAAAGTAATAAGTGTACAATTTAATTCTCGACCCATACATTTAGTCGATACTATAGCATACTATAGCACCTGTTAAAATTTAAATATTTTTCCACCGTATAGTCGTTTTAAAACGCCAAAGTGTCAAAGACCAGTCGAGATACTGTTAATATGGATTGTATTTGAATTGAAGGTGACAGTATGCGGGGCGTTTTTCACCGCATACTCACTCTCTAGGGTGAAAAGTTGACGTAAAAGGGCCAAGAATTAAGCTGTACACCTAAATTAACTTATTACAGAAAGATGGAGTCTCAACTCTTAGATGGAGTAAATAGAAGAGTATAATAATTTAAAGTCAGATTAAAAAAATTATTTTTGTTTTACAGTTCGTGAGAAAACAATATTAATAGATAAAATGATTTGTTTTTTTATTGTATAAATTCATATGAATTTCGATTTACTCATGTTCTGTAAATATTTTTAGTAACGCGGAGTATCGCTACTACAAGCGATCGACGTCACCGTTGATACCAATACCGCCGTCTATCTACGTTGAGGTGCCACATTTCCTCAAGTTTATATTCTGCTGCGAATTTCCACTTTACGATTCCCTGGATGTGAAGCCGAGATCGGCCGTCACCGAATCAACATCTATCAGCCTCGCAGCGTCCACGTAGCTGTAACCACACGCCGGACGTCCGAATTCCGAGTCCGGCGTGCAGTCGACAGCAACAGCTTCAACCAGTACAGCCCTCTGAGCGCTACTTTATCTTTCTCTGCGGCATCGAGAATCCCGTCTACCTACTGACAAAAATATAAACTCGACGGCCGAACCGTAAATCCCAGTCCAACAACACTCTATCAAGCACGATATCGGCACGATCTCGAGGAGTTAGACTGTACTTGGTCATGCACATCAATTTCGGTATGTGGGAACTGAGAAGGAATCCCTTTTCAAAATGGAAAGGCTTATAAAAGATGAAGTATTATTATTTTTGTAACTAAAAGCCTTTCCCGGCGTTAGGCATAAATGTTACAGGTGACTTTTCGTATAGAATCGAATGATGAGATGAACAAAGAAAATTATTTTTGTAGCGATGTTATATGGGTACCAATGTAAAAGTAGCTTAACGACCAATTCGAGCATCGTTTCTGTACGACAAGTCGACGGTAATCAATGACTCGATTAGCGGCTTTATTTATGTACGTGCTTAAACTCTTATTTTAGATACAAGAAGATTAGATAAAACAAGAAAGATTGGAAATAATATATAATTTGTATGTTCCAAATAATATCCAAGCTTAAAAAGAAAATCTCTTAAAAAGCGTCACTATATTCAATTAGTCAATCGCTACTTAAAATCGCTACTTTAAATGAATAATATTATATGTTGTTCCAAGAGAGTAGTTCTTGGAAATAAATTAGGCAGGCGGTTTATCGCGCTCGCTATCAACTAACAAAAAGTATGTGTCTTAAATATCGCAGAAACAAAATTTAAAACGAGATTTTAATGTAATATAAATAAGACGATGTAGCCCATTTTTGAAACTAATAGTAACTTTGAAAATTGATGGTCTGTAATAGTTGGCGATTGATACTGTCGATTCGTAAAAGTAAAATAATTAGCAGAAACGCATATCGAGGAAAAACGGAACATGTGTGTTCCAATTTTCGTAACTCGGCAACGAATAAGCAATATTTATCGCCAGAGTCCAATGAACGTAACAAAACAGTCAAGTTTACATTTCATCTATCACAATCGCTATTCATTTCATTAGTATATTCATAGGATGCTTACAAAGAAATTTTAGATGCAATGCGAACGTGGTACATACGTCCACGTATCCCGATTGCAATTCCGAGGCTTTCGATCGAATTATTGAATCATAGCAATATTAAACATATCTCCGTGCCGATAGAGCGTCCCCAGAATACGAAGTATAAAACAAATTCCGAAGGAAATTTATAAAACATATGTAGCGATAATTCAAATTAATGACGCGCATGAAACGAATTCCTCGTGAATAAATGATTCAAATATTACTTCCCAATACTTCACTGTTACGTACGTCTTCGAAGTTTAGATAATAAATAATTACTGATCCTAAATTGTGGAATTGTTAGTTAACTACCTTGCCCTCTTAATTATATTATATGATCTCATAAAAAATGCATATTATAATATCTTTTAAATAAGATTTGAAGAGATTCGGAGAGCAAATCGCAATAAACGTCGAGAGATTCCGTAAAGTTCGCTTCATATTTATAAACACATTTTATTTGTTCGTATGTATATCATTAATAAATGGTGATATAATAATGACAATGAAATGTATGTACGCCGAGCATAAAACGAGCAGTCATATTATAATAATTATTAATATATTCTTCTTATAATAATCTTACTGTATTGAGTGGGCCTACCTACGGTGCTTGCAACGTTATGGTCTCTCTTGTCCAAATGTTTCTTCCATTCTCTAATTTATATTATTTACTCGCACGTAATAATCCATAATAATATGTAACCACAGGTGAAAACATATGCGCCGTCCTAAGTATAAACAGCATCATCCACTAATCTTTTTTTTCCATTTTTCCTTTACGTGATTATATATACGTATACATACATACATACATACACATATATATATATATATATATATATATATTTAATCACGTATATATATAATTGTTATCAATAATATAGTAAGCTACTTAAATGTAATATATCTCGTGTCTTCTCGTGGAATATGTTCAGCTGCCGTAGAAAAACTACGCAGCGTTCGTAGAAAAAACTTCAATTCCCGTTATACATCAAATTGTCGATTTTCGATGCGTGAAAGACACTTTGTATTACGCAAGGTAATTTTTTTTTCCTTAACACGTCCGAAAAATCGTATATCAATACATGGGCAGCACAGCGTTTTGAGTACCAAAGAAAAAGAGATCAAAACATTACCTGTGCCTCTTCGCTAAAAGAAAGTAAAAAGAAAATAAAAAAATCGAGGACTTGGAGGGAGCAAGGAATGGTGGATAAGGGGACGAAATATTACGACTCTGCTATACACGAATGGCATCTTCCTTGCGTATCTAAGTCCGACTGCATTCGCGCGCGTCTACGTTTAATACATATACTATAATATACAAATAATAGATAATAATATGTGCCGTCCATCGCTTATCGTGGTTCCTTACTTCCATTCATCTAAAAAGTGATAAGAAAGGACTATGAAAATATCATATAGTCCGTACGAAATATAGGAATGAGAGTCGTCAATTAAAATAAAAGTTGATTGCACGCGCTTTGAGATGACGATGAAATGCAAACCGGATTTGCGGCCGGGTGCAACTACATTTGCATTCCACATTAGGCTGTCTGAGGACGTCCGTTGCTAGCTGGTCAATTGGCGTGACTCGACTCTCGATTCGATTGTTAAAAGAACGCACGCGCGCGCGCGCGTGAGAGAGAGAGAGAGAGAGATAGAAGTAATTCAGTCAATCAATGACCTAACATTTGTTTCCGTAGGACATCGGATTCCCTTTCTCCTATCATTATTATGGTTAGTATTAATATTATTGTTGTCACATTCTTATTAACATTATCGTTACGTTAACATTAGCGTTATTATTAGCGTTATCGTAATGAAAATCTCGGATCGCGTCGATGAACCGGCTACTAGACGCAACGGTGTTTCCTCAGATGATTTTTCGATAGAAATCTCTCAATGATACGCATCGTAAAAAAATCTCGTACAAAATCTTTTTAGAAACTTTATTTAACACGATATAAAAAGCAAAGTAAAACGCGCGATACACGTGTGAACGTATCATAAAAAAGAAAATTAACGTGAACTAAAGAGAAGATTACGTTACGTTGCGTCAGGACGCAAGGTAACTTATACACAGCAAGGATCATTGAGGGAAGCGAAGTAGGAGACGCTTATTTTCGCCTTAAAAGGCAAGGATCAGTATGCCCGTTCATGCGACCCTATCCTCGCTTCTTCTTCTCTTCCTCTTCTCCCGTAACTACTTCTATCTTATAGCGTAACGCTATATTGCATTTGGCCACTGTCGACAAAGACCCCAGCTGCGTCAGACTATTGCAGTTCGTATATTGCAATCCTACGTTTCTAATGACTTATAAGATAGCCCTGTTTTTTTTTCGTTTGTTCTTAGCAGAGCAGAGAAAGGGCGTGTGGATTAGAGAATAATCGTTCCGGTCGTGTGTGTTTCGAGTGTCTCAAGTGAAGTAACGCGTGATGCGCATTGAACGTATATAAACGAAGTATTAACATTATACATGAGTCTATTAATATCTATACGTATAAGTAGAGAGCTCTAGTTCCAAATCTTATCTCTCTTTTTTGCTTTCTCTTACACACACGCACACTCACACTCGTTTTCTTTCCCTCTCTCTCTTTCTCTCCCTCTTTCTTTCTCCCTTTCTCTTCAACACACAATCTCTCACTTCCGGCAACTCCCTTCCCTCGTCATCATTCTATACGTGCTTTCTACATCGTCCTCATCTCCGTCATCGTTCACATTCACGCAACCACACACACGCGCGTACGCACACACACTTTTATCACCAACTATCCCTCTCTCTCTCTTTCTATCTTTATTCATTCGCCAATACACCTTCATGACTCTTCGCCTTTAAATCCTTGAAACGACTTATTACTTCTCTTTACAATGAAAGACCGCTTATTTGCCGTCCTTCTCTTTTTCTTTGTTCTCGTCAACTTCCTTGTCCTTCTCAACTTCCTTCTCCTCCTTGTCTGCCTTTTCCTTGTCACCCTCTTTCTCCTCCTTGGATTCTTTAGACTCCTTCGCCTCCTCTTTGCCCTCCTTCTCCTCCTGTTTCTCGGGCTTCGGTAGATGCGTGTTCATGTCCAGGCTGGAGCATATCTCGTCCCAATCCGGGAAACATCGTTCTTTAACGCGCGAGCAATGTCCGACCAAGTTGGGACAGTTCTCGACCATGTAGTCTCGCAGACTGTACGGCGTGTCCTTGTCGATGTACAGGATTTGAGCGAGATGCGCAAATGCAACTACGTCCATCTGTACAAATCCAAAAGATCGCCAAAGGATTATACAGATTGCTAAAATTGTAACCCATAATCTATATTTTCTATCAATCTTTTACATTGAACATAATTTTTTACGAATCTTTGCGAATCAACGTAATATTAAGATAAGTGAGATCAAGAGTGATATATTTTTATCTATTTGTTCTTTCCTGAAGTTCTCTTTACTAAAACTAATTAATTTTTAATCGATTGAAATTCGAAAACCATCAAAGGTCGATAATCGTGTTGTATAATTATTTGCTCAGTCCGATGTGCAATATCTCTTGAGATAACTGAAAACATAAAGCTTTTTCGCACGACGTCCAGCGAGAACGCCGTTTCGCCGCGGGCAGCACTGGTTTCACTGATATTATCTTCAGCATCAGATTACAAGTAACTGACGCTATTATTTACACAGCGGAAACCAATACCAAGTACCACGTTAGAACGTACTACAGTGGTGCATAACTCAAGAGCTCTTGACCGCTATAGGCAACATGTTAACAGATTTGATGATACTTACGGTAGTTGGCTCGTCCCCAAAGAAGAAGGGCTTGTCAGCAAGCGTGTCTGAGAGCACCTTAAGATCGGTGCAGCCGAATTGGGACACTTCCTCCGGACTGTGCACGCCCATTCCCTGAGCCTTCACTTTCCTCGCACCCTGCAACCAATCCAACTACCATCTCACTACAAATGGTCACAATATTTTGTTCTGCAATTACGCTCCCTTATCGCGATACTACCTCTAGCTAGCACATTCATAGCACGTTTAGAGCTACAAGCGCAATTTGTGCACTCCGAGCGAATACTATGAATGATTCTGGAGATAGCATAAAATAAACATTGTGATAACGTGTAAGTAGCGAAACTTGGTCGAAGTAAAATTCGGACAAGAATAACATTTTGGACATCGTACTGGTTCCAATAAATATTTTTTAGAATTTGTGTTTTGTTTCAATAAATTTATATTTCATGGTCATCGTTATATTCCATATTATTAATATCTAGATAAAAACCTCGACCAGGACTCAACTAAGAGAGTTTTAAAATGATAGCTGATGAGACTAGCTATACTGGGAAAAATTATGTAATGATAAAACTACAGTATTTACATGAATGCAATCTAGTATAATGTCAGTGATACATGCATAGCTAAATTGAGAAACGTGAACATACGAAACATCGTGCGGTCTCGACAAAATCAATGAAGGTCGAGGGAAGATTATTTTTGCATACAGCATGACCTTAGTTTGCATAATGATGGAAATAATGTGGAATATAATTATGAAAATATGCGAATGAGTTTATATGAAAACGTGAATGCGAATAAATTATTAGAATTGAATCATCAGAAGTGATACATGGTCGTGAAACATGGAATTATCATTCAAGTAATTTCTATCTAACGTCCAAGTTGTATGCTAGGTCACACCGAAATCACACCGATATCACGGCGAACGGCAAGCGAAACTTACCTTGCGTCCGAACGTGAGCTTGAAGAAGAAGTTCAGAATAGCGTTCGGTATACGTGATCCCAGAGCGAGTTGCAAATTGACCTTGTAACCCTTCAGCACCTGATCCAAGTTCTTCGTGCGCCAGCACGCGACAACCCAGACTAGGTGATTCTCGATCATGGATATCATGGCGTGAGAGACGCTTCGTTGCTCGGACGTGAGACCGGCGTCCAAGTCCTTGCCAAATTTCTGGCTCAGCTCTCGCAGGATAATGGTACTATCCGCGATTTCCTCGCCGTTCAGCTCGACGAACGGCAGCTGACCCTTCTTGGAGCGGAATTTCATCTTGTGGTCAACATTCTGGAAACAACCGAATAAGTTAAGTCTTTTACCGAAGCGACAATACCATAACAAAATATGTTATGCTAATAAAATTATGTATTATATTATTAATATATAACATTTATATAATAATAGATTTATTATATCATATTATACATATACATAATATAATACATAATAAAATTACATTACAATAGCAATGACTGAATGTCAAACAGTGTATCTAGAATACTAAAATAATAGTTTTGTGCGAACCAACATAAAATACATATTTTGATACATCATCTTTTACTCGTTTGTTCAGTTTCGCAGTTTCTAGTAAATCGCAATGCAGTTTCTATTAATTCTGCCTTTAGTTTGAACTCGGAACAAAATCGCAGTGAGATTTTCTCTTTCAAGCAATCTAATAAAATCATTTCAGATTAATCAATAATAATCGTTTGTAATTATTATTCTATATTCTACAGTGGAATATTGAAACGCTCTATTGCGATAATAAATAATATTGGACCGAGATGGATAAGTGTACCTACACTCTCGCGAGGCACATGCTCTATTTATAGACGTATGTACCGCGTTAAACGCATAAGTGGGATATCGTGGCTTTCACAGGTGAATCAGCTTATTACATGTAATAACTGCGAACGTTTCATAGCGTTGATATATAGGGTGTCTCTGAATCATTTGACCGACAAAAATTCTTTGGCGTATTTTTTCCTAATGGTAACTTAATTAGGTACAAATATTCATTAATAATATTCAATTAACTTTACATTAAATTTCTATTAAAATAAATAATCTTTCTAGAATTAATTGGAAAAAATCAAGATTTTATATCGAGTATTCATACAATTAAATTTTAATTTGTTTATTTAAATTTACAGATCAGATTAATACTTTCGCACTTTTCATGAGAAAATATTTTCCTAATCTATTAATAAATTCTTATTGGCATAAAATCGATTTTAAATGCGCTACTTTGCTATTATTGGGAAGGAAATTGTAACAGTGTCCGAGAAATTTACTTACTTAATTTCATTATATGATTTAAAATATTAAATATATACATATAAAAATAAAATAAATTCTATCCTAATATTACTGATGTTTTTTGCTAATTAAAGAAAAATTAAATTTAAATGCTATTTTTACAAATATATTATTTTCTACACAATTTCGTCACGACGGTATAATGTAATTAATTACGTAAAGTATCATATTAACAGTAATTACACAAAGTGTCGTTTTATCATCAGATTAGTGTAAGTGCCGTTAAACCTGCTAGGTGAGATCTGCGTAATACTTGGGACAGCGTGCCTTCGCGCAATTTACCACGTGGAGCAAGTACTTTGTGCTCGTAAAATACGGAGAATAACATCTCCAGTCAAAGTCAAGCGAGAAGAATAGATACGTCCCGAAAAGCTCCTTAAAGCTGCTCGCCGGCGTACCGGAATGGAAATGAAACGGAACAGTAAATCGCACGAAAATTCGTAAAGGCACACGAGAGGGAAAATGAAGAAAAGGATTAAGAGGCGTGTGTGAGCACAACGTGAGAAATATGTAAGAGTAACGAAACGAAAGCTCGGAAGAACGAACTCGAAACGAACAAACGAACAAAAGGAGCACGGATGCGCGGGGGAGTCGAGCCGAGATTGTATGAAGAAAAAGAAAAAAAAGAAAAGAAAAAGAAAAGAAAAAGAAAAGAAAGGAGGACCGCAATACTGCGTGAAATTTCAGCTGTTAAAGAAAGCGATGTTATATGCGCTACACGCGGATCTGCATGGGTCCGTCGACACGACGAGGAGGCAACGTAGAGCGGAGCTCGAGAGATCCATTGCTCTAGTTTTAACCCCTTCGGTCGGACACACGGCGGCGAGATCGATGAGGGCTGGTATATTATAGCCGCTCATAATGCGTTTGTCAGCTGTATCGGGGGCCGCCGACCGAATGCTTGCAACGGCAAGCGTGAGTTATCCGAATGAGTCATCCTTTTACCGAGTTTCTCGTTTCCCTTGATTGATCGATAGCTTCTTTTTTTTTTTTAATTTTTGTCGATTCATTCTCGAACGATTATTGAACTATGAACGAAAATGTCGCGACGTGAAATCTTTCAACTCTTCCCGAAGAACGCATAGAAGTCAACCAAAAATCAAAATGACTATTTTGATTCTTAACGTTTAATTAAACAGGAAAATTTTGTAACCAAGAATCATTTTATGATGTTAGAATAATCATTTTGATTTTCTCTGATTTTCTTTTTTTTTTTTAATTGCGAAGGAAATATGCAACACAACACCGAGATTTCATGGCTCTCGTTATTTAGTCAAGCCGATTTTAATCTACAACGTCGATAAAACGAAAAGCAGGGTGGGGTTCGCAGGGCGAACGTTGCTCCGTGGCTCGCCCTCGTTCCGACACATTTGCGTCCCTATTACGTCATGTTTGTTATTTATCCGTTACATGTTTGATTCCGATATGATAACGATAATAACGAAGGCGAGGTCGGGGCGGAGTCGGGTGCACTGAACCATTGCCCTCGATATAAAATGTATCGGCATCCCTATTACGTCATGTTGTTATTTACTGGATTTTCTCGCGTTTTTCGAGAGGACAGCTCGATCGATTCCGGCTGGTAATGACGACGAGGAAAGATAACTTCGCAATATGTACTCTTCTCGATATAATACATCCCTATTATATCATGTTTACGGAAATTTCTTTTATAAAGCCATTATTTAAATTTTTATGGGAGATTTTTTAAACACTATATTATACATATTTCAATATTATTGATTTGTTAATTAAAAAGAATCTTCTAAACTTTTTAACGAGGCTAATGCCTCTATCTGTAACATGCTTATTATATCATGCTTATGGAAATTTCTTTTATTAAAGTCTTACTTAAATTTTTATGGCGTTATCAAAGCGCAATTATTTTAATATTTATGAATTTGTTATTAGAAAGACTCTTCAAAATGTTTTATTAATAAAAAAGATCCACTAATGAAATTAAAGCTCCTATTCCAACTCTTAACGACAATAACAATATCAATATATTATCATTGTAGCTTCTGTTAAGAGTTACTATTTCCATAACATATAACAATATGGATATATTATATGAAGGAGAGTCGAGAAGAGAGTAAGCCTGAAGATCTTATCATTATCTTCGATAATTTTCAAGGAGGGAAGTTTTAGATGAGCCACCCTACATAATCTATTGAAATCTACAAGGGTGAGCCCCCCGAGAGAACACCCTTCCAATCTCCGTCCTCGGTACACCGAAACAACGCGTCCCCATTACGAGCCAAACGCGCGACAAGGAGGTAGGTACTTCGCGGCTTCGATTCCAATTCATGAGAACGTTAACGAGAAGAGTGAATCCACGGGGCGGGGTCGTCTGAAATGTCCGCTCGCTCGCTCGCTCGCTCGCTCGCTCGCGCGGAGGAGCCGAAAGAAGTGGACGAAGGGTGGCTATAGCCGGATCGGTGCAGCCGCAAGGGAGGAGCGCGCGAACACGGAGGACGATGAACTCGCGCGGCGGCAGGCAGCTTCCGTCGCCTGGCAACGTCCCCACTTGGCATCCCCCTCCTCCCACCGGGCACAACGTCGAAACATTGGCGCACATGCACGTACATAAACCCCACTGCATCGTGCACTGCATCGTGTATGTGCTCATACATGCCGCATGTATGCATTGCGCTTGTTGTGTACGATGTTTTCTCTTTCTCTCTCCTACGCTCAATACCCCCCCCCCCCCTCTCTCTCTCTCTCTACTTCTCGCGCTCGCGCGCTCTTTCTTGTCCTCGTCATCGTAGTCACCCTCGTTGATCGTAGTCGTGGCCGCCGTCGTTTGCGCTGATATTGATCGCGCGGGATGTTGCCGTGAACCGCCGCCGACGCCGCCGATGTCGCCGTTTGCGCGAAGTAAGAGCGCGCGTATGCATCGCGCCGAAAAACCAGTCTTGATCGCGGAACAGGGCAACAGTCCCTGCCGAAGGGAGATGAGGAAGAGAGAGAGAGAGAGAGAGAGAGAGAGAGAGAGAGAGAGAGAGAGGGGGGGGGGGGGAGAGAAAGAGGAGAGGGGTCTCTGTCAGCGCTCTGTACGCGAGACACAGATGTATCCAGGGTCAAAGTTCGGAACGTTATCGATTAGACTGGACCGTTTACGTTAGGTCCAGGTAAAGCAAGGGCGTTTGAACTGGCGTAGCATCGATCGCTTTTGATTACATTCTATTTAGAGCAGAAGCTTATGGGTCTCTCTTTAAGCTTTCTCGGAAAATTTGCGGAGCGCGAGGTTGTTCAAATTATGATATTGCAATTGAACGAGTAGTTGTCATTTTTCTTCCGTCGCAATTAACCTTGCACATTTATTTTCAGTACTTTTTTTAGAGCGACACGTATGAATTATTTATGGTTGACCCCGAATTGTAGGTTCTTAAAATGCTTGAAAAATTCTGTGAAAATTCACGCATTTTCTTTAAGGTCTCTACTGAATTATTCTTCTATGTAGACGACGAAAAAAAAAAATTTGAAAAAATTCTAAAAATTATGCAGGTATATGAGAAATAAGAACTGTTGAAAATGGCATGAACATAAATAATCCATGCGTGCTGTTGAAGGATTAAGAGCCCAAGTATCAAATACTCTCTCGAAATCTTTTTATTAATTCATTTTATAATCATAGACTCAAAAAGAAAATTATATAAAAAAATAAGCAGTTAATCATTTTAATCATTTATGATACTAAGAAATAATATACAAATATTTAATATATATTCATATATAAATATAAGAAGTTCCAAAACAGACAATAAATATTTTAGATTATCTATAACATAATAACGATATATAACATATTAAAACGAGTTTAAAACTACGTTATGTATCGTTATTATGTTATAGAAAATATCGAGGCTAACATAATTTTCAAATGGGAAGAATTTCCTGTATACAAAATATTTCCCAAGATTCACGTTATTGAAACTCATGACCTTTTCTGAAATGAGTATTCTCAGAAATTCTTAAGAAGATATTCTAAAGAAAAATTTCGATATATATCAGAGAACTCTGAATACTTCACCGAAAAGTATACATGCAAATCAGTTTGGTCCATGCCACGCGACGATACACCGCGTCGCGCAATCTAAGCATATATCCGATCCCTCATTCATCCTAATGGACCAGAAGCATACTGTTTCCACGCCGCGTTGCGTCGGTCGATGCGTTCCAGCGCGACGGATGTCGCCGGAAGATTTGCATGTGTATGCCATAGACGTGCGTCGCGTGGCACAGTATAATTGGCTACTTGCAGCGATGACCGTTGCACGCATAGCCGAACGCACACACATAAAGTACCGATTTCACGAAATTACGCGCGTATATGATTTGCATATCATATATTTCCACGCGAGAAACGCCAACCTATCGGCGTAGTTTCGACATCGAATTCTTCATCTCCGCGCGATAGAAAATTCCTCTCGTCTTCTTCCTTTCATCGCACGTCGCACCTCTCACTCGACCCTAATTCTTTCTTTTCATTAATTGTCAAGAGTTATAGAGATTTTAATTCGACGATTGGCTTCGTCGAACGCGTGATATTGAAATTGAAAGTGAGAAGACGACAGAAAGTCACGACTCATTCGAATTTAACAGCTGAGAAGAAATTGATTGCCAATTTATTAAAGTACGAATTATTCTGGAAACGCGTTTTAATACAGCAACGAGAAGATTCATTCTGTGTTTCGCTAAAAATTGTTTGTACTCGCTAGAAGTGACGTGTTCAAGATATTGTAATAATAAAGCACAGAAAGAAGGATTTTTGTTAAAGTATTTAAAAATTCAGGTACAAATTCGAAAATAATTTTGAGTCGTAATCACAATATTGCTTTTCAACCAATTAGAGCAAATCGGTGAGTACTTTGATCTGATTAGTTGAAAAATAATCGCCAATAACATCGTTAACTCACGCAATCGCTAGTGCGATTACGGCTTTAACCATCAAAATAATTACGTTGGAACTAGATGAGTAATGTTGCAAAAAATTTTGACATTTTAGTAACCAGTTGAACGTTCTCTATAATTATTTTGATGACCCAACAGAATTATTTTCAGATCTGTATCTACTCTCTAAAATCTTTAGAATAAATGTCATTCTATAGAGTAGTATAGAGTATGAAATCTCACTAAAGATTAAAAATTGAACCACTCTTTTTCAAAACTGGCTCAATTTTCACTCCTTAGAGTGAGATTTCACTCCAATAAATGTAGAGAGAAGCTAAATTTTTATATACTTCAGTAGTCCTTTTTATGAGAGATTCAACATGTTTATCATTCGTGTATCACAAACGATATAAGTCGCAAGTGACGCACGAATGTCGAAAGTGTTAAGGCAATTTTAATTGGCAGTATGGAGATAAAAAAACGAGAAACGAATTAAGCATGCATAGTATGCACTTGGCGTGTCGTAGTATCACGTCGCTTGGATCAAGTAGATTGCTAGCTCAGCTAACTCAGCATGGATATATGTATATAATCCTTGGCTTCTCACTTACTTATACCTAAAGACTGCGAACATAAATTAGCTTACGAGCGGCCACGTGTATTCAAAAACTTATATTAAAAATTCCTTCCTTCTCTTGTGGAAATATCGTTCTTATCGTCTTAAGTATCCATTCCTCTCTTATATTTTTCCTAAGTCCAAGCAGTTATTTTAGCAATACAAATAACGAAATTTGTATTGCTAACGAAAGTAGATACAAATGTCTTACATGTATATTTCCAGTCGTTCTTTTACGACAAAGAAAAAAAACCCATTTGAGAAAGTTAAGCTTTAATGCAACTTTTTCAGATAATTTTTTCTCCGTCGTAAAAATGATCGATTTTCAATAATAAAATATGCGGTTGAATATTGCAATTAAATGGTGGATCGAAATAGGAAAGATCGAATCCCTTTGGATGCTGAATGCGCACGCGCGCGCGATCAATAGGCGCCGAATAATAGAACGCGAAGTTGCACTTGTTTTAGTAATCAGTCAAATTGGGAGAAACACCACGCCTTGCATTCACGGATGGTGAATTATCTCGACATTTAACCCGTTGTTTCCTCGAGCGTGACACCGTAAAGTCGCACAATGGGGCCCGTTCACGTCGCGTAAACTATCTTACGAAACACGATAACCGCGTCGATATCCTCGCAACAAATAGCTTCGAATAGCTCGTCCGAGGCTGAGAACTTAACGCTGCCAGTTTCGAAAACAGAATTGTATAACAAAAACAAATTTTGTAAAACAAACTCTATAATTCTTTGTATAATTTTTAAGAGACGCGTAAGAGACGCGAAGATCCAAAATAATTCATCAATAAATTGAAAAACTAGCGAGAAATGTAATTAATTATGAAACAATAAAGACTTTAAAAATATTTCTATTTAACTTTTTATAAATTATTTATATAACTAAATAATTTCAAATGTATTAATACGGTGTTTATAATTAGACTATAAATTTTCAAAAAAAATTTAACTCGCTATTTAAAAACTGTAAGTAATTATCTTTAATTATTTGCATACTATTAAACTCATATATCCACATTCTATCACGTTTTAGAATCTGAAATATCTTTCACATCCCAGATATTTATTGTACAACATTCTGCTTCTCACGAGATTATTTTTCCGTATTTAATTAAACCGTAAGCAGATAAGAATTCTAAGATTTCGGTCATTTCATATACAATAATAATAATAAACGAAGTGATATGCAAATCGATTTATTGCATCAACTTCTTTATTATCAACATTATTGCCGTCGTTATACGGCTAATGATTGCAGCATCACGGCGTATCGTCATAAAATAAACTATATTGAGTAAAAATATAATATAGATAGATAGATAGATAAATAGATAGATAGATAGATAGAGAGAGAGAGAGAGAGAGAGAAAGAGAAGCAGCATTTATACGCTCTGGGGCAAGCCTTCAAGCGCTAAAATCAATATACAGAAAAGATTCAATTAAAGTATGTGTTTTGCGCGAGAGAGAGAGAGAGAGAGATGCGCAAACAACCTCGGTAACATTCGGGGACGCGCGCAGATCAACGAAGCGTCGTCTATTTTTCTATGGAGTGCAATGAACCCCCGCCGTCCGCCTCGCCATTCCGCCGGGCCCAGCGTGACGAAATGAATTCTCGCGGTCGAGGAATGTCAAGCAGAGACCGGGGAAGAGAGGGAAGAGAAAGATGAAAGAGAAACGACCGCGAAGTCGAAGTTAACCCTTCCTCCCCTCTTTGCCACGGTATTTCTCGGCATGGCGTCGATAAGATAAGCCGTAATGAGGTTCAATTGGAAGATTAATTAATTAAAACCCACGGCGAAGGAGTTAAATTGGACGATATTGCGGACGGTATGCAGGCACTGCCACTGTTAAGCTCCTATCAAAGAAGCAATGGCAATCTATTCCTTGAGTCAAATATTTTATTATCTTTAACTTTCACGTGTATGGAAAATGTTAATCAATCCATATCTGCGGTTAGTTTCAAAATAAACATCGTTCATATTAACATACGTATATTTGGCAAATAAACTCAATTTGAGTCAAATTTAATAGATTATAATAGACATATTTTATTGAATTAAACCTGTTCATTGTTTTAGTCAAATTAACATATTGGATAAAGGTAGTGGCGACCTATATAGAAACAATTAAACTTAAATCGGATGTATAATTTGAGATTATGGATTTAACAGTGTAAGTTGCTGTTGCTGATGCAGCTACTGGACCGGGGTGATCAGAGGAGAATGAGAAAACGCGAACTCGGGCGTGTACGAGATAGGCGGCCTGCTCCGGTCTGACGCGCGCGCGGGATGGAGGCGAGCGAGGAGAGAGAAAAAGAGAGACGAGGACGCGCGAGGGATTTACAGCTGCCGGGATGCGGAGACCCGTAATTATGTTGCGACCGACCGCGGCGTTGACGAACGTGAAGCGGTTCTTGGCGCGACGCGACGCGACGCGACGTCGAGCTCGCGACTCCGGAACGCTTCGTTGCACGACGCTTCCTCGCCTCCTTCCCGACGACGCGCCGAATACGTTTACAGAGTTCATGGAAGGTGAATTTAAAAATTCCCGATTTTTCTAGGTTTTCCAGATAAAATAGAAAATTGTTCATGTAATATAAAATATGTACATTTTAACATTTAGACTTAAGGATTGTATGAAAGCCAGTCTATATTACTAAAAACAATTAAGCAAACAATTAAGATTAGTAGCATAGTACAATTTTGGGTGCAAATTCAAGCCACAACAAAAATTAGTTTTGGAAAAAAAGAATGCAGTTATGATGAAAAAGAGGGATTAAATAAAAATATCGAATAAGATATAAATTTTAATTATTTTAATAAAATCGTTTAAAGTGCACAAATATTTAACGTATTTGATTATAAACATCAAATATAATATTTAAAAAATTATAACAATTATTTGGAATAGAAGCAGTTTCAGGGAATTGTGAACAAATTTCGAAATTTCAGATTTTTTTACATTTTCCCCTGACTTTTCCCGGTTTTCATGATCAATTTCAATTTTCCTGGTTTTCGTGGTTTTCCAGGTTTGTGGCAATCCTGGTTTAACAGTTGTATTTTCACGTCTTTGGGACGTTGGCACACCCATTGACGGATCTAGAACTTTATCAAGGATGGCCATTGACATATGAAATGATTCAATTATTATATTCAATAAATTATATTCAATTATTTAAATTATTACGTTGAAAAAGTATTATTTCTAGAACATTTATTTAAAATTACATTAACACAAAAAAATAATATAAGAATTTATGTTTTATATTTAGGAGTTTCTTAAATTAAGAAACATTTTTAGAATATCAAAATTATTATTAAACATTTCGAAAATATTACAAATATATATATTTTGTTAATAACAAATATTTTTAAAAAGAGATTCCAAGGAGGACAATAGTTTCCTCCTCCCCCATGAATCAGCTAGTAGGAACATCCTAAATACTTCCAAATACGGAATTTGTTAAATATTGAATAATCTAAATTTCTGATGGACCGTGTACATGCGCGATATTTTCCTGGCATGAATTTTACGCGAGAAAATATTCTACTTGCTTAAAAAATGAAATGTTGCTCGTTAACATTGTCCGTAATAATATCCTATATTCATTTATAGAACTTATTTCAATAGAGATATATTTTAAATCAAATTTTAATTAAACTCGATAATAATACATCTCCATTATTTTGAAATTCGAATATAAATTATTAAAAAAAATGATCTTTTAAGTTTGTATGATAACCGTTTCCATTTATTAATAAAACTTCATTGTTCTCGAACGTGAAATTATTTTACATTAAAAATAAAAAGAGTAGAATTAATAAGGAAGAAATATAACGTTCACATCATAAAAATTTCTCAGTTATTCAGTATTGAATTGTAGCCAAAAACTCGAAACATTCTTGCTATTAAAATGGCCAAGAAAGTATCTCATCGTACTCTCAATTATACGATTCTAACATTAATAAATTATATTTCCGGAGCTCATTCATCGCCTTCGTAAGAATTTTTGTAGACAGATTTTTTCCTAGAATATACGAGACCGCGATACTGCGTGACAAGTCGTATCAAATAATTACGGCGCGGCGCGGCGCGGCGCGGGGCGGGGCGAGCTCTCTCGGAAAGTACGAAGCGCGCGAGTGGACGCGCGGCGCGTTACGATTCCGCTCTGTAACGAGGAGAGAAGAGAGAGGAAGACAATCCCATTTCCAGAGCGGACAATCTTGTCACCGACTAATGGAATGTAATAGAACGCTTGCCAGTCACCGCCTTGCCCTCTCGCCGTCCTTCTCGTTCCCGTCGCGTCTTCTCCCCTGAACCGTCGGTTTCGCTCGCCTCCTCGTGCCTCCGACGCATCCGCAGACTTTCCTCTTTGTCCACGCGCTTTGTTCGCGTTGCGAGAGATACGCGCGCGATCGCGCGCGGCTCCAGAGAGAAGGAGAAAGGGGAAAAGAAAGAGAGAGAGAGAGAGCGTGAGCGAGGGCCTTTCGTCGCTATTTTAAGAGATGCGCTCTCGCCCCCGCATTTATTTCCGCCGCTTTTATTTCTATATATGCCGTCGTACTTGAAATTAGACAGCTGGCGCGCCGTAAAAAATCTCGCGGCGCAGGAAGATCAACTCCACGCGTCGAACCGCTGCTTTGTGTCTTGTATGCATCTCATGACGACGGTAATTTAAATATGCCGATGTTATGACTAGCTGCTGCTCTGACGACTCTAGCTACTTAAAAATCTTTAGTTGTGAAAATAAATCTCCCCTGCTGTATTTTTTTCAAAAGGAAAAAGGAAAAAATATGATCATCAGCATCATATGCACATCTCGTCCTGATAAAACGAACAACAAAGCGAAATCGTTAGCATTAACAATGGATCACGACACGGCAATAACCCGTAAACTCTGACATTTCTGAAGAAAATATCCATGGAAGCTTTAAAATTTATTATCCATGGAAGCTTTAAAATTTATTATCCGAAAATATGGTTTCTTGTTTGAGTTTTATTTGAAACTGAGAATGCGTTTAATATTTACATTGTTAAAAATTATGTTATATTGAAAGCATTATAATTAAAAATTATTATAATTAAAAATGTCTTGTTAATTCAACATAATATTTGATATAATATTTGATATTATATGTTTCGTGAAATACTATTTTGTATGTGAATTAATAAAATTATTTTAAATTAAAATAATGCTTTGTTAAATTAATATAAATATTTTTTTACGTATAAAATGTGAAGATCTACTTTAATTGTAAAAGATACCTACGTAATTTAAATTAATACATAAATATATTCACGTGTGTATATTTATAAACTTTTGGCTTCTTTCTTATCCCTTCTTCTCTTTTTCTCTCATTATATTTGTGATTTATTGACAGTAGTATTGCGGTGAGATTGAAACTTGATAAAAATGATTGTAAACAAGAATTGAATAATAAATAACTATCGAATGTCATAAATCGCTAAAAACAAAAACTAAAAAGTAACGGGTGACAAATGATAACTACGTTATTCGAAAATGCTGCGCTCGAAATTTTGATATATCTTGTAATGTATATCTCATCCTTCACAGCTGCGAAAGACGACAATTTAATTAGCTTGCATGTTGACTTCGAAGAATGAAATACGAGCAGAGAAAAAAAGACGAAATTTAATACGAAGCACGAAAAAATCTTTCTTCATAATATTTCAATTCGTATCGCTGGTAAATATTAACAATTATGTTAATTATTTTTTATTACGTAATTAATATACCTTGATATTAAATTACTAAAATACACTCAACGTTTCATTTTTACTAAATCAGAGTTTAAAGATCAGTCTTCCAATCAAGTTTGTGAAATTTATGTCTCCTTAAAAAGAAACTTAGAGAAAAACTTATAGAAAAAAAAAACTATAGACAAAAGCAAAAGAAGAGGCAGGTAATAAAAATTATATTTAGAAACGTTCGTTATCGCAATGCGAGTTACGTGCTCGGGTCTCGATCGTGACTGACTTACCCTCCTACCGTAACAATAACAGCGCTCCGATAAAAATAACAGTCGCGATAACACATTGAAGAAAATTCAAATATATACTAAACACACTACAAAAAACAGCGATTCTTGTAATCGTAGGTTATATTTTTTAATATTATCGAAACAAGTTCAAATAATATCTTTGAAGAAGGTAAAAATAAAAACCGTTCTATACGGCGTATATCGCAGAGTAATATGTATATCATACAAAAAAATTTTCTACCATGTACAATTTTTACTTTTTTGCTCCACTGAATCGCGTGATATAAGTAACACAGACACGAACTAAGCACGTCGTATTTCACGCGCAGTTAGTACGTCCCAAGAACAATGTGCACATTGTTCGTGTCTGTGTGCACAAACTCTGTACACATAATTTGCATGAACCATCGCTTGCAAATCTTTTACTGCGTCTCTGAAATCATGCAAGTTTAGAACAATGGCAATAGAGAAGATAAACAGGAGGTAATAGATGTACAATAGAATCCGAGTTATCGAGACAGAATTTCGAAGTCATGTTAATTTATCACCACACAGATTCGTAAAAATAACAATTTGATTTCTATTATTGGAATCTGATTGCATTAATAAGAATTCTGATTAAAAATGGATAAATCAGAATTTTCTAGTTAAATTTATTATATAATTCTACAGTGAAAACAAGATTATCAAATATTAATACATATTTCTTTGAATAGTACTAACAAATTAATGATTTATATAATAAATATATATTTTTAGTAAATATTTACTTAGAACTATACAAGCAAATATTTATTAAAATTTAGTATTTTCTTTTCATATTAAAATTTAGTATTTTCTTTTCTTTTAGTATTTTCTTTTTGTAGTTGAGATAACCAGAAATCTGATGTACGATCAGAATTTTCTTCGTTTATTTTCAACTAGAAATTTTTCCTCAGTATAGCTGAGATAAACATATTTCATTGGTATTCGATAAAACGAAATTAGTTCGGTAAAAACCGCGGGTACGACGCAGCATTGCTATCTATAAATAAGCATGTGGAAAGAATGCAATATTGAACATTTGCCGACCCAATGTTATATTTTAAGCAAGGTCTATGGAAAATCAATTGTTTCCAGTTAGACCATCTCTTTAGGAATTCTCAGAAATTCTGCAGGGTCACTTTGTTACTTACTGATCTTTTTCATACAAACAAGTGCGTGTGTCCAAAGTTTCTCGAAAAGGGATTTTTCGTGAAGTCTCAAGACCAAAGACATAGAGCATCGACTACGTCATCCGTGTAAAATTGATCGGTAAAAGGGAGATAGGACACGAAGAAGACGGTATCTATCTTTTTCTACTCAATCAATTATAATATGTTGAAGAAAAGACCTGAGAGAAATATCTATCAAATGGTCAACAAAAATGGGAGAAAAAGAGCGTGAAGACGGTCAATCTTGTTCTAAGATAAAAACTTTTTGATATTTGTAACTATAGATTACTTTAATTATGATTATGACTATTATAGTACGAATAACTATATATGTTATTCTATCAATCAATATATGTATATAGTTTACAACCGAAAATAATTAGAATTATAATAATATGTAATTACAGTTGCAAAAACCAAAAAATTTTTCTCTCAGTAAAGAGAAAAAGATTGACCGTCAGCTCTCTCTCTTCCATTTTTGTTGACCATTTGATATACTATTTAGATAGGAACGGAGCAATCCATGCTCTATATCTTTACTCGAGACCCAGGGAATAGTTTCATTATTTACGAATTTGCCTTATCGGAATGGTTTCGAAAAGACCCTCGTTCTTGCTCTGCTTTGCGATACGAATGAAAATCGATGCGAAAAACACGGAAACAATACACGTTTCACCTTCAGAAAAGTCGTTCCCGAATTTACGACTGAGTTGTACAATGCATTTTTCTCGACGACAAAGCAAACGTTACCGGGAAGTATTGTAATTCGTAACGCTCGTTGGCAATGATGATGCCGCGGATTTTCGTGCATCTGAAATGTCCGAGCGATTCTGAGGGATCACCTATACCGCAAGTAATATCGCGTAACGGGATCGATAATAATATCGAGGAAATATCGTGTTACGTGGATAAGGTACAGAACTATGACGCATGTCGCACGTGGTGTTGTAGCGTGTGTTATAGGGAGTACTACTTAAGTACTATTTAAGAAAAGCGAAGAAGACCAGCGATATTATTGCATGTCGAACGTCAAATTGAGGTTGCGTTAAACGGTACGAAACACGAAAAATTAAGTCTACCATACGTGAATCAATTTGTAACAGCATAAATATAATGTTACTTATTAAGACAAGATAAAATCGATAGTTATTGACACAATCCTATCTTGAACATTCGTGAATACATTCATTTAATAATGCAATCCCTCGAGAATGTGTACATATTCCTATAGATTCAATTTAATACCAGAGTTATAATTAATTCTATACTAATAGGCAATTCTATCCTTTCGCTTTTATAAAGACAGAAACGGACTGAAGGAAAGATAAATTCTCGATATATAGTATGAAAAATAACGTAATGATATAAATATAAAAAAATTAATGAATATTACCAGCTGACCTTGAAATCAAATTTTGGAGCAAAAATTGATTTAAAATATAAATCAAATTTTGGAGCAAAAATATTAAAATATTTTAAATAATATTAGATATAACAAATAATATTAATATTATATTAATATTAATATTATCATTATTAATATTTTTTCTAATATTAGAGGACGAAATTACTTAAAATTATGAATACAAATTTTTAAAAAATCCGCACAATCACAAATTTGATAAAATTTCCATCATTAAATTGGTCCGGATAACTTTTCCAAAAGAGGAGACAATCTCGTTGTGACAACGACGTATGATAATCGCGAGTTAGTTTTCAAATTATCTAAACCGACATCCCGAGCGGAACTTCAATATGTATGACCGTGTTGCAATAGTTCTCGCGTCAGTAACTATAAGAATGAATTCCAGGATATACCATTCCGGTGAGTCACTCTTCATGAATAATTGCGTCGAGTGACCGATCATGCTCGACGATAAAAACTCGCGCCGCGTTCACGTCGTTTAATCAGAATACTCTAGAATCGCTTAATTTGCGATCGACATTATTTACTATGCATTACCGATCGCATCTGATTGGCCGCGTGACTTGACGATGGAATATCGAGAATTTATCATTGAAAAAAATTCCACACATTGGCGCCAATTTATTATCGACCGCTTGATTGCAAACAGCGAGTAATCAGACTGAAAGTAAAAACAGTCACGAAGAGGCGAGTCTTAAAAGACTCTTGCGTCTCTTAAAAGAGAAATTGATAACGCAGTTAAGTTGAAATTTTTATCTATTTAACTTGTATGTACACTGAAAAAAAAATACTACACTTTAATAAATGTTTATTTAAATAGTTCTAAGTGAAAAATAGTTCTGAGTAAATATTTACTAAATGTAAACATATATTTATTTAATACAAAAATCACTAATTTCGTTTAACTTTCATTTTTTATTAAATATTTATTTACTGTAAATGTTTACTTTTATTTAAAGAAATATTTATTAAATTTTTCTTCAGTATATCTTTTACGTTACGCAATATGTGATTACGTTATAATTTATTATTACGTAAAAAGATCCTTTCTTCGTTAATAGAACCAAAAAGGTGGGCAGCATTTAGCTTTTTTATTCAATGTAAATGTATTTTATTTATGTATTTACATTCTTCCCTTTCATTCCCTTATTCACAATAATTACCGGATAGAAAATACAATTATTTTAAAATATCTTCCAATTATCAAAAATTATTCTAAAATACAATTATTTTATTATAAATATTACAATAAATATTACCCATATAATTAAGATATCATAAATATATTTTAATAGATAGCATATTTTTTAAAACTCCTCGCTTACTCGAATCCAAATATCTTTTATTTATATTCACATATACATATCGCAGTAAAATGTTTACTAATCTTGTAAATCAAGTGATATCGCAATATCTTGACATTTAACATTTACACACGCTTCTTGAACGAAAAAGATCATCATTACAGATTGACGAATATAATTTTTTCACAAGAGCGTTTGATAATTCATGTAAAACGATTTATAACAAGCTATCGACTGACATGTGTCAGTAAAAATATCGAAAAACACTTCGGGGGTGAGGGAAGATAAAAATTCCTTAGATGAATTAATCGGATCGGCAGAGAACGTAAATCATCCGGCCGGCATGCATAGCGATTGGCATGACTAGAAGGAAAGAGGAAACGAGGGAGGAGTAAGGCGCGAAGAAGTAATTCCGTAGTCGCGCGTGCACGCTTGGAGATTGTTTTCCCACCAAGCATCGGCAGCTCGTCAATATGTATCGCATTATTCCTCGCTCGCCGGTGCGTTCGAGGGCTGTCCGTCTAGCGATATACGTGCGACTCGCGTACATTACTATATAAAGTGAGCACCGGGAGGCCGCATATACGTTCCTCTTTATCGCCATCGTCGCGTCCTGCCACGGGAGGCATGCTTTTATGAATACCGATTTCCATTCCGCACCCGTCGCTCTCGCGGTATCGAATTATTGACGCAAGGCGGCCTTTGGCACGCGCTCGAATAACAAGCGCGATACGAGATTCTTGAAGTGGCGGATGTAACGCGAAGAACGTTCGGTAATGAGCGCGAACTTGACGATTGATATTCTTCGTTAAAATCAAAGATAGAACATGGACTATGCAGCCATTCGTATGCAGTGTAAAAAAAAAAGTCCGAACAGATTTAGCCACGGAGATTTATTCACATTTGTGATCGTGTGGACTTCTCTGAAATTCGTATTCATGATTTTACGTATTTCGTTCAGTAATATTAGAAGAAATATTAATATTAATAAAATTAATCGATAAGAATGAAAGAAGTAGGACGCGAAGATGGCTACTTTCTATCTCTTTCTACTCAATCACAATATCTTAGAAAGAAAGGGAGATTGATCGCTTCATTTTCTCTCTCTCTCTCTTTCTCTCTCTCTCTCTCATTTTTGTTGAGCACATTTGATATTCTATTTAAATATAATGCAGTCCATATTCTATGTCTTAATTAGAATGGCATTTCGTAAGAAATTCATTCGTGTTCTTTCGCAAACTTTGACGGTTTTCACACCGAACAACCATAACTGTGAATAATGAATTTGTAATTGTCCTTCTTGCACGAAATCAGAATTCTATCGAATTAATGCTCACTTAGATTTGGTGGAAGAATTTGTCTACCTGCAATTTTAAAGTGAAATTCTTCAAAAGTATTTCCTTAATTTCCCTTAAGGGAGAACCCTTTATCAAATAATCTACAAAACTGTATCTAATTGTATCATATGAAATTGTACTTTATGAAAATGTTAAAGAAAAATTATTTAGACAAGGAATTATTTAAACACGTATCGCAAAATAAATGTACTGTTATTGTTATGTATGCATGTGTATCGTTCACTGATTAATACAATGACTGTCATTACTGCATGTTTGCATCGCGATTAAGTCAATAATAGAATTGCTAACTCACAACTAGCGTTAAATAATCTTTGTTTGATTTGCGTGAGACTTGAAAACTTTATATAACAAACAAAAGCAATTTTATCTGTTCGTTTTCCTGTCAATACACATATTCTGCATTCAAGTTTAGAAATTAATATCATCTCATAAAGTATTGTATATTTAATTGCTAATCATATCACTTAATGATAATTGATATGTTTATAAACTTCAACAGGCGATTTGAACTCACTTTATAAATCTAAGAGAGAAAAAAATGTGTGAAAACAAAAAGAAACATATCAAAGTTAATTTTGTTGTCAATATACTGATACGAGATTTTTAGGAGAAAAGAGAAAACATACTAATTAAAACTCGTTTTCGCAGAGGAAATAATTCTTTAATCGTGATTCGATCAAGTTGAATTTTAACGAAACATGCATGTTACAAGCAACATTTGTGTCATGATACGCTGATAAGAGAGATACATGTAATTAAACATGTTTAATTAGAAGAAAAAAACTTGTATTCCAATTATAAAATATGTTGAAAAAAATCATAAACTCATTTAAGATAAAAAGAAATTATAAAAACTTATGAAAAAAAATTACTTAAAAAATACCTTGCAATGAGAGTAAACTTAATATTAATATTTGAAAAAAATTAAAATTTCCTCTAAAGGATTCGATTCTTCCTGTAAAAGAAATGGACAGCATAGACAGTAATTATACTCCATAATTTTGATCTTAGTTTTAACATATTCGTGCGTGAGACTTAAAGTAGCAAATAAAATACGTAATAAAAGTTAAAAGTTACGGTAAACGACGTCCGTTTTGGAAGGAACGAGATAGATCCCACACATTTTCCGGTAAATATACTGTAATATCGTTAAAATTATGATCGTGACTAGGGGAACGTTCTCATATCCATTCATCCATTTCCGCGGATATTGCCGTGTCATAAAACGGAATACGTTTGACGTGACGCCAACGCGCGTAATCGCGAATTCTTCGCTGTCGTCACGTGAAATTTTATTTATAAACTTTCATCCCGCTTCCTAGTGTCGGATTAGCGGGATAAGAATCCGTGGTGGCCGCGTATACGCGTACCTAATGACACGTGTGCACCAATACGCGCGCGTGCTGCGTGCACACGTACTTGTACGCGTACGCGGCTACTTGGTTGGCAGGTGAGGAAAATATGCACCTACTTTATGGTTGAGGCAGGTCGCGGCTCTTTAAATCGCCGGAAACGTACGACTAGAAGAGGAGAGACGCGCGAACGAGCAACCGAGCGAGTCAACCGGTGTGTTCCTGGCTTCCTCCTCCACTTCCCCGTTCGCCTGACATTGTATTTTCGCTGCCTTTCGAAAGCTTCTCGGAAAGGCACCGTCGCCAATAATCGCGATCAACGCCGTTATCCCACTGTGCGCCTTAAAACAGGTTGCGGCAACGACACAGTTGGAACGCATATCGACCGCGTGTATCTGTATGTTTTCTTTTTTTTTGTCTCGCTGGTAAAAAGAAGGAAAGGTTGATTCCCCTTCCCCCTACCGGGTGTTCCTTTAATTTTATTTTTCTGTCGAATATTGATTTTTTTCGATGAGATGCTGTGCTATTTTTTTTCGCAATAATTATTTACAGTTTTTAAGATGCTTATTAACATCAAGTTAAGCCTTTTAAGAGATGCTTAATTATATAGATAATAGATTAAATTGATTGTTAATTTAATTTAGAACTATTATTACTTCATAGGACTGATATCACTATTCCACCTTTGTGTTTCAAGATCGACAAATAATTGTGTATTGTATATATTTACAAAAAATATTAAGCATAAAAAAAACCGTCTTGATCAAATATAGCATTTTTCAGACCGAAAGTGCAGACCGAATTCCGACAAAATCGCTGTTTTACCGATTCAATATGATTTAGGCCCGATTGCATTAACGTTACTTTAACTTTAAGAAGAGCTTAAAATTCTCTTTCTCTCTCTCTCTCTTTCTCTTAACTTTAAAAAGAGAGTTTTAAGCTTCGTTTAAAGTCAAAGTAACATTGGTGCAGTTCTAAGAACTAGAAAAAGATAAAAAATCGAATTGAAATTAAAATTAAACTACATTATGGTATAGAAACGGATATAAATCTAATTCTAAGAACTCGACGTCGCGTTACAACTGAATCTCTTGTAATCTATTAGTCTGTAGCCTCTAATTTCATAAGTACAGATTACAGAGCTTTTATATATCAAGCAAATGTTATCACGACTTGACAACTCTAGCTCTGCCATTGGAGACTAAAAAATAATAAAAAAGAACTTAATTTCTCAATATATTTTATCGACCTAAATTCTACGCTACAGACTAGTATTAATGCGTGTACTTTAATTTTAAAAAAGGATTTCCAAATCTATAAAAATAATATATGTAATATTATTCTACGAAAATAATTGCATTTAACCAGTAAACCCGACAGCTTTATGATTCCCTTAAAGTCACCACAGGTAAAAAAGTTTTAGTCGTAATCGTAAACATTTCGACCAATCATGGTCGAGCATTCTAAAATGTAAAACCACACTTTTGACTGTGATTGGCTAATTTTCTTACCATTTTACGGTTACGACTAAAATTTTTTTACGTATGGCTTTTAACGAGATGTATAAAATTCGCGAAATTGACTTTTAATTAACAAAAGTGTGACAATGGAGATCATCATGATTTCTAATGTTGCGGTAAGTCTTAAATTAAACTTTCATTAACATGAAGCAGAACGATAACAATTTGCCTATTCATTAGCATCTGTCGGCACGTTTATAATCAAAAAGAAACAACGAATAAATCTAGAACATCACGTGTAAATATACACCACTACTGTACTTCAGAAATATCAACAACGGAAATACATTCTCCGATTAATGCTGATCTATGTCTCGTATAAACGTTGATCTCGTGTAAACCGGAATGGCCGATCGCAGATGGACGTAAAACGGTTCACTGTATCCGATCTATTCACTCAATAAAGATCTTCGGCTTCTCTTATCCGCAGCTATAAACCGCGACGCCTTCGTTCATCTTCCCCGAGAAAATTATTGTTTCCATGTACATAAAATCCATAGCATTTCTTGTGCTACTCGCGTGTATCTTCCCTCGAGAGACGACGCCGTTCCATAACGGTTAAAACATTCGGTTCATAACCAGTGGGAGCATCGTTCGAAGGAACGAACGACGGTGGGAAAAATAACGTCGGCGGCTTCTTCTAAGTTAACCGGGAGCACTTTGTTTTTTCTCCCGTAGAATGCTGTTTAAATCCTATGAGTCAGCTAATTTCATGGCTCGTTAAGTTGCGACCGACCCAACCCGTACCATAACTCGGTCGGTGTTGATTATGTCCTTTACAGTACTCTTCGGAAGGAATTCACAAGCATTGTGCAGTCATTTAAAATTGTAGAGACAAGCAGCGTTGGTATGCGGACTATACCTCCGATCGACCCTTTTGTCGGATATTTGCGTCGTGGATATCACGGAAACGTTAGATTCTTTAGGAAATGATCAAAATTCAAGATCGACTTGTTACTTAATGAATTTTACGATGTACATATTTCTCTCTCTTAAAAGAATAATATTAAAATAATATTAAAATTATTTATTAAAAAAACAAAATTATTATAATTATTATAAAATAATTGGTATATATTACAAAATTATAATAACTAATAATATTATTATAATATACTTATTAAATAGTAATTTCCAAAAAAAATCACAGTTTAACAGAGATTAATAGCTTTTAATTATCGTTTAATAAGGAAGAGAAAAATCGAAAGATTTTAATTAGAGTTGTTGCAACATTGGCGTATAATCCATCAAATATTATTATATATCGTGTACATTCACCGTTAAAAAATTTTCTTTCGAGCGTAAACCACGATGATTTACGCCTATGCAATGACCGAAGGTCAAAGATGCGTGCAGCTGTACCGAGCGCAGCTCCGAGAGCCATCTCTTACGCCGCCCCGCCCTTTCCTTCCTCGCCCTTCCCTCTTCGATAAGTCAGGATGAACCAGGCTGGCGGAAATCTCAACACAATTTTCTTGAATTCTCGATAATACACAGGGTGTTTGGAAATCACGCACTTTCTCATTTAATTACGGAATTTTTGATAACTTTGAGCGAATTCGTCTTGTACAAACACAAGAGCTATTAAAGTAAATCTCGAAACAAACGAACTTAAGAAGAAACTTGGAGCAAAATTGAATATGCGTGCGATTTTATAAATTAATAATAATAATTTTGTAGTAATTATCATAATTATTATTAGGTGTTGGAATTAATTCGTAGCGTTTTTAATGAAAGAATGTTATTTATTTCACATGAGCATTAAAAAATACATTAATGAAAGTACTTCCCATCACTTGTAAAACGCTACGAATTAATTCCAACATCTAATATTATAAAGCAACAATTAAAAATAATGTGATTCACAGACTCTCAATATTAAAAATAAATATTAATAATGAAAAACAGGCAAATGAGAGCACAACGTAGTTGATATTAAGGTATACAAATTACAATAATATTTAAAAATATATGTATTTACTCCATGATAGAATTCGTGTCACATTCATTCTTCTAAAAATACGTATGAACGTTTCGCTTCATTTTATACTTAAGCCATCTTTAGCAAGTTTACAAATTAAATAAAGATAACAATACACTCTTAGTAAACTAAAGATGACTGCATAGTTCAAACGTTCTGAATGTTCCTTCTTGACAGCTAAGTGACTGTTAATTAAGTTTGATTCGACAAGAAGTGCGTTGACAATTAATATCATTATGAAAGAAGAATGATTTATACTTTTGTTGATAGTAGACAATGTATCCACTTCAAGATGTGCATCCCAAATTATTATTTATTGTTATATTTATTATTACATTTATATTTATCATTATAAAATATGCAAAAATTTCTGCAACGACATTTCACGAGATAAAAATCTTACACTGTAAGATCTTACACACTCATCTTGTCATATTTACTGGTTCTCTCGTTACATTCTGAAGTTGCACGAGACATCTAAGATCTGCATCAACGAGATGCGTTTTATATTTTAGTTAGACGACGCCGGTGGTGGGAAATGACAGACGGGTGCAAAACACGTGTGAACATTCTGGGACGATTAACGGACGGATGTTGCACTTAATAATTTGCCAATTGTTTCTACACCATAGCGTGGTATTAACCGGTAAGTACATAGCGTACTATGAGTACCGCACTTAGAAAATTATTTTCTTCTTATGGATGGATTACGCTTGAAATCGCTTTAGTGTCCTATAGTCTCGTCTCCATTCTTTTGCCTGGCATCTTCGTCGCTTTTGTATCTTTTTAAAGCTTTTCTTACTATTCTTTCCTAACAAATGGAATTTCGATGCTGGAGGTATGTCCAACAGTGTACGAACCTTCTACAAAAATATATATGCTTGAAGTAATCGGATGTTCTCGGAGCGCTATTGAGGACGCAAAATCCTCCGTTTATCCTCGTGTTGTTCAGCAATACAGAATTGTCATAAATTCCCCATCCTAACATTCTATAACTTTCCCCTGATTTCCATCACTGTTTGGACTTTTAATTGTTAAGTTGGCAGTGTTCCAAAACTACATAGGTGTTGATCTACATATATTAAATTTCTTTAAGAGTTCCAAGAATAACTTTTAACTTTCCAGAAAATTTTGCAAAATTTCTTTACTTTTCCCTGATTTCCCTGATACTTTTTCAATTTCCTTTCCCCGACAATTTCCTAATTTCCAGTTTTGTGGCAATTCTATAATACATCTAAAATCCATTTCTCAAATACTCTCCTGGCTATCGCGGGAAATCGAATGGGAATGCGGAAGAGAAAGAATTTGACGTTCACGCGATTTCATTGATTAGTTGTGCTTAGTAGTGTTAAGAAAAAGCGGACAAAGCCGCATTCCTTGAACGACAGTAACACACATTTTAGCGTCGTCCCGGTCATTCCGACGAAAGTCTGAAACGTTTTGCTTTTCTCCTCGCACGATAACCATTCAATGGCAGCTTCATCAAAGAGAGAAACGCACTTCTTCGTGATATATTGTCGCGTTTAGAAACGAAGAAACAACGAATTTAAGCGACGATTTATCTTAAAACATGGATGACCTCTCGACATTTCGCATCTTTCATTTCTTTCCTGATTTTTCATTTTAACTTATGATAACTCAACTTGATGATAATCTACACTGTGAGAAAAATTTTTTGTATTTTTGACTATAATTATATGTTATAATTATGATTATTACCGTTATAATTTAATTATTATTACTAATATCAAAACAATAATAATAGTAATAATTATAGTAACATCATTATTATCATAATGATAATTATAATAATATGTAATTATAATCATAAATTCAAAAATATCAAAAATTTTTATCTTAGTGCAAAAATTGTATTTTTCTAACTTTGTTTAAACTGAAATTAAACTGATGATTTTTTAGTAAAAAGAATCTAGTTGCATTAATTGGAATGTTGATTGAAAATGGATTAAAATTTTCTGGTTAAATCTACAATTATAATTCTAGTTGAGGTAACTAGAATTTTGATTGATAAGATTATCTTTTGGTTCGTTTAGTTTTATACGTAAATAACTTTTAAAGATAATATTACCATCAGGTTAGTGATATTATCAATCATAGCACAAAAAAAACATAATTTTATATTATCGTCAGATTAAGTGAAGTTAAGTCTGAACCACAAGTTTACTAGAAAATGAAAAACCGAGTCGTAATTAGTAACTTTTTACAAGTCACTTTCCAAGTTTATCCGAGATATCTTTGATGCAAGGTTATACGTTCTTTTTTCGGTAAAAGTTAAAAACGAAACTAGGATAATATTATATAAAGATCCTTTCCTTGAAGATAAAAAAAAGTCTCGTTCAGATATAGGGTGGATCCCCTGCTATCTCACAGAATGATGTCGGTCGTTTTAGTAACGAGATGTCGATACGAAACAGAATCAAAGAAACATGAAGAGAAATATTTCTCAAAAATGACATGTCCGTTAGGACGCGCGATATAACCGTTAGCATGTCCGAAATTGGTCAGCTTGATCAATTGATCTCGACCATTCCACCCGTTATTTGTAGCTATCTTGGTAATGATTAGTTCAATAGGAACTTCCTCCGTATTACCTGTGACCTCTTTTCTTCCAATTCTACCATTTCGCGATTGGAACGGATATTCATTGAGAAAATGCAGCGAATGATATCTCATGGCACGATATTATGGTAAGACAGCTGCCACTTCTCGGCATGCAGTTATGGTACATGACTATCGATTGAAAAGCAAAATAATTAATTAACGTAGAGAATTGTGATATTCTTGGATGCTAAATGTATACGTTTAAAAGAAATTGTATGTCGAAAATATTTACCTCATGTATATATTCGATTATATACACTGAAAAAAATACTAAATTTTAATAAATATTTGTTTGAATAGTTCTAAATAAATATTAACTAAATATAAATATTTAATTATTTAGTACAAGAAGTAAGAACCATTAATTTGATTTAACTATCATTTTTTTGTTAAATAAATATTTAATAACTGTACTGTAAGTAAATATTTACCCATTATTATTCAAAGAAATATGCGTTAAGATATTAAATATTAAAAATCGAACGAAAATAGAAAGTTTTCAGAAGAGACTACAATTATAGTTCTTGAATGAGCGATAAAAGGTCAAAAGGCAAGTTAAACTTCTAAACTAGAACTGTAAAGAGATAAATTGTGTTAGAAATAACGGATTTTTGCTACACGTTCCTAGAAATACGAAACATTTTGCTTCGAATACATCGAAGACAGAAAATAACGGAGTTTTCAAGAAAGAAAGATGCAACAACTAATATTGTCATGTAATTATCTGCGTTCTCATTACGTTAAAATGAGTAATAGCTTCTAATATCGGTATAAATTCTATACGCTATTTATAGCGAATCATAAATAATCTGTACAACTGATCGTCTTAGAGTCGAAAGTATCAATGATAATAGCTATTAATCACACTGGCTTCAACGTTGAACGAATCTTTTGTCCAGATTAGATATGACAGATTTCTTGAAATAAAACGTGTATTGATGAAATCGTTTTCTCTAAAATAAGATTAGATTAGAGATATTTGTTTAAAGCTTCAAAATTTAAATATGACAAGTGTCTTAGAATATAACACATATTGATAGTATTGCTTTTTCTCACAGATACCGATATCTAATGTAACTTATAGCATTTTTTTTCGACCGTAGCACGTTTAAACCGATCTGGATTGGATTAATGATGTTGCATGCTCTACTATTGGTAGAGCATGTAACGTCAACCAATAGTAGAGCATGTCATTAATTCAAGTCGATTTAAACCCGCTACGATTGAAAAAGCTATTAATTTCATCGGCAATAAACCTAGATTGGATTAGGAGCATTTCTTTGAAGCTCGCTCTAAAACTTCATTGAGAAAGGCTGTAAGAGCATCACGAAAAACTTTCCCTTTGTTTAATATAGCAACTCTTCGCCGCTCTTTTACGAAGGAATGACGTTATGTTCAACAGATGTCGAGGTAACGATTCGAAGGGGTAGGCAAAAGCGACAATATAGAAGGAAGACAAATGTGTCACGAGGGTCGATAACCAGGCTAGAGATCACCGGCGCGGAATTCTGCGCGGAATTACAACTACGGAAAATGTATCTTTGCGACAAACAGTTACATAAATTCTCCAAATCATTCAGGATTTTTTTTCTTAGCGCAAAGAATATTTCAATGAAATATTCTACTTGGTTTGAGTGATAATTGATTTATGAGAAAATTCTGTAATATTTACAAATCACGTTTTGAACGATATACTCTTACATTGAAAAAAATAAATTTTAATAAACACTTGATCGAGTAATTCTAATTGTAAATATTTATTAAATGTAAAAACATGTTTATTTTATATAAAAACAATTAATTTGTTTAATTTAATTATTATTTTTTATTGATCTAATTAAGTAAGAGAATTCTTATATCGATCAAGACAGAACTTAGTGCTTAAACATTTCTGTATAAATATATCTGATTATATATATATATATATATGTATAGATATATAAATATATCTGATTCTGTATTAAAATCTAGTAATTTTTTTTCAGTGTACAATAAAGTTTTAATTCGAGGATTAATTGCAATATATTGAATTTATTTAAGTTGACAGAAAATAACTGTAAAAAATGTCAATCATAATTTTCTGTTGAAAACAGACCGTCAAGCAGTCGAAAGGAAGTGGGATATACATGATACCTTCGTTTATGTGAATCGGTACTTCTAGCCTGCTTGCTCAATATTGCGAGAAGAGAAAATTCGTTTCGAGTTTCGTAGACAGACCTGGTTTTCTACCACAGTATCTTCAATGTAAGACACGTAAAGATTCAAATCATCGTCCGCTAGAATCTCGCGGCTGGAAACGTTCCGTATGTGTTACAGCTCGCCGTGATAATGAAAATGTGAGAAGCCCGTTAACCCGCCGCTCCTAAGCTAACGACCACACAGCAGCCGACAATGAAGATACAAAAGCGAAGCGGCGAACGAATTCTCAATTGGCCATTATTCCGATCATTAGCGATGATTTTCGCTCACAATATCATCTTAATGAATCGCGATAATTAAGTGAACCGGGAGCGAGGGACACGTTATCTCGCTGGGAAGAATTTCAACTTTCGCGCGAGAAAGCATCGTCGACGACAACGGCGAGCAAACAATCGATTTTCGCGACGATTGGCGAGGGAGAGAAAGAGGATTTTACGATTCCATCTATCTTCAAATCAGCGAGACAATGACTGACGGTGGAAAAAGCAAAAAAACTGATGGAATGGTCCCCCTCGATGACTTCGACGTGCCGATTATTGCATCGCGTTTCTCAGAAACTGAAACAAGCGTAACAATTCCGACGAAATGGATGGAACTTTCGTCTAAGAGCGTTTTCTTACCTCGTCTCGGAAGCGGGATGCCCTGCTTTCTATATCAATAAAATCGCACAGCGGAAAGAAAACGACCGATCGCTATAGCGTTCTCGGAGGGAACGTATCGCAAATAGACGGTACTCCGAAATTACTGCATTAAATTCCCGCTTGCAATTAATCCCCCGATTAAAAATGAGCATCTATCTCGGCATGCCATCTTCTACTTATTTTTTACGAAAATCGCGGACATGTAGAAGCGTAGTCTGGATAGAGAGATCAATTAAATCTAATGCCAAGATTGCTCCTCGGGAAGTAAAAACACGCCTCGCGATTAAAAGCATCTCGAGACTCCTTCAAGCGTGGTTGAAACTTGATATTGCAAGAAGCATAACAAGCGAATATTTGTGCAAGCATTGAGGATGTAATATCATGTTTTTCTTCCCAATCGTCGATTCAGAAACACAAACATATGCAAAAGGGTTATTATTTTCATTTGTATTTTCATACACTGAGAAAAAAATTATTCATTGACTAAATTAATTTTATCAAATTAGCAATGTTTTTTTTGTGTATTTTCATCAAATGTTTATTTCAATCTTAACCTGTATTTTATTAATAAAATACCGATGCATTCTGTCTTATCATATCAATCACATACAGAAAAACATCATTTTATTACTAAGAAAAGTGACTCAATTTACTTTATTTCTTTCTCGGTTAATTTCAACATAGATATTTTCTTGATAATAAATCTTAATCATTTCTTATTTCTATTTTAATTTATTTTATTGTTTAATTAAATCTTAAAATATACTTATTGCAAATTTAAAAAAAATCTATATATTATCAATATATACTCAAAACAGAGAATTTATTTTCTTTTAAAGAATATTATAAAATATTATAAAATTGACTGAAGAAGCGGTTCTATACATATAATAAGTAAATCGAATTTATTTTAATTTGATGATCCTGATAGAAGTATTAAATTTACTTATAGGATTCAGAATATTTTGAATAAATTTAATATTTGCGATGAATTTATAACAAATTTGCGGATGTACGAATTTGTAAAATATTTGAAAGTATTATGATTTGTGCATACAGTATATTTTTCTGTGTATAGAATTTCGATCATATGATTGGACATCTAGTTATCTCGACCAGAATTCTGATAGATTTCAAGACATAGTTCAACAAAATTACTTTCGGATCTGTATAAATAGCTAAATTTTTAGATATATATACTTCTGATTTGTTCATTTCCCATCAAAATTCCAATTAATGCAAGTAGACTCTTTTTCCAGTATATCATTACGATTTTTTTTTCAACTTTTTAATTGTAATTCTCAAAAGAAATTTACAGAACAAAATTCTCCATTTTTCATTGGGTTTACACCTAGGTCGAAGGCACAGCTTCGAAAGTTGACAGCAGCCGCCATTTTGAAGCGGGAGGCCGTCTTTATGCGTGCATTTTTATCGTACGTCGCAGCAAGATAATTACGCTTACGATGTCGCGATGCGCACTCGAGCACGTACGCCGAGATTATACCTCGACTGGAAGAACATACGGACAATCCTAGAGAGAACGAAATCGTTCGAAGAGAGAGTTGTTAAATATAGCATAAAAATTGCTACCAATTTCTCGCGACAGAGCGTCTCTTTTTATAACCCCCATCATTCGTGAAATTTGTTTGCGTCTCGGTGCGTCTATTCAAGTCGATTCTCGCGGAGTTTAATTCAAAGACAATCGCGAGATAATTCAGGGACGTAAACAGGCTCCTACTCGAGTCCGCGTTTGAAAGATCAGAACGCGTTATATGAGCGTTGCATTTCCTTCATCCACACTCTGGTTCCCGTTGAACCAGAAACCCTCTAACATAGTCTGGTCACGGATAATTTTGTCAAAACAAGAGTGAAAAAAAGGAGTGATACATGTAAAATTTTTACAGTAAATTTAGGATAAACTTCTATAATAAACATTAAAACTTTTAGAATTAACTGTCACCCTAAAAAGTGAAATTTCACTCTTAACGATTGAAAACTGAGTCATCCTTTTTCAAGAACGACTCAATTTTTATCCTTTGGAGTGAGATTCCATTCCAAAGAATTTAGAGAGTACTGTTTCTCTTTATGTATGCTGTTTCATTCTAACTTAATAAAGTTAACAAAAATGACGGGCTAATGAAAAGTTGTTCGTCATCTCATGGCCAGATTCTGTTAGGTTTCTACGCCGCGCGTGTTCATTGCATCTCGAGGCAGACGACGTAAATCATCCCCCCGGTCGCGTCGTAGCGTTCCGTGCGGCCGACATTACCAGCCGCGCGGATTAAATCGCGACGCCATGTCGCCGATTGCGATGGTCGAGGACGGGGGATTTAAATCGCCACTCGACGACGATCCTGCTCGCTCTAATCGTCAGGCTAGGAGACGCGATCGGCGCGATTGCGCTTATCTACGACTGATCGGCCTCGCAAAAAGTACAGTTCAATTGCCGAATTGCGAATCCGTGAATTATTGACTTCTGCTTAGTACTGTATAGCGAAATTGGCTGCATTTAGCGGAAAAAGCTTTGCAACTTATATAAATTCTTTAACGTGATTTATTTACTCTCTAAATTCTTTGGAATGAAATCTCACACTAAGGAGGGATTGAACCAATCTTCAATCAAAAGGAATGGCTCAATTTCCAATCTTTAAGGGTGAAATTTTACTCTTCAGAGAGTTGGAGATTTGTGATTTATGGGCTTTTACAGCAAATTATTATCTAAACTGTAAGTCTTAAAAAATTGATCGATCACAGTCGAACGTGAGAAGAGTAATCGACTATTATTTGTCAATCTCTTACGGTTTAAAGCTTAAATAATGGCTTATTATGGAAAGTTCATTAGAGATACATTCACATGAGCAATCAAGAGCAAAATCAATCATGTCAAAGAGTTTCACAATAATTGCAAAGTTGCATTTTACTGAATGGAGTCATTTCTTCTTTCTCCGAAGACAGGATAATTTTGTACGGTATTTATTCTACATTTGGAAAGCTCTTGGATTCTGAGGGATCGAGTGCGCGCGCGGTTCGAGTAGAAAGAGAGAAAGAGAGAGAAGCGACAGTCAGAGAGACTAGAATAAAGGCAATCGATCCTCCCTCACTGGGCACGCAGAGAGACCGTTGAACGAACGAACGGATAGACACGCACGCACGCGAGAAAGAAAATGCGAGGGGACCAATTTGGCTTACGTATAATCGGGGGAAAAAAAGAGGGAGAGAAGAAAGGGAGAGAGAGAGAGAGAGAAAAAAAAAAAATACTTGGTGACACTCACCTCGTACTTGATGCCATTCAACCGCAACCACGTCTCCACCTTGAGACCATACGGGGATAAGGACGGGAGCAGCGGCGTCCGCGGGAACTGATATAGATAAACAACGTCCTTCTCGTAGTCAGGGTGGTGCACGGTGCTGGCCTTCGCCGGCGCCGTGGCCGCGCCGGCAGCGGCGGCGGCGTCATCGTCCTTCTTGCCGGCCGCCTCGTCCTTCTTCGCCGCCGCGTCCTTCTCTTCCTGCTTGTTGTCCGGCGGCGCGTCGTCCTTAAGCGCCTCTTTCATCTCCTTCACGTCCTTGATCTCCTTGCTCTCGGGCCCGTTGTTCTCCGTCTCGGTTGCCATCGTCATTGTCGTTGAACGGCTACGCGTTTACGTTTCTCCAAAACTCTCGTTCTCGTCGTCGTCCCCTTTACCGTCCGGCCGGAGGGGAGGAGGGGGATGGGGGGGATGGGGACTACAGTCGCGTGCTTCTCTACTTCAAAACTCGTGCCTCCCTCGTCCTGAGAATCGCCGCCTCCGCTCGATCGCGCGTGCACTCTCCGATCTCGAGCCTATCTCGACGGTAGCGCGCACCACACAAACCGTACGCCAAGCACTCGTCGCTCGTCGCCGCTTTCTGCTCGCCGGCCGGTTCCTTCCTTCTCGCCGCCGCTCGCTACCTCGCTTCGTGCAGTCCGTTCTCCCCTTACCGCGCGCGCGCGTGCAGTGACGGCGCGCATGCGCAAGCGCCACACCCCGCCGTGGTCGACATATTTAATTGGTCGGCCACCCCTGCCTTGCGTGCGCGCGACGAACACGAACGAAGGGAGAGAAAGAGCGCGCGAGTGTCTTCCCTTTCCCCTCGTTTTCCGTGTCTTGGAATACTCCAGGAAAGTCGCGGCAACGTCGCCGCCATCGCCGTTGCAGCGGCTAGCGATGGCTTCGAGCAGGGCCGAGGGCATCGATACCTTCCGCTTGAAAGGGACGGTGCGCGCAGGGCCGTTTTTAGGGATGTGGATGTCCATGTGTAAAAAAATGTACTCGATGAAAACATCCTAAGACAAAGAATGGTAGGCACTAATAAATTTTAAGCATCTCAGGCGACACAAACTGAAAATAATAACGTCTATTGATTGGTTCGCGTTGCTTGAAGTCCTTAAAAATTTTTACATTTAAAACGAGATAAATATAGATATATAGGTGATGGGAAGAAAGAAAACGAAGATACCGAGTGTAAAAAGTACAAGCATAGCGAGTAGACCTAATGTTAACTTCCGCACTCAACGGTGGAAATAATGTAAAATGTTTGATTTTTTTATTTCTGCACTAAACCGCATTAGAAATTTCTTATTCGCTTTCGCTATGATGGCAAACATATATTTACATTTCAAAACTATACTAATTCAGCCACAAACTTGTAATGTAATATATATATATATATATGATGTTACGTAGCAAACATTGATATTATTGTTACAACATTGATACCGTTATGTTATTTTTAATTGACGTCGACTGGGATGCTTCACTTTGTTCTAACGTGATATATAATAACAATAGAAAACCAGCTTTGAACTGTTGTAAGATTCTTTAATATGATTGGTTTATACATTTGGATTCAGAGAGAATCATTAAGAGAAAAAAATTCAAATCATATAAAAGAATCTTTCAAAAGTTACTTTTTGTGCTGTGAACACTGTTATTATTGGTTGCATCGATGACTTGAGTTTTATTGTAATTTTTGAAGGATCGCTTTTGAGCATTTTGATATATGTTCTGCCTTTATTATCTTCGTTGCCCGAAATAGAAAGTAAAGGAAAAAAAAACACAAAAAACTTAGGGTCTGGTTTATCCAGACAACCATATACGCATACATAAAGAAAATCATCCAGTTTACTGCTTACATAAAAAAAATTATTGCATTTCACGTGCGTCTTTATAATACAAATACGATTAGATGATCTTTTTATGCATTAATTTAATTTTTTAAAAGAAAAAGATGAAGAGTAAGTTAAGCAAGATTAAAGTTAATCTACATTGATAAAAATAGGTATTAAACAGTAAAACGCAAGTAAAAGAAATTAACATAAAGGAAGCAACTTTTATTACGTTATTTATGTGCCTTATATCTTTGTGATTAATACCGATTTGTTTACTGCCTCAGTTTTTTTATATGTCACAAAACTTTTATGTTTTGTTTCTTATGCTATTTCGGGCAACAAAAGCAATAAAGGCGCGACGTATAAAACGCATATTTCTCAAAAAGTACAATAAAATTCAAATCATCGAAATAATGCTAAAAATTGACATTGGCTGCGTTCAGAGAAAGTAGCTTTGCAATTGTAAAATTTTTTAATGTGGTTGGTCTTGCCAATCCTAGTTGATTTCTGTTAATTTCTTATACTTAATCTAAATGTATAAACCAATATTAAAGAATTTTATACAACAGTTACAAATATCATACTGCAGATTATTCCAGTAATATAGCAGCAACATTGCAATGTTGCAGCAAAATATTGCAAATGTTGTAATAATATTGGAGAAACATCGCAAATATTGCAGCAATATTGCTGCAAACTTCTGTGTTGCATGGGAAGTTGCTTTCTCTTAAACGCAACCATTCTTTCTTTAAGAATGAGAGAATGGGAAAGAAAGGAGGTCAAAATTTTATCTAACAATAAGATAAAATTTATTCTACTTTTTAACAATAAACATCAAGTTTCACCGTTTCACGCGCGCATTGACTGCGTACAATCAGATTTAATTGTAGTAAAAACTGTCAAGTTGCCACAGGTCAATCACAGAGCCGTATTAGCATCTTAAAAGACATTACTTAAAACGCTCTTAACTTGATTTCTGCATGTGGAACTATGTTAAAAAAATTTTTTTAATTTAATTCAAGGGCACCTTAATAAGTAATTCGTATTAAAAAATTCACTTTTTTCCAAATTTTGACTATTTTCCCAACAAATACATTATATGTACATCTGATTTTAAATATCAATAGAACTAAATAATTTCAATGGATATATTCAAATTTGATGTATAATAGATTACAATGTACATAGAGTCCGAAGGGGTTAAATCGAGAAGAAACGTTGAATAAGTGCCTATAGGTGAAATCAGTGAAATGCGGCTACGACTCAGGGTGCCGGGTCTCTAATCGCGTTCCTGGGACCATCGTTCTATCGACCGAGTACGGAGGATCGTTCTCGAGTGCGTCGGACGAGCCGGAGATTCGAAAATCGGATCGGTCCCATCGCTTGCGCGTCCCGGGCCGCGCCGATGCAACGCGTGCGCGTTGGCGTTTGCACGCGCGGAAACGCGGCAACGCCGCGTGTCAAGCGGCGCAACAACGAACCCCTTTTCACGGGTTACTTTTTTTTCCACACTCTCTCTCTCTCTCTCTCTCTCTCTCTCTCTCTCTAGCCGATGGACTCCTATTTGGAAAACTACTTGCCGGAACTTGCGCCATCCGCGAAGCGCAAGCTCGGCCCGGTCAGCTTCGATGCTCTCTCGTTCTCTTTTTTTACATTCTCTCCTTCTATTCATCTCTGTTTCGTCCTCTCTTTCTTTTTCTCCGCCATCGCCCAGTTCGAGTACCGTTTCGAGATTGTTAAGCCTAGAGATTGAAATTGCACCCTCGTGCGCGATGTGCCGCTTCGCCTCGGAATTATCGATAGACTGGCAGACGGTAGACGCGATCGATAAGGTGCGCGACACCCTTCCGATAGGACGTTTAAACCCTTTACGGTCTTGCATCGTGTGACGTGCCAGTCCCCTTGACAATTCTACACGCGTCTTTTTTTTCTTTTTTTGTTTTGTACTTGCGATATACCGGGAAAACGGCGAGTGCCATGTAATTCGCGTGGGAAAAACTTGCGTTTTCCCATTTCTGAAACGTTTCGAACGGCGAGCGGCGAATCGAATATCGCGGCGTATCGTAACGAGAGGATTGACATTTAAAATCAGTACATATAATGTATTTGTTGGGAAAATAGTCAAAATTTGGAAAAAAGTGAATTTTTTAGTACAAATTACTCATTAAGGAGCCCTTGAATTAAATTAAAAAAATTTTTTTAACATAGGGTTTTTAACGAGAAGGTTAACGACCGTGAAAACGAGGAGAGAAAAGCGGAGCCTCTCCGACTTTTGTCTTTGCGTCGTCGCGCCGAAAGAAGAAAACCACGAATGTAATCCTGACGAGAATAAAGTTGGAACTTACCTTATAAGGTGATTACGCTTTTTTTAAGCCTACATCATCACTCGTATTGGACTTTAAAAAAGTTTGAAGCTTTGTTTCCTTAATAATAATCATATTTCTGTACTAAATAAATACTCTTTTATGCGAGAAATTCACTTTTTTTTTCAAAATCTAACATTTATTTCTCATACAAATTTTAGAACGCGAACTTTATACTTTTTCTTTAAAAATGCTATCTCTGTAGAGTACAAATTTTTATGATGAAAAATAATTAAAAATGAAAAAAGTTGTATTTTGAGTAAAAGATTTATTTTTGAAATTTTTACTTTTACAATTTTTTAATTGTTAAAATTAACTTTTTCAAAGCTGCTATATTTTTATTTTCTACAATGTTTAAAAAATATAATATATTCAATAACTTTCTTCAGTTCGAAGAACGATAACCGTGAATATACGGCAACCAATTAAATGCATTGGGTTCATTTTGCTCCAAGAGATTATGAAGGATTAAGTTTCGTATAGATAGGGAAAAAAATCACGAAACATATTTGAACAATTTGATTTTACAGTGAGAAAAAAATGGTTCGTTTAATTAAATTAATTTAGTTATCTTTATTTCTTTTGTTAAAGAATGTATGTATTCAAATCAAACATATATTTCATTTCAACATATACATTCTTCAATAAATAAGAATAAAGACAGCTAAATTAATTTAGTCAAATGAACACTTTTTTTCAATGCATGATCAATGCAATTGATTAATTCTTCCTTCATCCGAGATCTCGAATCGATCTTTCCACATTGTGGACACAAGGATGTATGTTTTATTGTCTCAGTTTCTATCTTTTAGAAGCTTATGTTGTAAAGCCCATTATACAATTCTATTATACAATTTCGTAAGCAAAGACTAAGAAAAATGTTCTGGTTAAACCAACAAAAGATCCAATCAGAATGGTACATTGGTTATCAAATTGATACAACCAGAAATTCTATTTTGCCTCATCATTCCGATGGACCTTTTTAACCAGAACATTTTTCTTTGTGTAAGTAATTGGAATTGTAAGAATTAACTAATCACAGAGAGAGAGTCAAGTATGAGAAGAATATTCGACTCTCTCTCTGTGATTGATCAATTCTTACACCTACAACCATTTACAACTACGCTTATGCAACTGAATAGAATGGGTTTTATTCTCCCCTTACATTCGACTTACACTCCGATTTTTATTTCCGGGGAATTCACGATTATTTTTTATGTCGCGTTTTGTGGGGGGGTCAACAATGGGGTGACACAAGGGTGACAATTTGGGGTAAACTGTGACGTCGGATAATTTAGGGCTGCCGTACACAAAATTTCTATAACAAAGTAACCTTAAGACGTGAACTTAAGCCAATCAGAATATTGCTTTAGATTTATGTATTCTAACAGAAATAGAAATAGCAGTAAACTTATCCATAAGGCGAGTTTCAACTGGTTGAAATTCACTTTATTGCCAGGTTATGGATAAATTTACTGTTATTTCCATTTCTGTTAGATTACGTAATCTAAAGCAGTATCCTGATTGGCTCATCGGCTTAAGTTTACACCTTATGCATACTGTTACAAAATTTTATGTGCGACAGCCCTAACCAGTTGCCTCTGGACAACGTTATATAGAGCCGCGCACAATCGAGCCATTATTATTGCGGCCAGATGCAGAATATTATGATGGGGGGAGGGGAAGAGCTAGGGGGAAATGGATTTCCTCGAATAACGAAAATTTCAGATAAAACTCGCACGGCTACTGTTAAAGAGATAGTGCTGTTTTTAAATGCATTTTCTATTAGCGCGGTTAATTTCACTCGAGGTTCGATATTAATTTTCAAACAGGAAAACAGACATAAAGTAAAAAATATGAAAAAAATAAAATTACTTGATTGATTTTTCTATAGAAATAACAAATGTTTATAGAAATTGTTGTCGAAGAATATTTTTTTTATGAACGAATTGATGGGTTATTTTCTGATAACATTCCAGATAGAATTTCTTTTTCTAATCTTCTTTCTTCGGCAATGACTCCGTCAATAGGTAGATTTGGCTGATAATAATCGATAATGCAATAGATAAATAGAATCGTGTACATATAATCAAAAAATAATTGTTAGGAGTGATACATTCTTTAAATTCTTTGAAGAAGAATCTTACTCTAAAAAAGGAAAATTGAGCCGATTTTGAAAAAGAATGGCTCGATTTTTAATTTCTAAGAATGAGATTTTATTCTTTAGAATGTGATTCACTCTAAAAGTTTTAAAGAGCGGAGAGATGTCAATTAATTTCGCCAGAAACATTTTCCAAAATTTGTTCATCCTTGGCGACTTCAGATGCGACTTTTTTTTCCATTCTTCAATTACATAGCATCGTGGCGATCTGTTGGCATAGTATAATCTATTATAGATATCTTATCGATGCTTGGAAACAGAGACAATATCCTGTCCAAGTAATCAAATAAGACAAAGTGTCGTATTTACGAAGTCACTAACGTCATCGCGAGGCAATCCAAACTTAGAGCGTTTCTACAAAAAGTTTTATACGCTATTAATATTATAAGTTCGCATACACGACGTAGGCTTTATATCGTTCTCTTTTATACGTTTGGAAATGAAATACGGAATTACACGACCTGCTAGTAATGCGCAATATTAAATTTATAGCGTGCATAGGTAGTTACAAAAGAATATATGAGCGCGAAAAAGATTAATATTATACTGAAAGAGAAACGTAGAAAAATTCTATGGTCGCTATTGCCATATGGCAAGAAATTAAAACGAGTCGCGAGTTATATATGAGTCCCTCCCTCCCTTCTCTCTGTCTTTCTCTCATTCTCTCTTTGTCTCTCGCGCGACAATACTTAAAATCGATCCGTCTAAAATGGGGCTTTAAGGGTGCACCCTACGTTTTTCTCCATTCCTCTCCTCCTTCTGTTTCCACTGGTAGTGCCGGTGGTGCGAGAAGAAACGATATCGATCTGGGTGAAACGTGTTATCAGAAAATGCACCCACCTGGAAAATCTTACGATGCGTTTATGCATTATTCACCGTCCAGGAGTTTTTTACGAACTCTCCACCCTATGTGAGCCTGTCTCTTTTACACGTTGAATAACCGTTTAACCTATTTCAACACGGCGTTATTGAAAATACTTGGCTCTCGTAAGCCTGTAACAATTACGATTTGGACGTAATCCCCCTCGTTGCAATATAATTTCTTTAATAAACGTAACAATTACCTACTGACATCAAAAGATGCGAATATTTAATATTAATTTATTTTTCTATGGCGTTGACCGTTTTGTATGAAATAAAGAATTTTTCAAAAATATTTTTGCATTTTCCAAGATTAAAGATGGTTCATGCTTTCGTTTCCATACTTTTTATAAAAGAAAATTATTTTCTATGCAAAAATAATAGATATTACAATCTCTCAGATTTTTAAGAGACACAAAACTTGCCGGAAAAGTATAATAATTATATAACTAATTTTGTATGATTATATCTTAATTAATCATTATATCGAAAATCATATTTCAATGTGCATGAAATAATGTATTATTATATTCGTCTTTCGACAAATGATATTAAAATTTATCTCGAAATTTTATAATAAATATATGTTATAATGAAGAGAGAGACCTAGAACAAGCATATAAATCATGAGTTATTGAATCTGAACCACTCGCATCGGTAGTTAAATGTGCGATGATCGAGATGAGTTTATTGCGCTTAACGAAGCCACTTTACAGATTTATCGCCGGCCGTGTGTTGTGTTGGACGATACACACGTGTAGATTACGTAACTAGAAATGAAAGGACATCCAGAGATAATTCTCTAAATAAATCGATCCCTCAGAGGAAAGAGAGAAAAAGAGAGAAGGGGAAGGATGGGGAAGTAAACATTGAAAAAGGAGACAAAATATATACTAGAAGAGAGTGGAAATGGAGATTGGAAATAATTCCTCGAATACCTTTGTAAATAACGTTTCCATTGCACATGTATTCGTATATAAAAAATAAAACATAAATCAAGCTTTTCGAAAGAAAATACGTATATATAGCGATAAATTTGTCCAACACATTTTATTATATCAATAATATATCAATAAATCGATAACATTCTCTTAAAATATTATTTACTCTCCAAATTTTTTGAAGTGAAATTTTACTCCAAAAAATCGAAAATTGAGTCTTTAAAAAAAGAATGAAAATATTTTCATTCTTAAATAAGAAGAGGTAGATTTTCACTCTTTAGAAATGAGATTTCATTCTATTGGAATAAAATTTGGAGTGAAAGTTCCTTTTTAGAAATGAAGTCTCGTTTCAAAAAAAGGAGTGAGATTTCGTTTCTTTCAAGTGAATCTCACTTTAAAAGAGTGAAATTTTACTCCAAAAAAAGAGTGAACATCTGCTACTCTTGTTCAAGAGTGAAAAGTTTTTTTTTCAAGATTGACTTTTTTCAATTTTCACTCTAAAAGATTTAGAGAGTAATCTTTTTACACTATTAAATTTCTAATGTCAAATTATATCCAATTTAAGTTATTGTTAATTACTTCTGTAAATCACCCATTTTTATTCAATACGTCGTTAATTTAATCGAAATAATAGAGTTAAACAATTTAATATTACAATCGCGGTTGTGCCATTTTGACTCATCTGATAATTTGGTTTGATTATGTGGTTATACATAGATTTTGACAATAATTTAGTATTAATAAGAGTGTGAATTATTTAGTTATTATATTCTCCTATCCAAACATCACAAAAGAATAATACGGATTACAAGTGACCTATACATGGTTCTAGGAGAGACTCAAATTATCGTGATTGTAGTGTTAAAAAATGTAATTAAATTTTACCCAAACTTAATTTACTGTTTAAGTATTTACTGTTTAAGTATTTACCAAGTGCGTTATTATGGACGTTGTTTACTTTGAAACTATGGAAATAGATTAGTTTCCATTTTAACGTCAGTTTTTTAAAAATAAAAATGTTATTTAACTCAAGAGAATGAATCATCGTTACTCTTTCAATGTCAAATGTAGAGATTTTTTCTTATTAATAATTAATGAGAGCTATCATTTAAATTTTTAGCCAAACTATTTAAAATTTTTGTCGATGAAATATATATATAATATTCCGATCACGACTTCCTGTCAAAGAAAAATTACGATAAATTAACGCGCTTGTTTTTAAAAAAAAAAAAAGAAAAGAAAAAAAACGATTATACTGACGTGCACGCGATTAAATATACATTGGAAACCCGGAAGCGAATAAATAATCATGATAATTAGATCATAGATAAGCGAAGGAGGAAGCAAGAACACGTGGCATTTTTACGGAGCGACAGGAGTATCTCCGTTGATTCTCCATGGATTAAAATAGAATATCGTTTTTCTCGTTCGATCCAATTAATCGACCCTTCGCGCGCCGCAGCGAGATGGAGATCCATCGGGCGCGCGCGAATGGGGCTTGGGCGATGACTCATTCGGAAAATATGTACCATTCGCACGCACTACTTCTCTCCCGATTACGAGGAGCATTATGTCGTTGTCGGTGGATCATACCTACGTACGCTATTGAGAATATCGTTCGCGGCCGAGTCCGATACGCGCGTCCGATCGGCCGCGGCTTTCGCACGTTGTCACGCAACGGCACATCGATATGGATTATTTCGTTTATTGGAGCTCAGTCACGAATGCACGTACATGCATCGTAGCGCGTCATTCTCGCAATCATACAACGTGAAAAAACATCCAATTGAAAACTGAAACTATCGATGATTACCCTATCATTAGCGGATTCAGAAATTTGTCAAGAAGGGAGGGGAGGAGAGGAGGGAGGACGCGAGCAAAATTTTTTTTTAAATCAAATATGATAAGATGGAATATTAAATTATTATTTAAATTATTGTTTAAATGTATAATTCATGAAGTGTTTTATTTAAAATTATATTAACACAAAAGAAGAATAATATAATATAATCTGTTTTTTATATTTAGGAGTTTCTTGAATTAAAAAATATTTTTGGAGATATCAAAATAGTGATTAAACATTTCAGAAATATTAAAAATATATATAATCTTTTTTTATGAATGTTTTTAAGAATTAAGGAGTCTTCAAATCTTCATGGACCCCTCGTGAATCCGTCATTATGTACAAGATAATTTGTTTTAATCTTAATGATGACGTCTCCCTTTATATCACATAACTTTTATTTGGAATGTTTTTTGATAAAATTTCATATTTTCGAAATATTTGCCTGATAAGATTAAAATAAATTATCCTTAACATATACCAGAGCAATTTGAAAACTTCGCGGCTTGATAATAAAAGCATACAACTTTATATTTTAAATTACTTGCATTTTTTAGTAAAAGGTTGAATAGAAAAATAAATGAACAAACGAAAGATATTAATTATTAAAAATACCTTAATAACACGACCCAACAAATTGGTGAAATATTATATCAACATATTCCCAATGCAAATGTTTAACCAATGTTTCGCCAATGAATTATGCTACTTTGGTATTTAAAGCAATTAATAAGCGGAACGTTTCACCTTTATAAAGTTCTCTTCAGTTAATTTTTTTATTTGATATGATCTCTCTCAACTTCAATGCACTTCATCCAGCGATGTTCCAGCGTTTTTATGCCATTACGGAAATCCGTTTTTTAAAATTCCTCAAACTATTTTACTGTAGCTATCAGTTTTTTACTGTTGTATACAATGACGCACTACCACAACAAGTTTTTCATCTCCTTAAAAATTTCTATTCGTATCAAGCTTTTTTAAATACTTAATCGCGGCACACTGTTCAATGTCATCCACTTCATCACGGACAATATATCACGGACAATTCGTTTAAACTAACTTTTACAACAAACTACTTTACTGAATAAGTTCAAACTTAAAAGTTTTTATGCATAAAATAAATGTCGTCACATGCGTCAATTATGTTTCAAATATTACCATCATTTAAGGGCTAGCAAAGTTTTCAAATTCAAATTGCCCTCATATCTTTAAAAAAAGCGATTAGAAAAGAAAATAAATTGATCGATTTAATTAGTGATGCACAATCTTTTTTAAGAGTCATTTTCAAAAATAGATAAAATCTTATGGACCGCATAATATTTATTTCGATTGTAAAATAAAAAAATATAATTTAATATTTTATCTTTTCCCTCTCTACGGCGGTTGCATCGCGCTGAAAGAAACTGCGGAATGCCGCCGATGGCAAATCGATCCGCGGGCAGATTAATCGACCGCCGTTCGCTACGGCTCGGGAGACCGCCAAACTGTCTCCTCGATGACCTTCCGCTGTCGCGAATAGGAACGAACGCACGCCATCTCGACCTGCTACGACGCGGTGGTGCACACCGCGATCGAACGCGCTGGTTTCCGTGGAAAAAAAAAGAATTGTGCGTTAAATTATTAATGCTGGCGACGCGACGCACTACAAAACGCCAGACGCTATCGCTCATGCGCTTCATAAGCGATAAAATAACGATGTTGATGTATGAAATCTCGTTCAAATGCACGGATCATGAATACGTGCACTGAGAAAAAAACGTACTAAAATTTAAAATAAATATTTATTTAAGTAGTATTAACTAAACATTTATTTATAGTAAATAAATATTTACTCAATAAAAAATGATGGTTGAATCAAATTGATAGTCCTACCAAGTAAATATATTTTTACAGTTTAGTAAATGTTTAGTTGGTACTATTCAAATTATTTATTAAGATTTAGTATATTTTTTCAATGTGTGTCGTAAGCCAAGATATATTGTTAAAATAAATGAATGACTATTAAAAAATAAAACAAAAAAGTAAAAATTGAAAAATAATAAATTTAAGTTTCATTAAATTTTAGAAATGTTTTCGAATTTAATAAAAAATCTAAACTTTTCTCAAGGAAATTTCGAGGGATTTGCTCTTGGAAATACTTGACGGCTAATGATAATGATTTATTATCAGAAACAACATAGTGCATGTAATTTAATTTATTGATACCGTTGGATGCAATCGTATAGTTGTTGATTTATTTATTACTTCGCTTTTATCGCGCACGATCAATAATTCAATTAAATGGAATAAATTCGTATCGTGTACACGGTGTTCTCGACCTAGCGAGCAGCGCTTGTTAAATTGCAATAATAATTCTATAAATTCTATAACGATCGTCTTTTTTTGCATAAATTTGACTAAAACTGCCTGCTTTGACGCAGCATTGTAATTTCTAAAAAGAGATTATATCACAGTCATCAAAAATTTCAAAATAATAGAACTAAATTTAGATTAATTTCGAGCTTACTGAACAATAATAATTTCATTATCACTTTTAGAACTTAATTCGCTTATTAAGTGCGTGCTTCAATTTGCACAATTTCTCTCTCCAGATAATTATATAATTATATCGAGGCCATAATTGAAACTATCGTTGATTTAATTAATAGTTCGATTCTTCGGTGTTCGAGAGTCTGAAAGACAGCTCGGCAGGTCTAGGACAGTCTATACACACAGATTCAATGACGCAGAAACTACAGATAGATATATTATGATACTAAGACGCGATTCGCACGTCGTAACTTATCACGTTATTCTACGTCGCCAAGAATTCATAGTGATTAAATTGACTGTCTAGTAGCAGTGTAATGACAGCATAATAATTTTTAACAGCGCAACGTTGACGTGCAACAGCATCGGAAAAGTATCGTTGTAGATACTATACGTCTGTGCTAAATTCAGAAATATAATACAAATGTCACTTTCTCTTCGATCTTACACATTTATTCTTCGTCATGCTACTTACAAATAAATACATTGCTTGACACGTCTTACACAGTCAATATTATTCACGCTTCCTACAGTTCTTCGTTCGCTTCTTAATTAATATCGATTTTGGCGTCTCGTTCTTTCGTTTTAAACTCGCGCGATGCAAAAAATTGCACGTAAAGCACACAATCGAAAAATAATACTATTACAGTTTTTGCCACCGTCATAACTTCATTAACGATACGCTCATGCTAATTTGCACACATGCATGCGTGAAAAGCGAAGAGGGCTTCTATCGAGAGAAAAGTAACTCGTGGTTCGCACGTTTAATATACAGTTTTAACGGCGTACTGTGACATGGCTAAAACAATGCCGGTTATTTAACGCAACAAAGGAATGGGATGTAACGATTTAGGCCAAGCGAGAGAAGACGCGTTTTGCAAGTAGGCTAAGATGACTTGCTGTAAAAGAAAGTAGCAAGACGCGGATACTTATGCTGAAAGTAATTATCCGAGTCATGATAAAAGAACGAGCTATGCTCGGATGCTAATTTTTACAAGTACTTCCGATTATCTTGTCCGGTTTCAATTTCAACAATCTAGAATCGTTAAATCGATTGAGAGAGATGTCCTTTGCGCTTTTTATTTCGGGACGATTTACGAGTTGATTTATCGCGATTTTATAATTCCTAGTAAAATTGATCGTCATCCAATTAACTATACACACTTCGTGCTGTGTGCGCAAATTGCATATTACCCATAAAAATTATTCTTACTCCTTTTTTTTTTTTAAGAAATTCGTCAAGTATGTTACAAATAATATACATATATACGACAACAATAAGAATTTGGTATACTCTCTTGTTTGAGAATATAATGTATCTTTTTAAATAGTTAAATTTCAATTTGACGCACGCAATATATGTGTGTAGTATGAATATCGTCGATTCATATGCCATGATTCCTCGTCACACACATATACATACACACATACATACATACATACATACATACATACACACGCATACACATATATGTATATAATATATAAATACATATTTTTATAAAAAACGGTGATACATTACTGCCCCCACGTTTTCCGGCATTAAATATATAACTCCTTAAATGCGATTACATTTGGTATGAATTACAAAAAATACACAGAGTATATCATGCGTATAAAAACGGTTGCGAGTGTCACAGAAACTCTATGATAATCTTCGTATAATCTACAGATCGTAATCAAGCTTTCAAAAAGCTAAAAAAGACAGCACAAATTCACAATATTATTCACATATCGTTAGGTTCAATATTTATTGTGATATATAAATATAGATTTTCTATAAAAATCTATATTTATATCGCAAAAATACAAATAATAAAAGAAAAATAGAAAGAGATTAATTATTAAAATTAATCTTATTAATTCTGATAATTGTTCTCTTCTAAAAAACCGAGATAAGAGATTATAGAAGAATTTATATTTTGACACGTAATAATGCACGTAATAACATGACTTAATCTGATTCAAAATTTTATGATGCAAATTAGTTCCTGTAAACTTGTGAAGAAATTAATTTTTAAACTTTAAAATTCGCAAAATGGAAAAAATATATACAGCTACGTATGTAATATATAACTAAGAAATATTTTATTTTAAAACATTTTTTGCAATATACAATAAAATGGAATTAATTTAATGCAATCAAATGTAAATTCGCATCATTTAGATTTTGTTGATTTTTCGATCATATAGCGGTTATAAATCTCTTTCAAATATAAATTACGATTACGACTATTTATTGTTAATATAAATAAGTGTGTTAGTTATATTTTGTTGTATAATACTCTGCTATTAATTACAACTAATATATGCTCTACAATACTCCATGTAATGTAATCTATAAAATGTTACAATAATAAAAATAATATTGCTAGTATAATAAACAATATTTGCCGCTACGCATGAAACAATTATTTTGTTATACTCCTCTGAAGAAATTTTAACATGTCAAATTATGTAAATTGTAATCAAATTTTTTACAATAGTTTCAAATCCTGATTACGATCGAGATTATTTCGATTACCGAAAGCATCTATCGTTATTTACTGTTTCATTGTTTTGTTTTGTTATCATTTTAGTATAATTAATCAACGGCTACGCGTATTTTTGTTATATTTGGCCTAATAGTAATACATGTAAACAGGATTATTACGGTCTACTCTTGTGTTACGATCTAAGCGCATACGCGTTATTTCCTACAGCAAAAGCCGACGATGAACAAAAGATTCGCGCGCATCGATAACGGAGTATTGTTTAGCTGCCTAATGGTCTTGGTATACATAGAATTCTATACCTCAGGTGAGTTTGGCGTGGTCGTATTGATATGATCCTGCAAGCAAATTCTGAGATCCCGCTCGTCCAATTCGCTTTCAGTATCGATGCTAAAACTTCGCACGGTTTGCCCGCCGAGTCCCGTCCATCGTTGTTTCCAACTCTCTAGTCTCATGACCTGTGACAGATAAATGTGGTGCACATAATGCATTTCTAAGTGATTTCCTTCGGAAGAAAAAAGAAAGAGTCTGCGATATTCTGTTTCGCAAAAGAAAATATTTATTCGACTCTTATTACAAGATCAGATCATTAAACGAAAAGTTAATTCTATCTAATAAATCTGAAATTTTCGAAATATTTCAGCTATTGCAATTATTTTGGTTCTAAAAATACATTGTTATTCCTTATACAATCATAATGCTGTTACAAATTAATTATAATATATTATTTATTTTTCACAATTAAGTTCAATAATCAGATAATTAAGACAAAAATATTCCTTCTTTTTTCCGAAAGGAGTTTTAAAAGAGTTATAAAAAAAATTAGTTTAAAAGTTTTCTGATTTCCTAAAATATAAAAATCTTTCTATTACCAAAATTTATTATATTAATATAGATACAAGTTTGTTAACATATCGTTAACATATCATATCATGATGAAATTATGATATGAATGATATATCGATATATAAGAAAAAAAATTCAAAACTTGATTACATTAATTTAGCTAATTTTAATTTTATTAAACAAAACTTTCGCAGATACTTTCACATCTCTTTCACATCTCTACGTTTTTTCTTCTTCGAGCTAAAAGCAGCGGCCGTGAATGTTTATTAGAACGAAACAGTGAACTTAATCATAAGGAAGCATGCAGTTAAATGGGAAGAGCACGCCATACCATATCACCGCACGTATAATACAGAAAGTTAGCCACATTTTAATTCAATTTTAATTTAATTCATCTAATCGTATCCGATGCCGATTTATACAATAATAACATTGAAATCTAAAATGATACATTAGGTAAATAATAAAATGTCTTCAATCTATTGCTTTTCACAAAACAATTTTTCTTCAAATTTTTAATTAGTTTTTTAAAATGAAACTGATTATATCAATATATACTTACAATGCACATAATGTATAATGACTTTATATATATATATATATACATATATATATATATATGTGTGTATGTATGTATGTATATATATATATATATATATACAAAACTATGAATTGCAGATCTAAGTCTGTTTATTCGCTATGTAAATGAGCACTACAATTATAAATATAACAAGCAAGAATTCCAAACGGAATCCTAGATGGAAAATGTAGGCAATTACAATAATAATTATAATATCAGATTCATCTACAGTAAAAGAAACATCATGCCACGCACATATACGGAGACGAAAATGATGCTTACGCATGGGTAAAGACTTACTCGAGCCAGCGCCAAGGCTCAGTCTCCGGGCTGGTGATTGGCGTGGGGAACTGAGGAGAGACAGAGATAACACAGCAATAGAGGGTTAGTTTTGCAACAACGATTAGTCTCTTCTGGTTAGTATTAGCTATCGCTTGATATCTTTACGTAATAACAATCACTGTCGTAGATATTATCTCTTCTCACGCAACAAGATCGTGCATATCCTGCTTAAAAAAATCACGCTTATATTCATTGGATAACAAAGTACCAGTCTCTTATTGTTAATAAGATACATTAGTTAATTTATTAGTTATATATCTTTTTTAGAGCAACGGCAACAAAATAAATAAATTAAGAAATGAATACTTATTGACAATACTTTTTGACTTTAGTCTGTTTACAATAATTGCAAATATTTTCTCTCTGCAGTCCACCAGAAGCGACGACGTTATGAAGCGTGTTGATTAGCGTCAAATTGCAGTAAGAGGTGCGATCTGTGCATCTTGTAAGTGTATAACATCAATAATGAGTTACGATATATTTTTATGTTAATGGACTTAGCAAAGTGGAATGTCTTTTGCATACAGTAGGCGCAATTTATAGTTTGAGTGCAGTATGTGGTAGCACATTAAAAACCAAAACGTTCAATTTACATATAATACACTTGTTAGGAATGTATGGTGTGATCTTTCATGGTGTGTCTTTTATACAATTTTAGATTATATATATATATATATATATATATATATATATATATATATATATATATATATATATATATATATATATATATATTCTCATTCTATATAATTTTCAAAGAAAACTCATAGAATCTAAAGAATTTTAAGATATCTTCTACTTTTTTAAATATTAATATGCATAAATTTCATAAATTAAAATATCTTCTACTTTTTTAAATATTAATATGCATAAATTTAATAAATTGAAAATATCCATAAATTTAAAATATGAAAAATCCTTAAAAATATGAGAAATTATAATTTAAATATGAAAATCTTTTCACCAAGGATGGACTCGGTTATTTTTTCGTGTTTTTTTAAGACTTACGTATTTGGGTTCGCCACGATTGCAAACAGCGAACATATGAAATGGAACTCATAGAATGTCTTTATCACAAATTAAATAATTACATTGCCACGATTGCTACATAATTAATGTTAAAGATGATATTTTATTAATATTCGAGTTTCCAGGTTTTCTGGTTTGCTTACAGAATCCGTGTAATTGTTTCTGTCTACAGACCGAGATATATATGAAGCGTCTCGAAAAAGATAACTTCAAATGTCCGCTTCGTTCAATAGAAGTCTTTCGAAGGCACACAGTATATCCTATACTATACATTTCGATGTCGTGAACTCTGCGTATTTCAATTGCTACACGAATCCCTCATCGGATGTATGCGGTCTTTTGTGCTGGCTTGGAAATGTATCCTGTAGAACCACTTTCGCCGATTACCTCCACCTCCCGCCTAAATATCGGTAAGACGAAAGTTCTTATCGTCCATAAGGATATAACCATTTGTACCTGTATCTGGCCGGACGTGGATAATACGCGAATGCGTAGACCACTGCAACAAAGAGCACAATTGCATGCAATAAAGTTAACATTTTTTTATTATTAACATATAATAGATATTAATTTATCACGAGAATCACGGAAAAATATATATATTAATTCTTTCCAATTTACTAAAAACTAATTTATTTTATGAAGATAGAGAAGTTATAGGTCGGTATTTACAATTGATTCTTATATTTAAGACCATCTTAAGTATAGCTTTAAGATATTTCGAATCACAGGGCTGCATTAGCATCTTAAGACATTATTTAAGGCAGTCTTAAAATATAGATGTGTGGATTATAAATATCTGTAGTTCTTCAAATAAATGTACACTAAACATAACATTGGAAGTATGTACATGTATGTATCAGATATAAGGCTGATATTTCATCCGAGAAATTTTTCGAGTATATTGATTGATTACATAGATTTTTAAAAATTTGAAAGAAAAAACAAATTTTTCTTATTTCAGAATAAAAAATCGAGAATAAAAGAGCTAATTTCTTTTTACCGGTAAAAAACTATTTTTTATCAAAATATTCTGAAAAAAGGATTCATTTTCGTAAATATTTATTCGTTAAAACACAATATATATATATATATATATATA
>NW_011627034.1:0-34330 GCF_000204515.1 Acromyrmex echinatior
GGAGGAGGTCTGGGAGAGGCATCGGGCACCGGCGGAGCAACTTTACGGTAAATATCTTTTTTTGCTATTGTAAAATCAATATCTTTTTTCTATTTATTCGCTTTATTTTACACTGATTTAAAAATAATAATTAGAAAAAAAGAATTATCTTAAAATTATTTTGGAATTTTATAAATATCTATGTATTTTTATGATTTTTTAAGAAAATACCCGGGAAAAAATGTTTCATATATAAAAAATGTTTATATATAATTATACATGTAATGTCTATTATATAACATTTTTTCGATTATATAATTATTTTTATAAATATGTAAGTGGATGGTAAATTAAAAAATTCGATGCTTGTAAAAATATTTTGTAAATTATGTGATTATTTTCAAGAGAATTACATTTATTAAATATTTTTTTTAATATTAATTGATTTTTTTTGCTTTGTTTTAATTTAGATTTTATTTTTGTTACAGAATCATCGTAGCGACGATGCAGATGAAACTCCGCTGTTGCGCATCAAATTGGTGAGTGATGAATTGATGTTTTTGTTGAGGTAACGGATGCGTGGTGATTTTATTAATATATCTACAGATGCATATATGCATCAATTTAATAAAAATATACCTGCATAAATTTTATAAATGTATATGTAGTATTCCATGCATCCATTACTTTAAAGTGGATAAGTTAGAACAGATTAGGATAAATTTAATCCTGGATGCTTCTTCTTATTTTATTGTACATGCATTGTAAAGTTTATAATATCATATTAACACTCAGTTTAAGTTATTTTTAATCTTTCGTAAAAGTCGCCATTGCTCTTTTCCAATCTCTCATTAATTTAACTGAAACAATAAAGTAGAACTATTTCATTCAAGAAAACTACAATGTTAAACTTAAATGTTGTTTCTAAATTCATATGTTAACGCGAATATATTATATATTATATACGCGAATATGTTTATATACGTATATGTGTATGTATATTTACACACACACACACACACACACACACACACACAAAATATACATACATATATATATACACACGCAGGGTTGGCCATATTCGACGGAAAGATGTTTCTTTTTCAATCATGGGAAACGTCGTTACTCGATCTAACATCTCTTCGTGGACAAGTAGAACGGACTAAACTGAATCGAAAAGTCCTCTACCGTTTTGCAATTTTCGCAACAGTAACAAGATATTAATTATTAAATAGTGGCGAATATTGATAGAGACAAAAATTGTTAATTTTTCTCCTTATAAAGTTTTAAAATTTTTTTCAGAATTTTTTAATATCGTATTTCCTCACATGTTGATAAAAATACTTGCCAATGAAAAAATGCAATACTAAAAAGTTGATAAAAAATTCTTAGAAAAAAATCTTAGAGCTCTATGAGAAGAACACAAACAATTTTTGCTGTTTTTCTGTAAAATCGATAGTACGATCAATTGCATCATCGCAATGGTAACAAGATATTAATTATTAAATAATTATTTAAAATATTAATTATTAAATAGAGACAGCGAATATTGATCTTCAATTTCGGCACTATTTAATAATTAATATCTTGTTACTATTGCGATGATGCAATTGATCGTACTATCGATTTTACAGAAAAACAGCAAAAATTGTTTGTGTTCTTCTCATAGAGCTCTAAGATTTTTTTCTAAGAATTTTTTATCAACTTTTTAGTATTGCATTTTTTCATTGGCAAGTATTTTTATCAACATGTGAGGAAATACGATATTAAAAAATTCTGAAAAAAATTTTAAAACTTTATAAGGAGAAAAATTAACAATTTTTGTCTCTTGTTGTTTTTCTGTAAAGTTAATGGTGTTTGAATAAAAAATTATTGAAAACCAATATTGAATGATTATTTATATCTTGTTAATTATTGCAAAATGATAGAAGACTTTTCGACTCAGTTTAGTCCGCAGTACCTACGAGCGTTGTTAACAGAATTATCAAACCCCTTGTATATTAACGCACTTGGAAGTAAAAACAAAAATTAATAAAATTTTCATATTTTTTAAGTAAATGAAATACAGTAAATTAAAAAATATAAAGAACATAAATATAAAAAGTAATTAGAGTAAATGAAATTGTTTTTTTGTCTATAGATATTATAATATAGAACAGTGTTCGTTACAGTACAATAAGTATTGTTTTATTATTCTTTCTACCTATTTTCAAATATTCATTCAGGATTAAATTTTATTTAAGTTGGTGCAGAAAAAAATAATATACATACACATATATGTATATAACATACTGTTTTCAAAGATATTCTTTGTATTGCTTCACACTTATAATTTGTATACTTGTTACTAGTGAAATAACAGATATTTTAATGTAACGCATTTGTCGTATAATTTATTAATCTCGCTTTTTTATAAAAACTATTTTATGATTATTAATTGTTACTATAATTTACCTAAATTGCACTAAATGCATCTACTTTAGCCTAAACTTTTACAACTTATCCATGTGTAGTAACTGGATTTTATACTATTCAAAATAGTAACATGACGTAAGATCCAGTATAGGTTCATTGTATCAAGATATAAAAGAATTTTATCTTGAATTATTTTAAAAAATCGCATTCGGAATTTTGCATCTTTTAAAATACTTAATTTTGAAATAATAAATTATGCAGAAAATGATTATATTAATTTAATTTTTTAAAACGTAAACGATATACGATATTTATAAATAAGGGAAAGTTATCTCCCTTTTGGATCTTACATCATTTATCTTATCTTTTATTTCTCTCTCTCTACATGTTTTGAGATGAGATTCAGCAACGAATCGTTCGAATTATTAAAAATACGTACATGGGCCTTAAATTTTGGGATAGTAATCGATTTAGTAATTTCCGTTTATATTTAATTTGAAGTTTTGTTGTTTATATTGTGTAAAATTTATATTAAGAAATTTGATCTAATTTCACAATATTTCAGATTTATAAAATCAAAATGTTGAAAATATCCCACATAGAGATTTTTTTAAATTTAGATTTATTTTTAGTCAAATACTTATATTTTTAGTTTCGAATAGACACGAATAAAGAATAAATTTATTCACACACATGTATTAATAAAATTATTATTATTGATAATTAATATTTAATCAATTTGATTAATATGGTGGCCCTTTCGCGACGCGTTCGTGTTTCGCGTATCATACAAAGGCGTAAAATTTTACGCTTTTAGTCGGCAGCAAAAAGGAATATTCCTCCTTGCTGTCTGTCTCTGACATACATGTATTATGCTAGAATATTGGCCAGAAAAAAGACGAAGATTTGAACAAAGTGGGTTGGTGTGTAAAACCAATCTAATTTTTTTAAAAATATATATATAAAGATAAATTCTGAATATTCGGGAGGGCAACTTACTCGCAAATCGCAAGTTCTTATATTGTTGATTTAAATACAATAACTAACAAATAACAGGGCTAATGAGAGCTAGTGCAGATAATGAAGTGCAAGTTTCATTGGGTTTTTAATCTACAAATTCTAGCACTTCATTATCCGCAATGGTTCTCATTAACTTTGTTATTTATTAATTTTTTGTATTTTAAAAATTAAAAGTCTATTTTAATTATTATCATTTATTGCTCATTTATTTAATACGCAATTAGGTAATCTCTCTGATTTTATCAGTACACGATAGGACATGATTAGGCATTAGCTGTTGCATTCAGTAAAGAAAGTAGTTTTGCAATTATTGTAAAATTTGATTTAATATCATTAGTTCATTTAAATTCATATATAAGAACCTAAAGCAAGAACCAATCGTGTTGATGAATTTTACAACATTTGCAAAGCTGCTTTCTCTGCTGAACACAATCATTAACGTATTATATTCGCGTATTATATTCGGTGTTACCCATTAATGAAGTAATGTAGGAAGTAGAAATATACGAACAAAGATAGGATATGCGAATAGGCACGAATAAATGAAAATACGGATAGGTAGGACAAGTATATGGTTAGGTAGGGACTGTATAGGTAAAGACAATAAATGTAGATAAATTGAAAAATTAAATTATTATAAATAAAATGCATAACACTTAAATAGATTTCGCGATCGGGTAATTAAATTTTGTTTTAAAAAATAAATATGATTAAAATAAAAAAATATTATATAATAAATCTAATTAATAAATTATATAACCTAAAGCAAAAACCAGTCGTATTGAAGAATTGTACAATATTGTACGAAGCTGCTTTTTCTACTGAACATAGCCATTAACGTATTATATTCATGTAACAACATATATATATATATATATATATATATATATATATATATATATATATATATAAAAGACAATACACAGAGAGCCGCGATACCGTTTTGTAACAATTCATTAAAAAAAGGATATGTTATGATAATAATTCCGAAAGACACAAAACGCCAAATGAATTGGTTAAAGAGTATAAATGGCAAATATAAAAATTGGACCCCGTCAAAAAATTCATCTGTATGTGAGGTAAAGTAATTTATTCTTTATAAATAATGTATTTAAAATATTAAAATAAAAATGTAACATAAAATATACACAAATTAATTATAATATCTAATATATCACGATAGTGTCTTGGCACTAAGTATATGTATAGTCATCACATTGGTTACGAATTTAATTCTTTCTCTTTTTGTCGTAATCTTTTCAATTATATATCATTACATTGTTAGTCTAAATCAAATATGATAATTTCAATATTTAATATATAATATTTTATGAAATGATATATACATAATATTTTTCTGAATTTCTGATTTCTTTTATATTATTACAGATGCATTTTGCTCCTAAAATATAGGAACAGAGAATGGATAATAAACTAGCGCATTTAATAGCGCAAATAATGTGCAATAAATAACGTTTTGTATAAAGTAATGTGCAATATTACAAAATGTACAATATTGCAATAGTACAAAATAAATGAAATTTTATAATAAATAATATATGTAAAAGTTTTATTATTTTATATACAATATTTATTTATTATCATTTTTTAATTTGTCACAATTTTTGAGCATTTTTTAGCATGAATAAAAATTTAGAAAATAATGCGTTTAAAAAACTGGAGGGAATGGCTAAAACATGGCGGACCAATCACAAGTGATACCCGTATGGCGTCATTCTGATTATAGATTCTCTAGGCAATATAAATCTGAAATGCGAGCTAATAGATGGCGAGCTTGATCATGTGATCTTCGAGCAATCCGAGTGCCAAGAATTATTTCCGAACACTACAGAGCTGTAAACTGTCCTTTAAGGTTAGATTATAAAATAAAATTGTTTATTTTTATGAATAAATAATAAATACCCTATTAATTGAAAATGTCTTTTGCCTTACTAGAAACTGATTAATAATTTTATATACTAAAAATAGATTGTTACACATGAATGTAGCAGATTCATATACAATGTGTGTTTTCTTAAAAGAAAGTACTACATTGCAAAATAATTTCAGTAATTTATAAGTTATATATCACTTGATTTATATTTGTTAAAGTCTTTAATATATTAATTCAGTTTGATTTTATTTTATTCTATATGTGCAACATAAGCTTTGATAAAAATTAATTAGCAAATTCTTTGTTTTCGTAAACGTAACTTCAAATTCATAAAGAGGAAAAGAATTAAAAACTTACTTTCCTCGTTAAATATTATACATAATGTACTCTATCAATTTCTATTTGATAGCATTTGTTTGAGCGTTTGTAGACTCAGATAATACTCATTATAACAGTTCAAATACACTATTTATAAAATAGAAGTATTATAAAAGAGATGAATGTACGTTATGTATTAACGAATCAGTTGGATACATTATCATAAATATACAAGTTATGAATTTAATTTAAGCGCGAAAATCTGCATTAGCTCTGCTAGCTCGGTCTTTGAATCCGGAGTGGATCGAGCAGCTCGATTGAAATGTTAATACCGAACGCAGATGAGATGTAGCAGGAAGCTGCAAAAATTGCCGAACGATTTTCGAAGTAAAGAGCAAACGGACGCCTCCGATTTGCAATGCCGAACGCACCTACTGACGGGGAGAAGTACGCGGGTCATTCAATTTCTCCGCGTTCCCGTCATTCCCTCAAACAGAACAAAATATCACATGACATTAAAATGGCTTCAAAATGATTATTACAAGTCACTTAATTTCCAGTTAGTCACGATTTACTTCGATGTCATTCTAACATCTCTGACGTTATATTATCGTGATCCATCGTTCTGTCTCAGCTCGAGTCTGCGCGACGTGACACAACGTTACGAAACGGCGCGTCGCGGTTACGTCACAGTGCGTCACGGCGCTTCGCCGGGGTGCCATGGCCTTTAGTGTATCAAAGACGAAGGCAATAGTAGGGATCGAGGCAATCGAGGATAGAGTCAGTTTGGCGCGGACGATGCGAGAACGTCGCGGCATTCAGACGGTTGCCATCGTTCCCGCTGTCGATCGCAGGAAGTCGCCAGTCCCTTAGACCACAGCCTCCCATGGTGGCGATCACCACGTGTCACGCCGCGACGGCCCTCAGGCCTCTCAGGGCCGTCATCCTGGGCGCGCCGGCGTCCGGCAAAGGCACCGTCTCCTCCAGAATCGTCCAGCAGTTCGACGTCGCGCACATCTCCAGCGGCGACAAGTTACGCTTCCACGTGTTTGCCGGCACTGGTACGTCGTCATCGTCGTCGTCGTCGTCGTCATTGTTATCAGCGATAGCTTTTGCCCTGAATGTCCTTTTAAATATTATATATATAATGTAAACTTTACATCATATTGTTTTCAACTGTTTCATTGTAAAAGTTTTACGTTGTAATGCTTTCAATAGTTCCTCATTACTTTTCGTTTTATCATTGATATATGTGATAAGATATGTATAGTGAATTTGTGGAAAATTTTCCAAGTTGAACAACAAAGTCATCGTGACGTCAAAATGACGTTAAAAGTAATTTTTCAATTATTTATGATTGACGTTATCGTGACTTATTGTGCCATTTGAGAAATTTCATTTTTTTTTTAGTTTGCGTTAATTGAGATTTTTTTTATCGTTAACCTAGTTTCTATTGTCAACATTATCGTTAATTTCAATGTGTGTTTGTAGTTAATCGATTTCGAAAATATGAAACTTTGTTGTTATTTTTATTCTCGTATCGTTATATAATTCAAAAGATATTCGATTAACGAATATCCATTAGCTAATTTTGAAAACATGTCAGAGTTCTTATCCATTTTGACAAGATATATTACTCGCGTTTAATCTTATTTTCAATACCGCATTATCGCATTATCGAAAGAATTTTAATTCCGTCAATATTCTATACCTATCACACTCGATCAATTTCGTGTGAACTTCGATAACACGTACGTATGAATTAAAAATTAATATCAATAGAGTTTTTTCTGTCCGTCTTTGATTTTTCTGTTTTATGTTAATAGATTGTAATGTATTTAAAATATTAGTAATATTAATATATATTTTATATATAATTGTAACTTTTATATAATTCTATATATAATTATATATATAAAATTATATATAATTATATACAACTATAATATATAAAAAATATGTTCATTTATATACAAATATATAAAACTGTATATAAAACCATAATTTTATATAATTATATATAAATCATTTTTTTCCCAGGTATATTATATACTTTTCAACCAATTAGAGCAGAGCGATCGGTGACTGCTTTGCTCTGGTTGAAAAGTAATCGCCAATCGCGTTAGTATGATTACAGCTTTATATGTGCAAATCTTAGAATTACATAAAATAATTCTTGAATAATGCTTGAAAACCAGTTTATCGTTAATTTTAAAAACACTTCAAACATGATATTTTCAATATTTACAAAAAATTTTCGCGATTATTATACGCGATTATAATTCAATGAAAGAAAGTACTACTCCCGTTGACGAAGCGTCTTCAGAGAACCCAGTAAAAACTAACAGCAACACTAACAGCAACACAACAATATTATTTTACACTCAACAACATAAATATAATATTACATATGTTGTGTAAATATAATATTACATACGCAATAGTTATTTTGTTGAAATTATAACATTGATGTTATAATTACTATTAGACGATGTTTACTAGAAAATGTTTCATTCGCAGATCTAGGCAAGGAGATAAAGAAATACATGGACAGCGGTAGCTTCGTCCCAGACGATACGATGGTATCCCTTATCGGCAACGAGATCGGATCGATGGCGGATCGGAATTGGCTGTTGGATGGTGAGTGGAAGGGAAATTATTCTGACCTTGTCACGAGACCGAGGTCATTCTCTTGAAGCCGTGAACCTGCCGTCTGTGTTTCTAAACGCGAACGAATATCTTGGCAGGATTCCCGAGAACATTGACGCAGGCGGAGCGATTGCAGAGGCTACATCCAATCAATCTCGTGCTAAATCTCGTGGTGCCCACCACCGTCATTCTGGACCGAGTCAAGAGCAGATGGGTTCATGTGTCCAGTGGTAGGGTCTACAATATCGGCTTCAACGATCCACGAGTGCCGGTAATCAGCGCAACGAGTGTATATCTGTTTCATTGAAAAAAAGAGCTAGAACAAGCCGAGAGTATAACTGAGTTCACACTATAATCAATTGATTATTTGGTCATAAGTATAAAGTATAACTTTCAATTTATACTTTTTTGGAAAAAATCCAAAGAAAAATAACAAAACGTTAAAATTTATTATAAGAATAAATATTTTTCAATATAAAACTTTTTAAATTTACTTTTTGTTACAGAACGTTTACGTCAATTTGTGATAGTGCTTTATATCTTCGGCCAAGGCTGTAACACGATAGAACTTGTTATAAAATATTTTAATTTAATTATTTAAAAAATGCTAATATCTATATTTCGCTTATAACGAGAGTTGAATATTTCAACATTAATAACAGTTATTTATATAATAATAATAATTTAATATTTTGTAATTTAATAAGAATTTTAATAATTTAACATTAATAATTTTGTCGTGTTTTGTAGGGCAAGGATGACGTAACGGGTGAGTCGTTATGTCAGAGAGAAGATGATAAACCAGAAGTCGTGCAGAAGAGACTGCAGGATTACGCGATGAAAACTGAGCCAGTCTTGCAGTTTTATCGTGAGATTGGAATACTGAGGGAATTTCACGGCAACACTACGAATGAAATGTGGCCGGCGATCAGAAATTGTGTGGCACAATACTGTTGATCTTCAGAGAGATCGAATATTTAAATAACTTCAAATGTCGGATAATCGCGCAGATGGTTCTGATTTTCAAATATATCTAGATCTTCGGAGATTTTTCTTTTTCGATAAATATATCACTAAAAGAAACAGATTTTCGGACATTAAATCTGTGTCTAATTCTTACATCTTATCTGCCTAAAAATTAAATTGAATTAAATAGATCTCATTAGATTAGATAACGCGCGTCTAAAAATATTCTCGTATTCATTATTTAAGTACGAAAACGAACAAGTCTATTCAGACCTATTTGAAACCTGTAATTTGCTCATCTCACGCGATTAACAAATGGAAATATGCGCTCTCATCCGACAATTGTTTCTTGCGACAATAGAGAGAATGTGTACAGTGCAATTCGCGTGGAGCTCTCTTACGCACGCAGGAACGTACACAAGCGTGAATGTCATTAGGTTGTAAATACACATGATGTCGTGTCGACAATAATAGGCTCTCGTAAATGTTTCCGATGGAAAATGCCTATGTGATACAACGAGATTTCACGGTAACTAAAGACACTGAACCGAGGACGAGTTATCTCTTGTTTCCGCGACTTAGCACTTGCATAACGAGCTGTTGATTGCTACAGCTGTTTGTCAGGCTAAAGTCCGAAATATAGTACAAATGACAAAGTAGGAATGGATCGTTCGAATGATCGATAATACATTTCTGGAATGGCGTAATCGTCACACACTTGTTCTTATTTTATTTCGAGCGTATAGCGTTACAGTTGTAAGAGATATATATAACAATGTTCAATATATTGTGTACATATTCAACAGTATAAGTACAATATACGCATATACATATGCATATACACGCATACATACATATACAATGCGAGGCATCTAAAAAAAGTGTACATCTAAATGATTCTTTAATAATCCTCTTTTTCTAAAGTGAATAAATTCTTGTTTTTCTATTTTTAAATCTATCTTACACTTTAGAGAGAATATTCTAGGTTTATTTGTCATCGATCAAACATCTTGTACGTTATTAAGCGTTATCTTGCTTCTTTAGAACGCTCGAATAATCTTGAAGCGCGAAATGAATGCTTTACTCTAATCTATTCTTTAAAATTTATTCTACTCTATTTTATTGTAAATTTATTTTATTGTTTCTGCTGTCTTTGAAAATATCGTTAAAGATGAAGTAATTTAGCTCGTAGGAATAATAAGGAAAAAGATTCATTTAAGGTCATAGCTTTTAACATTTCAAAAATTTCGCTTTTTTTACATAGATATTCTTGAACATCATTTTTTATTTTTATATCTATAAATAGGTACAGATATCAAACTTTTTCTAAATAGATACTTAGACATACACTATTGGATGCTTCACCCTGTATATACCATGTTTACGTTCCTCAAATCCTCTTTATTCCTTTTCAAGGCAGAAGAGTTACTCAAGAATAACTCAATTATAAATAAATAAATAAATAAATTAATGTCTTATTGTACTCTTCTTATGAATCAGACTTTTAAGAACTGTCGCGCTTTATTTGCACGGATTTTTTACAACATTTTTAGAAAAAGAATTTCGCAAATTTTAATTCAACAATTCAACGGGATTTAATCTAACGCACGTTAAATTATTTCAAGACTAACGAAAGTCTTGTAACAATATTGTTGCAATATTAAGTCATATTAGCCATTATTGATGATTAACATAAAATCAATTTTGAGATTATATGTAACAAGATAAGAAATGTGCATCATCATAATAATTGCATACATATATACATATACATATTAATTGAAAATACGAATGAATCAGCTTAATCGAATAACTTGTACTAACGTCGGAAATAATCTTTTGCTTTCTTATCTCCTTTTTCATAAGTAACAGTAACTGGTCATTGAGTTAACTCACATCCCGTTTTCATTCACGCATTGAGATCGATGGGAATGCGCCAATCCTCAACTCAGACGTCCTTTCCAGAATGATATATCCGAATGATATATTCGCTGTTTTCTTATATACGCTCTGGAGAAGCGAATATACGAAAAAAAATTACATTCACGAAGTAATAGGTAGAGACGCAGAGATGTTCTCGAGAGTAACTCCGATCATGGAATCGCGTGTATCGTATTCTCGCGTTCTTTCCATTCTTCCTTTTTTCTCTTTTTTTTCTTAGTGCAACAACTCGAACTCCTCGCACTCGAACAAATCGTCCTCCATGCTCTCATGACCGAATCTACTTGAAGACGGCAGAAGACCCTCGACGACCTCAATTCCCTGCTGCAGATCCTTGCCGCTTCCCTCGCAGAACAGGAACATCGGGTAGTCCATATTCTGGTTCGGTATCACGAACTGCAATGTTAAGGAGACATTTTAACTCGATACAAAATAGAAACCTTTTTTTATTTTATCCTTTATAGATGTGCCTATATTTGAATTACTTTTTGTCTCCAATATGTAAAAAGTATACTTGGGAAGTATACTTTTTACATATTTTTACTGATGGTTTCTTTTTGTTAATTTAAATTGTTATATCTTAATTGAATTCGAATTCAAATATCCTAAAATTAATAGTATGTTCACATTTACCTGTTGAATTGTTTCCATGAAATCGGTGAGAGATTCCTTGTCAGGAAAGTAGAAGCCTACGCAACAACTAGGATCCATCTTCGAGAGTAACATCTTTCGCGGTGACGTGCAATGGAAACTTGTCAACGGGAATTTTTCATTTCCTTCGACGTCAACGGTTTCCTGAATAAGCGTGTGTGTAAGTGAAGAAATAAATCAATAATTATATTTAAAAAATATTTTATATTCTAAGATAAAATCTACTTCGAGAGCAAAATACAAAATAAATTGAAAAAAATGTATGCCTCTCTAACTTAAGGATAAAGAAAATAAAACAAAAAAATAAAATGAAATAAAAATTAAGGTGACAAAAATTCGAATATTAAGTAAGGCGAATTAAATATTTCAGACATATATAGATATTTGCTTCCTTAAAAATTGAATGCTACCTGACAATAATGCGGATCCAAGTGGATCAGTTTGTCATCTTGATAACCGATGAAATAGAGCGAATGTCGCGGTCGGCCACCGATCACGCCAATACACGTGTCCAATGTCAACAGCGATGTCAAACAAGGCGCGTAAACAGGGTTCAACTTGTCGGCACCGAGCCTCAAGGGTACTAAGAGTATCAATGCCTTCCGTCCACCGTCTGGAGTGCAGCAAACATTCTCAACATCTTGCATGTACACTGAAAAAATGTTCAACAATTAATTTATGCGTAACATAACAAAATGAACAGCAGAATTTCTATTAATTTGCAAAACTTTTAATAAAATTTTCTTCTCTATGAAAAAAATTATTAATATGCTGCTTCTGTATAATTTTTGAATAATTTTGTTTTACATTATCGTAGAAAGTTTTATATTATTTTTTAATAGAAAGAGAAGAGATATTTAAAAATTTCAACCGCTATTCATATAATTAAACATTTTTTTTTTAGACTTTCCTTCTTAGATGTAACACGCACAGACTCAAATGTCATGTATTTTTCCAGTTTCGGTAATTAAATCATCCTTTTATATCGTGCTGAATTCGTTGATACCAACCTGCACAATCTTGGGCGACGTATACCGCCAACTGATTGAGCTTACTGTTGGGATCTTCGCTGGCGCGTTCCATAGCCTGACACAAAAGATGCGCGACCGAGGAGGGACCGTACCAATCGCCAGCGCGTTTCCCCGTTGAAGCACCGAGCGACACGAGCTTGTGTATGGAGAACGGAGATTCTGGCGTTGGTTGATCGCCAAACCATTTGATAATCATCCGATGACTGCTCTCGTCAGTCGATTGTTCGGGTCGCCATCTCCATTCTGCATAAAATCAGGAAATAAATTTATCATTCAATCTTATGTAACATAACAAAAGTCAAGTCCATGCAAAAGATTCACTGTGTTTATCAAATGAAATCGCGAAAAATTACCATTTCAAATTTATAAATAAAAATAATAATTTAAATAATTTTTATTTTAATTTAGAATATTTAAAATTTGCATATTGACTTTATGTTTTTTATCTAGAAACAAATTTTCTTATTTTATACCTTTATAAGAAAATAAACCAATCATTTTTATCATTTAAATCATTTTAAATCTCATGAAATTAAGAGATCCAGTGCATCTTTTCAACTTCGATTAAATTTGAAAAGGAGAAACAATTACCTCGTCCGAGAAAATGACAGACTAATGCTTGTGCCAGCATCATTTGCCCACTGCGTAACATGCAGCCCCAACCGCAATCCGTGGTAAAGGTGGAGCCGTTTAGGATTGGGAATTCGCGTCTGTATGTTAACCAAAGACGCGACATGAAATCTCTCTTGAATTCCTCTATGGTATTCTCGAAATTCGTGGCATCCATCGCCAAGGAAACCTGACTACCCGTTCCAACTGGCTCTAATGCTTCCGATGCTCTCTCCAAGGGATATTCTGACTTCTTCAAATAACACAGTCCCAACAACCACACGGGAGATTCCTTAGAGAAGTTCGTCTTCATCTTCACAGTCCAACCTATATTATAAAATATAGACACTGAAAGAAAAGATTGGCTGCTGCGGCAAATTAGATGGTAAAATATGGCATAACATTTTTACCATCTAATTTGCTGCAGCAGCCAATCTTTTCTTTCAGTGTATTTATGTAACTCGGTAATTATTTCTCGTAATACTTTTTGTATTATTACATACAAATTTACCAAATGCCTTTGTTACTAATAAAATGACAATCTAATATTAAGTATAATATTACATAACATAATTATTTAATATTATTATATTTAACATATTAGATAATATTCCACATAGAGAGCAATTTCGTTTTGACTTTGCTGTCGACTTCCGTCGCGGCCATGGTGTCATCTAACTCGGCGTCTGAGTTGAATGATTGAATTGTAGGAACACGATCCGTGGCGATCATTCCGGAAAATAATCCAAGATTCATGGGACCGAAACCACCTACAAAGATATTTGTTATTTATCAGTTTTATCTTAAAAATTATCTCTGAAAAAATATTCATTCACACATTTATCTGTTTAATAATGGTAATTTTTTGCCATTTTTACCGGCTCTCTGATTTTTCATATTATTTTTATTAAAGTAGAACAGCGATAGCAAACTACCTTATAATTTCACAGTGTTGGTTTGACCATCTATTTGCAAAATTTTTCAAAAAAAAAAAACTTAACTTTTTCAAATGTTTAGCAATGAATACTTAAGGACTTTTAATTCCACCGAGGTAAAATATTAAATTAGTAAAAAGGTCAAAAGTCAAAGTTAATGAGATTTGTAGTAATATAGAATAAAGCAAACAGTTTAACTTTTTCAAACTTTGGTTTTTCGCTGCACTACTCTATTACATCCGTTGCATTTTGATTAATTAATTAATAAATTATGTTTTTACGTCATTTCTAATTTCTGTTAATTATTTTTAAAAATTTTATTGCTCCACTGAATTTCAACCAATGTATTTTCACCTTTTCAGTTTTCGCTTCAGAAATTTAATTATAAAGAAGAAGAAAATCATGATTTCAAATTTTTTAATGAATAATAATATGTCTGTCATACTTCCAATCATACTTTCACTTTTCTCTTACCTTCTTCATCGCAAATGAAAGTATAAGACTTCTTGCCTTTTGAAAGAGGAAGCTACCCGTCCCAAATGTTAGCAGCTATTATCACCGTCTTGTTAATTGTGTGTCAATTTGAATACTCAGTCTACTAGATGCTAATACATTGCACACACAGAGTCATAACACACGTTACAGAGAAGTTCCATATGGTTAATATTAGTTATTTTGTGAAGATTATTTTGTCCATACTGTGTCGTACTCACATTAGAATATTTCGGACTACAAAGACTGCAAAGAGCAGTAGAATTACAAGCGATTAGCACCAGCTGTCGAGAATTGTTAAAACATATAAATCATCAAGGTAAATAAATTAAGAGGTCACGTCGCCGGGATCGCTACATCCTTGCCTTCTTATCTCATAATATATGCGACAGCTCAGGGTTATTTATGTACAGTGTACTCAATTCACTATTCAAATTGACACACAGTTAAAGCAGCGATAATAACAGCTAACACTGGGATAAGAGGTAAACTGCTTTCAAAAGTAGAGGATAATTTTCTATATTATGTATTATGAGTTAATTATATCTGTTATTAATCATATCACATCTGCTTTGTCAAAAGAGAAGCTGGGAAGAGAATAAAAAAGCGAAAGAATGATCTTGTTTTTTCACACATAAAAAAAGATGAGATCTGTTCTTTGTGGTTGGACTAGTAGTATACACTTGTTGCTCTTAGAATGAAGTAGACACATATTTAAAGTTTGCGAAAGCGAGATAGAAAATTTTAGTGCAGTGCAGCGACGCAGAACAGGCTAATGTAAAATATATGAAGGCTTCTTTATCGCAATAGACTGCATTAAAACTTTCTATCTTGCTTTTGCCACATTTCGAATATATGTAGCCATTTCATATTAAATATAAGTATATACTAGTACAATCAAATTGGATAAACCAATAGAAAAAGATAAAAACAAACCGACATTCCATAGATCTCTAAGGCTGGTATTCATAGTCGAATCTTATATTTAAGACCGTCTTAAGTGCAGTGTTAAGATGTCATGAATCAATCAGAGAGCGGTATTGATAGTTCGTTCTTATTTCAAAACTGTCTTAAGTAATGTTTTAAGATGCTGATACAGCCCTCTGATTGATTCATGACATCTTCGTGATTTCTTAAGACGATATCTTAGACTGTATCTTAGACGATCTGGAATATAAGATCTAACTATGAATACCGGCCAGAGAGCCGCATTAGCATCTTAATGTCCATATTCATAGTCAGGTCTTATATTTAAGGTTTCCTTAAATTTATCTTCAGATATTCTACGAATTATTTCATTGGCTACTGAGCTCTAAAGATAAATTTAAGGAAGCCTTAAATATAAGATCTGATTATAAATACGGGCATAAGACATTACTTAAGACGGTCTTAAAATAAGAACAGACTGTGAATATCGCCCTATGACTTTCTAAAGACGTCCTCATATTCTCTAAATGTCTTAAGGACGTTCTTAAGATATTTTTCATATAAAGTGTGCTGTATGGAATTTTAACAGTTGGAATTATTAGGTGTTGGAATTAATTCGTAGCGTTTTACAAGTGATGGGAAGTACTTTCATTAATGTATTTTTTAATGCTCATGTGAAATAAATAACATTCTTTCATTAAAAAACGCTACGAATTAATTCCAACACCTAATATGTTACATTTGAGCAGTCAATTTCATACTGAAAAAATTTCTGGTTGAAAATGGACGCTCTAGAAAATTCTGACCATAGAATTCTGATTATCTCAACTAGAATATAGATTCAATTAGAAAAATCTGATTTGTCCATTTTCCACCAGAATGCCAGTTAATACAATCAAACTCTTTTTCCAGTGAATGATCTTTTACTTCGGTCTTCGCTTCTACGATTTTGATTTTATTTTGTATTTTAATGTTTTTATAATACCTTTATATCATATAATTTTCTGTTTGGCTTAATCTAAAGCTTGTTGACTTTTGAATCTTCAAAATCCAACAGAAACAATCAAAATTTTCAAAAAGTTTCTATTTAGCATCCATTTGTTCCATTCAATCAATTCCAATGCTGGTGACTTTTGTCCGAATCTTGAAAATCCGATAGAAACAAACAAGATTTTCAAAAAGTTTCTATTTAGCGGCCATTGTTTACTTTATCATATGACTGTAATAGAAACTAGAGTATTAGACTGTAATATATAGAGAATAGATATTATTAACATGTATCTATATACCATACGTCTAAGCTATCCAATTTTATAAAGGCAAAGGTGGTGCGCTTCGATCGTTCTCTACATAGAAACAATGCAAACTGTATCTCGCACTGTCAGCATGTCAATCCAAACTCAAGTCAAACGGACCAAATACGCGTTCAAGCGAATCGAAAAAAGAGAGGGACAAAGGAAGCGAAGAAAGCAAATAAAATAAAAAGAATTTAAGCCCCTTCACGGGGCTGAGGATTCTGGGAACCGGCCCATTGACAGCTAGATATTAGGGGCGGAATGTAAACAGCAGGCATGTTTACCTACCTAACCTCTCTCGCGATGACTGCACTTGCCCGTTCATGTTCCGGGCAAACGGAGTGAAACTGGCGTCGGGAAATTCGCGATGGAATTCGATCGCTTCGGGTGACTCCACTGCGGATGTCGAACGTTGTGTTGTTGATGAGACGAGAAGACGACGGGGCGATCACATTTTCGCGCTCGCGCGAATTGTTTTAAATGATTTACGTCTCTCCCTCGGCGACGTCGACTCCTAGGAGATATCGGCGCGATGTCCGATGTCGCGCATCGTCGGCGATCGCTACGAAGCGACGGCGTCGTTGGCTCCGATTGGAATCTTTCTTTCTCGTCCCTGCTCGTCCCCTTATGCTCCGCAACGCGCAGCAACGGCGTCGGCGTCGTTACGGCGGCCAGGAGTCTCGGCGCATGCGCGGCGAGCGCGTCGCCCAGTGAAGTGTCTAGTTCGAACGAGACGGGGTTCCCGCGGTTCCCTCCACTTCGCGCTCTCGACAATTTTGAATTTTAAGCCTAGCGATTGATTATGTACCTTGAAAAATTACAGAAGTATATAAGCAAATTATAATTAAATATTATAATAAATTTATTATTAAAATATATATTTACGTAACTGAACATTTGTAATTGAAAAATGATTAAAGTTATACAACTTTTTTTTAGCGACCGTTCGGACATTGTTTTATCTCTTTACATTTTCTTATGTATTTTTCTTCATAAAAAATACATAAGAAAATTTGGAAATGAATTTTTTTTTAATATAACATCATTTTATATGACAATTTTTGGTTTCTTTGAAGAAAAATATATAAAAAAAAAAACATAGAAATAAAACGATCGCCGAATTATCGTGAAAAAGATAGTTATACCTTTCTTTATTAGAAAGTTATAAATATTCCAATGAATTTGCTCACTTTTCTAATTTTCACCTCATTTTAAGATACACAATCGATCCCTAACGAGTCCGAGAATCGATTGTATCTTGAAATGAGATGAGAATTACAAAAATGAATAAATTTATTAGGTGTTACTCAATACAATTATGAATATTCTAATAAATTTGCTCATTTTTCATCTCATTTCATAATACACAATTGAGGGGGAGCATAAAACGCATCTCGAATGCGCGACTGCGTGTCGCGCCGCGCTGCGCATGCGCGAAAGTCGGTGCGGTTGAAAACACTGCAGCGCGGTGCACAACTTCACGACGCAGCACTACGCGAGCGCGTTCGATTAATTGCAGATATAACGGAAAAAAATCGGTTTGGCGGTGAGGGACGGATTCAATGACGCGAATCACATAGCTAGGAAATCGGATCGGTCTGTCATCTGACCGCGAACGCTGTTGAAATGGAATATTTTTTAAAATGGTACATATTTTTAAAATGTTTTTCCCTTCGTTTATTCTGTCTCACCCCTTCTCTCTCTCTCTCTCTCTCTCTCTCTCTCTTTCTCTCTTGAATATGCGTCATGGAATTTTAAAGTATTATGACGGCGTGTAATAACGATCGTAATTGACGACGATTGACAATTGTTGTTTCATTTGTATTGTGGAAAGAATGAGTGAGACAGAGAGAGAGAGAAAGAGAGAGAGAGAGAGAGAGAGAGAGAGAGAGAGAGAGAGAGAGAGAGAGAAAGAGAGAGAGGGGGGGGAAGAGGGAATGTTATTTATTAAGCTTTTTGAGATAAATTCTTCAAAGCGCAAGAATTGAATAACAAGATCATTGATATAGTCAACAAATAAGATATATTATTAGCAATTCAATTTATATGTAAATAATACAACATATACATGGTTTTGTAATAATTATACGTATAATACGATATAATATTATATTATCAGATATACTATTACTATAATATTAATATTAATATATTATATAGTATTATGTATAACAATATGATCTAATATACTATATAATATAATAAATATATCTTTTATATATTTATATCTAATAAATATACAATTCATAATTTACATAAATATTTAAAGCGAAAAAGAGAATAATTTAAATACATTTTGGTTGCACGTATACGAATTTATTTTGAACGTGATAAGAAAATAAAATATAGGATTGAATAATGTATTTTCTACGACGTAAGAATCTACGACAATACTGTTCCAGTACTCTAATTCTGTAACTCTTAACGACAGTTCAGTATCGTTATATTGTCATTGTGCAATTGTCTTTTTTATCACACATAACTTTGACAATACAACGACATCGATATTGTTGTTAAGAGTTAAGAGTTACAGAATTAGGATACTAGAACACAGTACACTGTTAGATATCAAAGGAGGTAACAGTTCTATTTCTTGAGTTAAATAATATTTTGCTGTTTTAAAATTTCATGCAAAATGCAAATTAATCCACTTCTGTGATTAGGTTTTTGTTTTTTTCCTATGATTTCAAAGTAAATTTATGAATCAAATTTAATACATTTTCTTAAATTAAAATCTGTAACTCTATTTTTTTAATCAAATTAACAACATATTAAGTAAGAACGATCCATAAAAATGATTAAAAATAACTTAAATTTTGACTAACTTAATTGACATTATCAATTTAACAGTACATATCTTATACATCTTATTTTGAACGTAATAAAACATAATCAACAGGAAAAATATATTTAAAAATATTGATCGATATGTTAATAATACTTGAAATCACATTCTCTCTCTCTCTCTCTCTCTCTCTCTCTCTCTCTGACTTTTTTACTCTCCACCCATCCAGTAGCGTAAAATATGACCTCCCTTAATTTGCTTCCGAAGTATACATTAATTTTTTATAGGGATGTTTTACTAGCTTTCTGTTTAGAGAGCTAATAACACTCCTCGTAAAAAGAGGGCTAATATCACATCCTCAACTCTCCTAAAAAATAATATGTTGCATATATCTATGATGTACATTTTTTTATAGTTACGCAGATATAAATCAGTATTCACAATCAGTTCTTATATTTAAAACGGTTTTAAGGTACAGTCTTGAGATATCATAAGCCAATCAGCGAACTATATTTGCATTTTAAGACATTACTTAAGATGGTTTTAAAATAAGAACGGACTTTATGAATACCGGCCATAAAAATATATCTGATATGGTTATTTAACGCGATGATTCCTGACAATCCCTCCCTCCTTTTTTTTTTTTATTTAAATGTTATACGACTGAATTATAAAACTTTATTTCTCTGAGTCTCTAAGAATCTTTATAATAACAAATTTTATAATTACCCATTTAGGATTGCCAGCAGTTACAACGAAACCAACGCTATGACTATCAACGCCCACTCGGTAAACAATTTTTCATACATAAATGTGTACAAATATGTATAAACATACATATTTATAAACATACATAATTTTATATGAAATATGTTCATCCTTCTTTTTTTTGTAACATTATTTTTTAGTGTAATAATAGAAATAACAATAGTAAAAACGTTAAAAGTAATTAAAAGAGTAATTTTTACACTCTTTATTCTAGAAAAAAAATCAAGTTTAAAAAAATGTAAAATATTACTTATGTATAATTATATGTATAATTATATAAAATTATACATAATTGTGTACGAGCAATTTTTTTAACATTTTTCCGAACTTGTTTTTTTCTAAAACAAACAATGCTAAAATTATCCCTTTAATTATTTTTTATGTTTTCATTTAACTATTGTTATTTCTATTACACTAAAAAGTAGTTTTGCAAAAGAAAAAGATGTATGAGTATGTATGGATATATTTTATCAATGTGTTTATGAATATTTACATATGTTTATACATATTAATGTATAAAAAATTTTTTATCAGCCAAGGTTGATTAATATTATTGATTTTAGGCTTTTGTTAACTTCATTTAGATTACTCCTCTTACACAGACTCTATACATGATACATATACATACAATTGCACTTTCTCACACTTACATACTCTGTTATTTCGATTTGATTTGATTTTGATTTTATTAAAACATTTTTTAAATTTATTTCTTCATTACTATAAAGCTTTTAAGTCATGTATTTCTATATATTTTAGTATTATAATCTTGTACTATACAATAATGTGTTTCGCACTTAAGGGAACTGAGTCTTGGAATCCAAAATAAACAGCGAAATAATTCTCTCTCTCTCTCTCTCTCTCTCTCTCTCTCTCTCTCTCTCTCGATATTTTCGTATGAAATATTTACAGTGCTTTATTCATTTCTATTTACCTACATTCACTACGTCAAAATGTATTATAATTTTTTTTCGTATCAACGCGAATGATGGATATAATTTTGATATTATCTTATCGCGCATAGGCGACGCAGAGTTATTGATGCCTTAAGGGGAGATCTTCGAAAACTGGTGCGTTGAATCAAAGCACAGTATGGTGCGCCATTTATAACAATATATATATATATTCCACTCCTCACGCGAAGAAATAAGTGGAAAACCGCTATTAGATGAAGAGAAAGAAGTTGAAAGAAATCGCCCGCGATCACGCAATATTCTCCAGTTGCCGTTGCAGAGGCGCCCTGTGGGGGATCAATAAGACGATCGTCCTATTAACCCGCGGTCTCTTTTTGTTATAAACTCTCCCCGAGACAGTCTCACAGAGATATCGGGAATATATATTCTGTTTAAAGAACCACTTGGAACGCTCGCGATTGAACGTGAGACCAATAATTCTGGAACAAAGCGCGATTGGAAAATGCGGGCACAAGTTTGAGCCCTTTCGTGTCGCTTCAGAACAAACACCCGACGATTTTGTCTTCAATTTGGGAATTCGTTAAACTCATTTTAAACGAAAATTCACGTCAGGTGTCAGGATAGAATTTTGTTTATCATTTTATGCGTCACATATTTTGATTTACTTTTGTATAATACATGTGTCTATTATTTTTTACATAGTTGGAAAATTTATACCATATTTTACATATTTCACGTTTCCCAAATTTTGATGTTAATACGTATAAATATATATTTCACGATCCATCCAAATTTTGATGTTATTACCTGCACAAAATATCTAAAAGAGGAATATATTAACAAGTAATACAAATATTATGTCAAAAATTAATATAAAAATGTAATATTATGATACAATTTGGAAGCAAATTGTAGAAACAACTGTACTTCTTTAGTAAAATTAATATTTATTTATGTTATATTAACATGCACTTATATTTTATTAATGTATCTTACAATTTATGTCTTAAAACTATATTTATTTTTATTTGTTCTCATGTTATGTTGTTTTTAAAAAATATTAAATATATCAATTTAATACAAAATATTCGAATAACAATCATGTTAGCAGTTAGATTAACATTTGAGTATGTTAACTCTAGTTTACCACAAATGAGTCAAATTAACTCACGCAAAAAGTTAAATGCATGCAAACATTTTTTTATAACTTAAAAATCTAATTTACAATAATGATTAAGACAAATATACCATTTGATTATCTTTTATATATTCTTTTATATATTCAAAACTATAATATTTGTACAGTAAATGAACTTATTGTTATTTAGATAAAAACATATCAGAAAAATTACTGGACCTCATAGAGATTTCACTTTCTGGATTCCACAATGCACAACAGAGGCAAAGGTCACTGTGGACCTGTTAGAGACGGTTGAAAAGGTGTCGATGGATGGTGAGGAAGTGGAAAACAGTCATTCTCAGTGTAGCAAAGTAAGTAGCAAAAAAGTGGCAACAAGGGTTAAGGGTTAAAAATTCAGCATACAAATTTTAACAAGGATTAATTTTATAAAAATACAATATATTTTTTACTGTGTATATTTTATATTATACGTATTTTTATACGTATAATATAATATATTTATAATATAATATATTATACGTATTTTTATACGTATAATATACAGGGATACACTTTTTGCGTATCTTCTCTACCCATATTCTATTTTTTAAAATGTCTTTTGTATTACGCAGGACATAAAAGTTATAGTTGGAAATAGTCCGTTTAAAAGAAAATAAAACTTTTCTAATTGAAAGCTGAAAATCTTTGAAAACAGCAATTCTTTCTCGCGGAAGTGACGGACCGATTAGAATGTCTTTTAGCAGGTTTTTCACGGAATAAGAGTGACAAGGACGATCTTGGAGTAATTACACGGTGTGGAGCGATTAATAATCAGTGCATAATATCGATCGTTTCCGAAGATACGGATTAAGAACGATGTAAGTCGACGGCTTAATTAATGAGCGTCTTTTCATTTCTGAAGACCCGACGACGGTTTTGCGAGAAATTCTTTTACGAGAAATTTTCTTCGATCCTGATTAATTTCCGAGAGAGGCATTGCTAAAGCTTGTTGTTACGCATCACTCTGGATTTTTTGTATTCCCTTTCTCCTTTCCCTTGCTGTCGCCAAAGTATAATATAAAACAACGTTACTAAAAGCGAAATAGTAATATACAACAATACGTATTTCACGGCATCAGAAACTTTTTCTCGTTACTAGTGACATTTAATTACAATTGTACTTAATTACAATTTATTGTGACAGGGAATCAATTACGGCGCAAGAGAGCGCGAGAGTTTATTTGACTGACAATGAGTCATCGATTACACGAACCGCGGTCGTCGTTATTTATCAAGGTTCCGCAAATTAATGTCACGCCCAGATAACAATAATTGCGGTTTATCTTTGCGATAACGATGCAGTTGATTATCGCCCGCCTTTAATCAGTATTCGCGAATCCAGTAGATCCAGACAAACTGTTTATAACATATATTTTTCACAACCTTAAATAATTTTAAGTTACATATCTTTTAATGATATTCCTTAAAACTTTCAATTTCTATTGTAATTTTATACTCTATATTTAAATTGAAAACCTTTTTTTCTATTATATATTGCGAACTGAAGAAGACTCTGTGGTACAAAATACATATTTGTTTTGTGAACATTATTTAACATTGAACAAAACATCGTTTGAATATTTATCATTTTTTGCTTATTTCTTGGTCTTTATTAATTTTTAATTTATATATTCTTCTTTCTTAGATTTTCAAAATGAAATAAAAAAATCATTCCGAAATGTTAGCTAGCAAAGATACATTAATTTCACGTACACTGGATCCACGAATACCATTGCTTAAGGAAATTTCGAAGCAAATATAAATTAGGATTAATTTAAGTCTAATGCACAATTAAAAGGCACACCGGCAATAGGAATAATTTCAATCTATAAGAAACTGAAATATCAGAATAAATTTCCTTTTTCAATTGTCTGTATTTTTCAATTGTGCATTAGGCTTTAGATATACAAATGTGTGACACGTGAGAGTACATACACTTGCTCATCTTTGTTTTTCTTAGTAAAGATAGTGAGGAGATAAGAACTCCGGGAAAGAATGAAAGAGATAAGAGGGTAACAGAAGAGGCACTCCTCACAGCCGTAGAATAACGTCACCGTCACGTCGTCATCGTCGTCGTCGTCGTCGTCGTCAAAATGACGAAGCGACGGGAACTGGCATGCGCGATTCATCGCGGAATTACCAATAAGCGGTAGAATTCCAGGTGCGTTTCATTGATTACCGCGCGAATGCTCGTTCTGAATTTCGTGGCTCGCATGATTTATGATTCGCTATCAGTCTCGATTAACCCTACATTATTCGTGCGGTATGTTTCTGATATCCCAAAACCATATTTCAATTTTCATTATTTTTTTTTTGATTTACCATTATAAAGATTGATAGTATTCGAAATAATAAAATTGATAGAAAAGTTAACAACGAGCAGTTAATTATATCCATGCAAGATTAAAACTAATTATTCAATAATATATAATGCATGGAACATTTCGATTATATCAAGTTTTCTTTAGCTAAATTACAATAAAAAATTAATTAATAATTGAAGAACAAATTGAACATATAAAGTTCTTAATAGTAAAACGTTGGAAAGAGTCAATTAAAATATAAATAAAGATAAAAATCAATCATGAAGTCACATTGTAGGTTGGTACATAAATAAGTGTATTTATTATATATTCAATTTGTTCTCAAACTGTTAATTTATTTTTATTGTAATTTAGCTGAAGAAGACAGTATAATCGAAACGTTGTATGCATTATATGTATATTAATGAATAATAAATTTTAATCCTGGATCTGATCAATTACTTGTTGTTTGACCTTTCTACTAATTTTATTATTCTGCATCGCAGTTTCGAGCTAGGAAATTGATATTATTGATAATATTCTATACCCATTGCTATTAGATGTTAAACGCGCAATGATAACTTGAGTTTAATAATACTTTTAACTTTCATGCATGTTAAAATGTACAAGGATCCAATTTCTTAAATTACTTAATTTTAAAGTAAACACTGTTCATATTAACTGTTCATATTTGGTGTGTATAAACTAATAATCTAAATTTAAATGAAATTTAATTTATTAATAAATTTTAGTCAAATTTAATTTCTATAAACCAAATTTTATAAGTCAATGTAATTTCTAAATTAAATTATCGTTTAACTCCTTTTGAACAATCACACAGTTAAATTATCAACTATATCAAATAGGAGTAACAGCGATCTGTATAAATGATTGTAAATAGTCGAATTGAATATAATTTGACATTAGGAATTTAACATTGTTTAAATAAAAATAATTGCAAAAAGATTTTTTTAAAATTAAGTATAATAATACGTAAACAATATTCATATATTTAACGAATTTATAAGGCTGGAGTATCCTGGATGGAGTGTCCTTTTATTATTTCATGCGAATAATGAAAGGTTAACATGCATCCTGCTCAAAGCACTTTGTCAAAGAAGATAATGCTCTGCAGACAAATTAGTAATAAGATCTCACCACAAGAAAATCTCGTTGACCTTGCATGAGATAGTTTTAGAAATATTACAGGATTTTTTTAAGGATGAAAATGATATCCCCGACGTAAGAGGTTCTCATTTCTGTCGCTTATAAGATCATCGTCGGGAGATCGTCCTGTTATAAGACACAATCTAAAATTTTCTACCCGACGTATTATCGGAATATCGGAACGTCTGCCTTTGGCCGCGCGATATATCCACGAAAAGGAGGTACGAAAATACGATCGCGTGAAATCAAAATAATCCTACGAGCGTCACCGGGCAGGCGGGAAGCGTCAATTCTCTTCCACACTGCTTGCATCGCTTCGATATTCCTCGACCGCGGCGTTTATCCTAATTATGTCGCGCGCCGTCGATATCTCCTCGCGCGCGTTCGACCTAATTCCGGTTCCGGCTAAAAGCGTGTCCGTGTAAAGCATATCGATGGAAATGCACAAAAGAATTGCGCGTATGCAATGCACGGTTAAATTGTAAAGTGTGATGCCGTGTGAAAAAGTGGCTGATCACAGCCGGCAGGTCCCGGATTCGATCGCGCGATTCTCATCATATATTGATTCAATTTCAATAATTTGATTAAAAAATTAAAGAATTAAAGATTAGAAAATATCAGGAAAAGCATGGGTATCATATCTTAAGAATATGAAAAAAAAACTGTGAAAAAGAAGAAGGTCAGAAAAAAGAAGAAAAGGAAAGAAGATATAAGAAGAAAAAAAAGAAGAAAAAAAGAAGGAAAGAGAAGAGGAAAAGAAGAAAGAGAAAAAGAAGAAGAGAAGAAGAATCAAAAGAAAAACAAGATAAAGAAGAAGGAAAAAAAGAAGAAAGTGAAGAAGAAAAGAGAGGAAAAAAGAGAAGCGAAAGAAGGAGAAGAAAGAAGAAGAGAAAAGAGAAAAGGAAGAAGAAAGAGAGAAACAAGACTAAATGAGGATAGGGATAGATAATCAGCTCGGACTTTGACAGGGCAAAGAGGACAGGGAAAAAGTGGACTTAACGAGGAAAATGAGAAAGCAGATATTTCAACCGGACGAGGTGAGATTCATGCGCGCTTGCCCGACGGCCTGCTTTGTAATAGTCACCACGTTTTCTTCGCACCCGTATTAACTGAAATAGCTGCTTCTCGTGCCCCGAGAGAAACAAGCAATTCACACCGGAGGCTTTTTGTATCTCCCTCTCTTCGTGTCCATTGTCGCACATTCGCCAAGCCATCCCATTTCCCTTCCGTCAATCTCCCGTTGTATGATCCCTTTGCTGCTCCGATTCGGAGGGCATCTACGAGGGCTCATGCAATAGCGCATTTCGGACACGTCAGATGCTAATACGGATGAAGCTCCGAAAGGGGTCAACACGTCCGATCTCCGGAAGGCAGAAATCCAGCAGGCAGAGAATTCCGACATTAACGTAATTACACGCGGCCGGGAGAATTCCATCGAATTAAGATAATGACTGCGTTTAGCGGAAAAAGCAGCTTTGCGACGTTGTAAAATTTTTTTAATATGATTGTGATCCCCAATACAGCACAGAACGTTGAAAAAAATGTTGCTGAGATGAGAAATGTTGCTGAGATGTCGTAATGTTAAATGTTGAACAAATAATATTAATTTATTTCTAGCTCAAAATTATAATGCAAATTTAATAAAATTGATAGAAAGATTAAACGAACAATTAATTACGTCAAAGATTAAAACTAGTTTGTTAAAACATTAAGAAGGGATTAAAACTAGTTATTCATTAACTTATAATGCATGGAATATTTCAACTAACAATAAGTCTTCTTTAGCCAAATTATAATATAAGTAAAACGAAGAGCTTGGAAATAAATTAAATATAAAAAATTCTTAATAATTAAAACGTAGGAAAGAGTCATTAAAATATAAATAAAAGTAATATAAATAAATATAAATAAAAATTTATTGTAAAGTTACATAACGTACATATTAAATGTTCAAGTATAAATTGTTTTTTAACATCTAATTTACATTCCATGATGTTGATTTGCAATGTTATTAATACAATTCAATGTTTCTGATTTGTTGATTTTACAATAGTTCCTCACTGGATATAAATATACATATATAAACCAGTTATATTACAACCTCTTAAAACAGTTGTGTACAAAGTTGTTTTTTCTACTGAACGCAATCAATGAACGAAAACACAATTCAAAAGACTAAATGTGGATAACACTTTGCAACGATGAGTTACGAATTACATTATACATGCTAATTGCGAGCTGAACTGCGATAAACATGCATTATATAAGGTCTTTCGCAGAAAAAGGCCTTTTTTTCGAAATTTCACCGTAGTCTATTTATGTACGAGCCCATATAATATTTAAGATTAAAAATTCGCAATAGACGATAGCCCATATAGCACAGAAAGATTGCAGAAACATTGCAGAATGATTTCACTGAAACATTGCAATATTACATGGTGGTTGCGAAACGTTACTGAATCATTATTGCAAAATTCCAACAATGTTAAGATGTCCGCTTTTCGTTATATTACAACAAAACGTTCCAGCAATATTGCAATGTAATGTATTTGGATAAATTTTTGACGAAGACTCTAAAATGAAAACTATTTGTATACATATATCCTACTAATTTTAATTTTTCTACAAATCGCATTTCTAGTGATATATGCTTTCCAAAAGCAATTTTTATGATAAAACCATAAAATATTCCAATAAATATAGTAATAATTCTGAAGGATAAATTTATTCGTAAAGAATGTATATGTAAACCATGTATATGTGCACCCCGAACAAACTACACAAATATTATCCACATTAATATAATAATACAATCGCTTGGTAAGTTAATCATGGATTAAGTTAATCGCAATAATTCTTTTTAATTCGAAACTACTCCGAGTCAATTGAAATCAATTAAAAAATGACGATATGAAATTTATTAAAGCTCGAGCGTTGGTTTATTCTTGCGTTCACATCAGGCATAAATACATCATCGATCACACAATTAATATTTCGATAAATCATTTTCAGCAGTTTAATTGCTTATCCGATAATGATGCATGATTGTATTTAAACTCAATATTATATCATCTTTTGATTTCACATTTAAAATAAATATAAAACAGCTAATGAAATGGCGTCAAATAATAGATCAATAAATTTTTTATTTAAATATAAAATGAATTATATTAATTATTATATCGTGAAAATTGTTAAATTAAAAGACTGTACTACATAATATTGTAAAAACGTATTATTTTTATATTATTATTATTATTATTATTAACAATTAAAGAATTACAGTTTTGCAATGTTTGTGGGATATTACAAGCATATTATGATGACATTTTATATATTTATGTAATACCTCTGCTGTTACATTGCAATCTGTAATATTACAACATTGCAGCAATATTGCTTCAATCTTCTGTGATGTATGGAGGAGAACCGAGTTTACATTCGTAAGTTTGAAGTATCGATTGAAGAAGTTAAGATTTCGATAGAATTTTAATCGAATCTTTGACGGGGAATCCCGTCGGTAACATTAAAAATGTAGAACCAATGGTGAGAGATTGACTCGTAACATTCGTTCGTGCGACTCGAGTGTGCAAGCTACGATGAACGATCTCTGTGCGTTTTACGAAATGAGTTTTTAATCGAGCTTTCCATTCGATAACGCGAAACGAATGAGATGAATTGAGCCTTGGAAACGCATACGTAGTGGTACTTGCAATCAAATATTTGACCAGAAATATTCCTGCTAAAAAGAGAGTATGAAAAAGATGGAGAGAGAAAAAGAGAGAAAGAAAAAGAAATATCATTTATTAAATGCTTTGAAATATATTCTATCTAGCATAAGAATAAAGTAACAATTAAACAACAAGAGAGAGAAAGAAACAATGAACGAGAAGGGAAGGAAGCACAGAAAAAGAGAGAAAGAAGAGAAGGAGAATCAGAGAAAGAAAAAAAGAAATATTATTTATTAAATATTCTGATATATTATCTTATCTAGCGTAAAAATTAAGTATGAAATAATAACAAAAAATTAAACAACGAAAGAGAAAAAAAGGGGAGAGCGAGAAGTAGAGAGAAAGAGAAGGAGAGAAAGAAAAGACAGAAAAAGAAAAAAGAAATATTATTTATTAAATACTCTCCGAGATATATCTTGTCTAGTATAAGAACTGAATAACAACGCAAAAATTAAACATGAGAGAGAAAGAAAAATCCAGAGGGAAGAAGATAAGTAGTGAGAAAGAGAGAGAGAGAGAGAGAGAGAGAGAGAGAGAGAGAGAGAGAGAGAGAGAGAAAGAAGTTATTTATTAAATATTCTGTGATTTTCTCAAGCGTAAAAATTAAGTAACGGAGAGAAAGAAAAGAGCAGACAAAAAAGAGAAAAAGAAAAAGGAGAGGGAGAGGGGGGGGAGAGAGAGAGAGAGAGAGAGAGTGTCTCGTGCGAGGAAAGCGCATATCGCGCGTCGATCGCGTCCCATTGCTATTGACATTTTCGTTATCTGCGTTACGTCGTGCCACATATTCGCGCGATAGCACGGATATATGCCGCGTATATACGTCGTGACACGTGACGTCCCTACACCCCCCGAGTGCGAGAAAGAAGAGAAACTCGGTGTAACGGGCAGGTAGCCCGCGAGCACGATATTAAGCCGGATCAATAAAATGACTTATCTCTACAACATTGCCGCACGTCGTCGAGCAACGGCATGACGTTTCCCGTCTGGAAACACTTGGATGATCCGACGACGTAGATGGCGGGAAACCTTCCCTCCGCGCCGATCGACGTTCCCCAGAGGGAGATGTCGAAAAGTCCGCGCAACTCCGTGTCTATACGCGACAGTGTCCTGGAGAGACACGTACCGCGACAGATGTCCGATTTGATTTTAATTACAGAAAAGGAAGAATTCCTTCGCGACCGATTGGAGAAACAATCTCTTTTTTTCTTTTTACAGCAATTGCTACTCAGAGAAAAAGACATTTAGACATGTATAGTAACAATTATATAAAGATAATAATTGCACATTTTATGTGTAGAGAATTATGTATACACGGTTGAATAAACTATTTTATAGTATTGCAACTAAAAAGAATTATCGCAGAGAAAAAGATACAGTGACTATATGCAGGGATGATTTTAACATATTTCGTCATCCATCATGAGCAGGTAGAGTGAATCGAATTGAGTCGAAAAGTCATCTACCATTTTGCAGTTTACGCAATAGTTAACGAGATATTAATTACTAAAAATTGCCAAATATTGGTCTTGAATAATTTTTTACTCAAATACTATCAACTTTATAAAAAAAGATATGCTCATGATGGGTGACGAAATATGTTAAAATTATCCTGTATAATGGTGGGACCACAATGGAAGAAATAAGGAATTAGGCATAAGGAATAACGATTCCAATTTATCAGAAACAGTGTATTTCGATGTATCCGATATCTGATGATAGGTTGAAATCTTTATTTCTTATTCCTTATTCCTAATTCCTTATTCCTTCTATTGTGCATCTTTAAGACAATTCTATACAAAATTTTATGTGTAGAATTAATGTACACTATTGAATAATTATTTTATAGCTGTTACAATTATAAAGAATTATCTCAGAGAAAAAGGCAGTAATCAACAATTATATGATGACAACTCTACAAGTTTTATATGTAGAATTAATGCGTAGTTAAATAAATGATTTTATAGATTATTATTAGATATCAAGGAGTAATGGTAATCCAATTCTTTGAATTAAATAACACTTTATTATTTTTAACTTTCCAACTTTCTTGTGTCAAAATATCAATTAATCCGTTTCTTGCTTAGTTTCAAAGTGAACGACCTTCATATTAACGTATATTCAGTATTCAGTAAATGATAAACTAAAAATAAATCTAAATCGAATATAATTTCTTGAGTTAAATTGTTCAACTGTTTAACTATCCATTGTTTTGGTTAAATTAATGACATATTCAGTAAAAACAGTTGTAGCAATAATTAAAAATAATTTAAATTGGGTTAATTTCTTATTTTGAATTTAACAGTGCAACCATAAAATAGTTTATTTAATTATATGTGCAATAATTCTGCAATATAAAATTTGTATAGTTATTACTTTCATAACTGCATTATATTGTTCTCTCCGAGTGTAATATTCTAATTTTTAACGTATATTGTGACTGTCGGTATATTGTGACTGGAGCCTCGGAGATTACATTTAGATCCTATTAAAGTTAAAGCCACTTTAGATTTCATTTACTTTCTCTCTTACAGCTTTTGGTTTGCTAAAAGATTTTTCCTTCCTCTATCACGTGATACACTACTTACATATTTAATATTATGTACTAGTGTGAAGGTTTAAATTAAAATGCTACTGAAATAAGTTCGAAATTAATTGAAGACATTTTTTAAATATCTGTATTCTCTCACTTTTAAAATATTTAGTTGATAAAAGTTCTTTAGTTACAGCTAAGTACTATATAATTATAATTATTATTATTCATTATTATCTATTTAGATTTCTGGAATTATGTAATAGAGAAATTATAGATACATTTTCACGTTTTTACAGAGAAAAGGATTCCAGGAAAGAATCCGCAATAATAAAAAGAATTGGTTTCAACACAAAAGATATTGAATAATTTATATCTATCGTTGCAGAAAAAGCGCATAAAATTTCAGATACAAACACGACAAATACAATTGAACATTTATTTCTACGTCCACAAGCGTCTTGCATCTCGGGCATCTCTCTATTTTCTTCCGTAACAAGAAAGGCAAGTGATGGATTTGATTTGTAAACGCTCGATTTTCTCGACAGCCGACAAGAGTATTTTCTTTTCTTATGGACATCTATCTCTTATTTCTAGGCCACGATATCATACTTTTCTCACATTACATTTTTCTCCAATATTGTATTTTAGTTTTCCCGGTGAAACTGTTAAAAATTGCCACAACCGATGATGCTTGATGTTGTCGTGTCAAAATTCATTGGCGTTTTAATTTTTTTCCCTGACCGGAAGTGTCATCGGCAGACAAGGGAAATTCTCGACCCCGCAGGCAACGCATATCGACACTTCAAAGCAACAAAAAAAAAGAGAAAGAGACAGAGAGACTGCAAGAGAAAAATCTTAATGACGTCTACTGCGAGAAATGCTCTTCACTCGGCTCTCGGCTACTGGATGGCGAAAGTGGAAAATGGTCGCCTCTCGAGAGCGGTCGCGGAAAGGTGACCCCCGTATGCTTCTTTTTTTATCCTGAAAAATTTCACTTGAAGATCCGACCACAACCTCTTTCTCTCTTAGCTACTCATTCCAGTTGCTTAGGAAACTCGGAGATTCGCGGAAGAACAGAAGTCACGCGAAAAATCGCGAGCACGTAACACGGCACTGCGCGACGGAGAGAGAGAGTTGCGAACGCGTGCTCAACAGAGCAAGAGAGAAGAGAGAGAGAGAGAGAGAGAGAGAGAGAGGGAAGAAAAAAGAGAAAGGAGAAAATAAATGATCAGAGAGAGAAATAGAGAAACAGAGACAGGAAGAGAAACAGAGAGAATTATAGGAGAGGGAAAGAGAAAAGGGAGACCGAAAGAGAGAGAAAAAGAATTATTAGATAGAGAAATAGAGAGAGAAGGGAGGAGGGACGCCGGGCGGAACCGAGCGGAACCGAGAGCGAAACGGCGGGGTCGAGGGAGAGGGAGAGGGAGAGGCAAAGAGAGGGTAGTTTCGCTCGAGAAGGGGGTGGTTTGGTGGTGGCCCGCTCGCTCGGCGGCCCGTTCGGCCAGTCGTGCTGTGGCGGCTGCAATCGCGACATCATCCCCCGCCCTTTGAGAGGCTCGCTCTGTCGTGCGAGTTACGACATCCCCCGCGGGTGGACGCGCGAAGTAGACGATCGTCCACGCGAGCGAGGGATGATAGGTTTCTGATCTCTCGGATGAGATTCTCTCGCGAGGCTCGTGCGATCGTTTCGCTCGGTTGCCCGACCGATCACTGTGGCAGAGAGAACAGGATTCAAAACGAAACGAAAGGGTGTCTCCGAGTTACATCGAGCCGCTTAAAACGATCCTTTCTCTCCCTCTTTCTCTCTCTCTCTCTCTCTCTCTCTCT
>NW_011627034.1:34346-92812 GCF_000204515.1 Acromyrmex echinatior
CCCCTATCATTCCCAAATATTCCTCCGGTGAATCCTCGCGGCTCGGAACTCGCGAGATTCCGAGAACCAATTCGCAAAAGTCCCGACGAGCGTTGTTTCCCGTTTTATCAGAACGAATTTCAGAATTCGCGGAGTGTCGAGGAGCGTGTTTCTCTTCGATGATGCGAGCGTTCGTCATTTAAGAGACCCACGAGCTTCCCACGGGGAAGTGTAAAAGCGAGAGGTTTTGTTCCGCTCGTCCTCTTTGGATTCGGAACGACGCTCAAGATCCTTCTCGATCATCGCTTGCCGATTTAATCGACGTGTGTAGCACGTAGTTCGAGATTTCGCGGAATGAGACTCGCGGCATGACGCGGTCCGAGATCGCGAAGACAACGGGGGAACGCTAGCTGCGAGACGTCCGATTTTCCACGCAGGCGGAGTTCGTCGCGGGAATACCCCGTATCGGGGTATTCGCGGGAAAACGCGATAAGGCAGCGCGATAAAGCGCGAGGATCAGCCGCGAGAGCCGACGGGATTTTACGCGGCGGGAAATCCCCGCGCGCGGAGAGAGTGAAAGACGAAGCGAATGAGAGGGAAAGTCGAGGGTGTGCGGGAAGCGTGCGAGCGAGAAGCTGTCCCGCTGTTTCTCGCTTCGCAAGGGAATCGATCGCGGTTAATTAGCCGGGCTGACGCGGGCTGGAGGCGAAGATGCGCGGTTACGCACGTACAAGGCGGTTTCGATCTGTGATCTTTTAAATAATCGCGCGAGGATCGTTTGGCAGGGCGCCATTGATCGGACGATCGACGGAGAAAGGATTCGGACGGCTGGAGGACTCTCGAATATAGTCCGTTCGTGTCGGTGAGTTTATTGCTTTGTCTATTGTCTATTCCATTTAACTGTACAAGCGATGAAACAGAGTTTCCACAAAACTGAAAATCAAAAGGGAAATTAGGGAAATGTTAGGACAGTTGAAAACTATCAGGAAAATGAGAGAAAAGTTAGGGAATGTTGCAAAGTTTTCTGGAAATCTAAAATTCTTTGCTTTCAAAAAGATAATAATAATAATTTACATTGTTATGTTGAATTCTTCTTCTAACAAAATATTCGACGATTTCTAAATTAGGACGAAAATGCGAAAACTTTCAAAATATTATTGGAGCTTCAGGGAAAATCATGAAATTTTGTCTGAAAATCAGGGAAAAGTTGTGGAATTTTAGAATGAGGAATTTGTAGCAGCTCTGCAATGGGCCACGGGATCTATTCCTCTGAGTTCCCGCTGGATCCCGGAATGGATCGATGCTGTTATCATGACGGGAGAGTTTCGTCGAGGCGTGGCGATTATTGGTATGGACATCAAGCGATAAAAACTTCGTTAAGTTACAAAGAAGTTATCTAGTTAGTTGCCGGAGGCGTGAATCTTTCTTTAAATAAAAAGGTAGTTTCAGTTTGAAGATAACATTACACATTTGTTATTATTTTTCTGTATTCTGGCTTTTTCTTTATTTATATTATATATTTTAGATAAAATATAAAAGTTGCAAAAATATGCTTTATAAAAAAAACTTTTGTCAAGTTGTGAGAAGGTCTAAATTAAAAATTACTTTTCTTCCTAAACTGCTTATTTTATTTGTTTTACTTCATTAAACATATAAGTACTTTAATGAGAAATTATTAGAAAGTCCAAGTTGTATATATTTCTTATGTCCATTTCTACCAACGTAGATTAACTTTAATCTCGGTTTAACTTACTTTTTATCCTTTCCTAGTTCTAAGGATTAGAAAAGATAAAGAGAGAATGAAATGAATCCAGATTACAGTTAATCTACATTAGATAGAAATGAGGATATAGATAGAAATGAGGATTAATCCTTTATGTACACTGTTAAATTCATAATGTCAAATTATATCCAATTTGAGTTATTTTTAATTATTTTTGTAAATTGTTATTGTTTCTACCGAATATGTTATTTGTTTAACTAAAATGTATAATACAGCTAAACGATTAAACAACGTAATTCAAGAAATGTATTAAATTTGACTCGAATTTAGTTTATTATTTACTGTGAGCACGATAATATGGACGTTATTTACTTTGAAACTGAGTAATTCAACCACAAAAATGGATTAATTCATATTTTGACACACATAGGAGAATTAAAAATCAAATATTATTTAACTTAAGGGATTGAATCACTATTGTTTGATATTTAACTATTCGTTTGATATTTAACAGTGTATACAATAAATTTTTACGTTGAATTAATGTCTTTTATTTATTTTTGAGGGGATAGGAATTGTTAAGAAAAAGTCATTGAATATAAAAACGAGAAACAGAACAAATCGATATAAATCAAAGGTTTGTACAAACAATTGGATCATTATTTTTTCAAAGACGAAAAAATCGCGTGTCTGTATTACGTAACAATCTTTCGTATACTTCGCATTATCTACAGTTCGATTAGATTCTTCACGTCTTCATTCGTTCGTCTTGCGTTACCATCTATTGATTTTTTCCACGGTTCTTGATTTTTATGAACCTTTTCCGCATCAATAAAAGAAAAATAGCAATACTAGAAAACATAAATTCACGCAAAAATATTATTAGGCAATAATATCCAGTGACCGAATAAGGTTTTTTCTTTATATTGTATTATTCGTATCGATCTTTTTTTATTTATTATGTATCATAAAGATTGAATTATTTCATATTACTTTTTCTCCTAAACATATAGAATTTGTATCTCTCGCGAAAAAAAAAATTGGACAAAGAGTTCGCAAATAAAGGACATGCGACCGATTCGAAGTCTACATATAATCATTATATACAGCTTGGTAAAAAATATTAACCTTATTAACCATTATTTAAAATTTTAAAAATTAATGTATGGTATTTTCTGTAAATTATTTTTTGCTTCAAAGACCTTTTAAACTTATATAATGCCGATAACCAGTAAGTAACAATGATAAAAGAATTTCAGATAAACGAAAAAATATAAGTGCTTAATATTTTTTACTTAAGATTGTATATATAATTATTATGACTGTTTATCGCACTGATGCTTTTATATTAACTATTAATATGATGTTGAATTTCAAAAATCCTTTTTTATTGTGTTTATTATATTTATAATTATTATAATTATTACATTTCACGTAAATATTATTTGCTATATAATTATTATTAATTCTTTTATTTATACCACAAAAATAATATCGAGAGAAAATTATTATATCATAAAATATTTAATTATTATATTTCATGTAAATATTATTATTTTTGCTATATAATTATTATTAATAATTCTTATGTTTCATAAAAGTAATATCAAGAAAGAAGGTATACGTCGTATACCTACAGAGAAGGGACACGTGTCATTCTTTTGCCTTGGACGCCGCGGGCGGCATTAAAACCCCCTTTTTAATTAATTAAATAAGACGAGTCGCCTCCGGTTCTTCTCCGGCCGCGCTGATAGCAATTTGTGTGTAGAGAATGTTGAAATTATTAAAGACGTCCGTCGATTAGCGGCGATGCACGGAAGCGAACGGCCGGAAGCAATCTGGGTGCACTCGATTCTGCCACCCCCTACTCACCCCTCAATCGCTCACTATTTCCACGCAGTTATTCGTCGAAAAGAGATTGGCGAAGAGAAAACTTGCCGTTTTCTGATTCCTCTCCCTCTCCCTCCAACCCTTTCGTTCTCCACGGGCCACGCGTTTCAACAAGCCGAACGATTACTGAAGGATTATTGGAGCAATTTCGAAACGATTCGCGATATTGCCTGTGTTTACATAATTGCACCCCTATGTTTGTGAGCTATTTCCATGCGGTTACAACGCCCCCAGATTCATCTCTGATGCGAAAGGGACAATCGAGACGGAGGAGATGGAGGCTTTCCTCCTGTAACCCGCCCTTTTCCCTGATCCCGGGTTTCATCATCGGATCGAACAGTTACCGGGATTACCAGGGCGATCCCTGATGCGATTCACGATATTATGCGTGTTTATACCCTCGACACCCTCGCGCTCGCGCGCGCTATTTCCACCCTGAACGGAGAAATGGAGGAGGGAGAGGAGAAACGGAGACCGTTCCCGTTTCCATCGTTCGAGTCGAACGCGATTACGGGATTACGAGGGCAATCTCGAGATATACCTGTGTGTATGTGTAGACGTTTTCACGATATAACCATATTTATATGTATATATTCGTGCCCTTGCCCTTGCCCGACTCCCGCCCACGTCGCCCATCACCAGTCTTCGCCCAAAATCCACCCTCTCGCGTCCTCCCCGTCGAGATATACACTCCGACGCTACGTGCCGATGCGCCCGGCGTATATATGTACACTCTATGTATGTAGGACGTAGCAGGCATTAGCAGTTTCCCAAGCAATCACGGGCCGGAAGTCGTCGGGCGAAATTATTAGTCCGAAAAGCGGATGCGCGATATAGGCAGGCGAGAAGCCGATACCGTTCCCTAGAGAGCTTCTAATCAGAGTGGCGCCATACGACTATCACTTGTGATTGGTCCGCCATGTTTTAGCCATTCCCACCATTTTTCAATTGTATTGATTTCTGATCAAAATTCATAAGCAAATCGACTATATGCTTTAATCAATCTGTATGTATTTGCAAGTATTATGTGAATCTTTTTATTATAATATTGTAAATATTTATATAAAACAAAAAACTTTATTTCATGTAAAGATAAATTTTTAATGAAGTTCCATTTTTATATCTATTATTTATATTGCTCTTCCATCACATTCTGAGTCTCACTATTTTTATAATCTCTAAATTTCTTGGAGTGAAATCTCACTTTAAAATGCTGCTATTATTGAAAAAGAATGGCAGATTTAAACGGATGTTCACTTTTTTGGAGTGAGACTCATTCCAAAGGAAAGAACTTGAAGTGAATCTCACTCTAAAAAAGAGTGAAAATCTAATTTTCTTATTTAAGAGTGTAAATGTCTCACTCTTTCTCAATGGTAGTATTTTAATTCTTTTGGAATGAGATTTCACTCCAAGAAATTTAAAGATAATAATCCTTTGTTCATAAAATTGTTATAAAGTGATACTAAAGCCAATCATATTACTATTTTTTTTTGCAATATAAATTCACATCAGCAATGCATTCATTATATATTGCAAAATTCATTATGTATTGCACTTAATCATACAGCTAATCCCTGCCGCATATTCCCATATGGGTTCCTTGAAATTGACTCAGGTGTATCATATTATGGAGCAGGATATATAATAACAATAAAATATTGGGAATCATGAAATTGTGCATTTGTTTAAGTAATATACTTTATGTATAACATCTATACAGTGTATAAACAATCATTTACGTGTATATTGCATAAATAGATTCATAATGTATGAAATAGATTCATAATGTATATACGTATTGTTACAATATACATATTGTAATAATATACACACACATCTATTTATGCAACCAGCAGTATACACGTAAATAATTGTGTTCATACACTGCATAAATGTTATACATAAAATATATTGCTTATAAACAAATGCACAATTTCATGATCCCTAATATTGTTATCCTGCCTCATAATGCATCTGAATTAATTTGCGGCAGAATAACAGCTGACCCAAGTGGCAAGGTGACATCAAATGATGTCTTAATGACGTCTTTAATGTTTTTAATGTCTTTAACATCAATAAAATGTTACCCTATTATTTGGGAGCAGGTAATAGGTTGATAGCTACACTATTGAATTGATTGAGTACGCATATATATTTCTTTCTTACTCGCAGGATTTCGCCAAAACATGTCGGTACCTAGAGATCCTCAAGTAAGAGATTGGATGTCATTTAGACAACTTCTGATTGCTTCGCCATATTTTTCAGGATTTATTTGAGATAGAATGAGAGATAGATATATAAAATAGAAAGAAATGCGTAGATATTTCATTCTATATTAAGCATGAGGTCCTAAAAAATATAGCTGACCAAACGTGATCTATTGATATCCAATCTCTTATTTGAGGTCTCTAATCAATACCTTTAATTTTATATGACACCACTCTGATTAGAAGCTGTCTACCATTTCCTATATGGTGTAGTCGCATGCAGTGGAAGTCGCCTCCATCACGTCGCCGATAATTTTCTCCTCCCTCGAGAGAGGCGATTTCACCCCTCCTTGCTTCCTCTACCCTGTTCTCAATTCTTCCCACATGACCGTTCGTTTCCGAAAAAGTTTAGATGGATCGCGCGACAAATACACTCTCGGTGCGCGTGTTATTGACTTCAAATTCGTCGTAAGTTCTAAAAAGCGTATGTAATGTCCATTTCTGCCAATGTAGATTAATTTTGAAATTAAATTTATTCAGTTAAGCTTTTTATTATAAATAGAAAAATGGAGCGAGAAGAATACATCTAAATATTAAGTAAGAAAAATCCTATTTTCGGTTAAAGCTTAGTGCTTAGAATATTTATGTGTGAATTTATATCCAATTTTGCAAACCAAGCGAAATCTTTTTCACTCTTGAAACGCAATCATGAATAAAATGAAAATAGTAATATTACATATTAAATTGACAAGCAATTTAACAATATTAATGTGTCAATAAGAATCTTATAAGAATATTAATAATTTGATGTTCATGAAAATCTTAAACATTGAAAAATTTTTATATATTCTTTTAATTAGGAAAAGACGAAGAGCAAATTAAAGATTAAAGTTAATTCACATTGTTACTGAAAAAAATTGAATAAATTAGTACATATAAAAGTACATATGGAATATGTACATATAGAATAATCAGATTAATTAGTAAAATATAAACGATTAATAATTTTAAAATAATCTGCAGACACATATTTGACTGCATAAATTTTGATGAAAATAATCAAACATTTGATATCAGATTATTTATTATAATTATAAATATGTTAACCAAAATTCTATTTCATTTTATCAATACTTCTTTAATCTGAAAGTTCATCCGAGTTTTTTACATAAACGATTACTTGTTTACATAATTAAAGTCGTTATTACAATATAAATAACATATTACGATATTATTGAATGTTTTCCAATTTATTAAGTATTTAAGAAAATAATTAATATGAATTTAATTATAATTTTCTGAAAAAAGTAAGTAAAAATAAAAAAAATTTGTAAACGGAATAAGCACGTTGAACAGCTTATGACAGTATTTTTTAAAAATATAAAGATTTTAATTAATATAATGCTTTTATTGTTTCGATAAAATTTTACATTCAAAGGTTCATAAAGAATAATTATTAAAAAAGAAAAAATATATCAAACAATATTCATACAAAAATATTTTACAACAATTTATATTTTTGCCATTGGGGGCGAAAATAAAAATTAAAAAAATATCCCAGATGATTATTCACAGAATAATCCAATCATGCACAGAAAGAACACCTTTGCTAAAGTAATTTAAAAATTTAGCTAGATACAGATCTGAATATAATTTTATTAAAATAATTATGTAGGACGCTCAAAGTGGTTGCTAGAATGTCAAAATTATTTTCATAGCGACATTCTTCATCATGCTTGAGTGTCCTACATAGTTATTTTAATAGTCCAAAAAAATTATTTTCAGATCTGCATTTATCATTCAAAAATATTTGCCTGTCTTTTTTAATTAAAATGAACAAAAGCGAATTTCTATTTTCTCTTCTATCCTTTTAAATGTTAAACTTAATAATAATGTTTAATAGTTAAAAACTTTTAATTCGATATACAGTAAAAGAATACAGTATAATTAGAATGAAATTCAAATGTATAAAAACAGTATACGTACAAAAATTAAGGTTTTTAAATAATTTACCGTATCCAGAAGATCAAAATCTACAAAAATGTACTATTCTTTTTATTTACACATTTTTAAACTAAAATTGGCTCTTTTTTAACGTATATCTTAATATATGTTTATTTAACCATGATTATTTTTTCCACGTAAAAATAGACATAGATTGCAAAGTAAAACGGGGTCTCAGTTCCATCGACCGTTTATATAATTTTGCAGAATTGTCGTGGAGCCCAACCACTAGCCCTCACGACACGACTGCTCTTATCTCGAGTCCGAGGACGCGGACGAGGAAGGACAAGAGTAGCGAAGCGCAGTCGCGTCTCGTCGTCGTCCTCGAACTGGGTCGTCGTCGCTTTGAAATTCAAAACAAGACCACGCCGATACGCCGGTGCCATCTCGGATTTAAAACCGGGGACTCGCCGTTATCGCGCTTGTTAGACTCGGTGAAATTAAATCCGTTTATCGAGTCGGAAATTCCGTCTGGAAAAGAAGGACGGTAGGAAGGCGAGACAAAAGAAATATCCCGGAAGACGGAAGACGAAGGTGAAGGGGGAAGAGTCGCGTGTCTTTGTATCGGGGAAGGGAGGATTATTACATAAAGTAGGCGGAAGGAGGAAGAAACCGGAAATTCAACGGAGTCCTAGTTTAGAGAGGAAGTTTTTCTCGATGGCCACGACGACGTTGAGGCCAACGACGAGGACGCCGAGACTGGAAACGACGCCGAGCGAGCCTTCCGGTACCTGAGAGAGAGAGAGAGAGAGAGAGAGAGAGAGAGAGAGAGAGAGAGAGAGTCTCAATCCTCATCTCCCGATTCCGGAACAACCGTTTATCAGAACAACGGGTATCCGAGAATTCGCGATAATCGTATCGGATGCTTCAATGTCTTCTATGAAAGAGTTCCGAGGGGAATTCCGTGCTCATCGTTTACTGATTTTCTCGAACTGAGTGATATTCCGTTCAGGAAGTAAAGGAGAAATGAGAGAAAGAGAGGGAGTTAGATAAACAATAATGTTTATTACTACAAAGTCTAGGATAAATTCTCTAAGAACGTAGAAAAAAAGAAAAAACAAAGAATGAAAACAAAGGAACCAAAAATATAAAATAAAAATAATATAAATAAAATATAAAAGGAAAGAGAGAGAGAGAGAGAGAGAGAGAGAGAGAGAGAGAGATGAAAAAGGACTCATTGCAAGGAAACTGAAGCAGAGATAGTATACAACGTGTAGAACGCCCGAGGGTAGCTTAAGAAACGATCGTGAAACACGGGACCAACGTACTCCCGGGATTTATCGTCTCTTTATTCGTTTGTACCCCTGAAGGAATGCCTAACGTGGAAAAATCGCGCGTCCGATCGGTCGAGCGATCGAGGAACGATCAAAAGGCTCGCGGTCAATGGTGCGTGGATACCGGGATCGCTGGCGGGGAATCCCGAGATCTTTCGCCGCTCGAATCGAGAAAGCGGCTTCCTCCTCGTTGATGGTCCGTTGGGACTTCTATCAGCAGGCAGTGCGGGGAGTGCAGAGAGTCACGAATCGAAGTCTGAAGAAACACCGGCCAATTAATATTATCGATTCGATGTTAGGGAACTGTGCATGGAAAGAATGGTTTTGCTGAAGTTTCTAAAAGTATTATTAAAAATAATTTTGATTGAATCATCAAAATAACTGCACTCTAAATTTCTTGCGGTGAAATCTCACAAGGGAGTGAAAATGCAACTTCCCTTGAAAAAAGAAGTGATGACCTTCACTCTTTTTAGAGTGAAGTCTCACTTTTTAGAGTGAGATTTCACTCTTTTGAAGTGAAAATTCACTCTAAAAAGAGTGAAAATTGTCACTCAAGAAGTGAAATATTTCCACTTTTTTTTCAAGAATGATTGTATTTTCACTTGCTTGAAGTGAGATTTCACTGTAAGAAATTTAGAGTGTATGTAGAACACATATATCTCCAGACGTTCTCAAGATTTTATTTAGAGAAGAATAAAGTTGAGACTTTTGAAGGAAGGATGGAATTGAGTGATATAAACTTATTTTGTTTCATATTATTACTTTTAATTAATTACTGGCAGATAAATCTTTTATTAAAAAAAAATGTATTCGCAACTGTATATAAAAAAATGATATACCAAAGTTAAGGAAATCTTTTTTTTAATATATAATTATTTTAATAGTCCAAAATTCTTTTCAGATTTGTACGTAGCTAAATTTTTAAATATTTCAGCAAAATCGTTCTTTTTCCTGTAGATTCAAATAATTAATCTGCTTGTCAACAAGAAGAGGACAGAATCCGATCGATTGCGAAAATGTAGAGGAAATTCGCGCGAGTGAGGGCGAGTGAAGGATGGAAAACTCTCCGCTTCGAGATAGGTGCTCGGCTCGTGGTAGGAATTTGGTCCCGGTAGATGTAACGGGTGAGGCGGACCGACGAGGATCCTAGGATTTCCCTAAGAGAGACTAGGACTGTCGAGAGCAGCGTGAAACGGCGCACAATTAAGGCAGTTAAGATGCACCAGCGTGTGCCTTGGCCGTTGCTGCTCCTGACCTTGTCGCTGCAGCGTTTAACGAGCTTGTCAACGGTGCAGTCGAGAATGCACAACGAGGCGGTACTGATACCCGGCGACATCGTGCTGGGCGGACTGTTCCCGGTGCACGAGAAGGGTAGTGGTCCAACCGCGTGCGGGCCCAACATCTATCACCGGGGCGTGCAACGGCTCGAGGCGATGTTGTTCGCCGTCGATCAGATCAATCAGAAGGACGACATACTACCAGGTGTCATGCTGGGCGTGCACATCCTCGACACGTGCGGCCGCGACACGTATGCGCTCAATCAGAGCTTGCACTTCGTCCGGGCGTCCCTGTCCAACATCGACATCAGCGTACTGGAGTGCGCGGATAAGTCGATACCCAGGGTAAAGAGGACTGCAAGCGCGGGACCCATCTTCGGCGTGATAGGCGGCTCCTACAGTTCGGTGTCGCTGCAGGTAGCGAACCTGCTGCGACTCTTTCACATCCCCCAAATATCACCGGCGTCCACGGCTAAGGCGCTCAGCGATAAGACCAGGTGAGAACCATGGCACATACAAAAATGTATCCTGGTGAAAATTTTTATACGAATTGGAACATTTTTCAGAAATACTCAGAAATATTCGGAAAGTTTACATCCTTTCTCAGAATTTTTCATACAAGAATTCTGAAATATTCTAAAATTTTTCATTCCATAATTTTTAAAAAGTATTTTAAAATTTTGTAGATTTTATAACTTCATCAGAAATTATATTTTTTTAATTTCATCAGAAATTATACTTACAAAAAATCTTAAAAATCTTACGATATTTCATATTTAACATATATGAAAAATTCTGAGAAAAGATGTAGATTTTCTGAGAAATGTTCCAATTCATATAAAAAATGTGAAAAAGTTATAAAATTATAGAGAAATATTCTGAAAAATTATATAGAAATTCTGAAAAATTATATGAAGAATTCTGAAAAAAATTTTTATCAGGATAAGATAGTAAGACGTAAGCAGTAAATAAATTGGCCAATCACACTAGAGAACAGTAAGTAAGGAAAATCGTAACATTGGATTCGCTACTGGCCTTACAGTACTGTTCTTATATTGCCTTACGTTTACTTACTGTTTACGTCTTATATTGCGTTTTTGTATGTGCCACGTTTTAAGCAATAAAACGTAAGCAGTAAGCGAATTGATTAATCACAATAAAGTCCGTTAGACTAATTCAACATGTTGATTTTCTTACTGCTTACGTCTTGCTACCTTAAGTTCTTTGTGTGCCATGGCCTTAAGACTACAAATAGAATGGAAGAGCAAAGCGTTTGTACATTAAGAATAATTATTAAATTTTGTAATATTAATATATTGCTACAAAAGTTGACTCTTTGTGGGGTAAAATTGGAAAGTTAGAATTTTAAAAAGTAAAGTTGGAGAGGTCATGTATAGAAGGACCTTTCCTCGTTGGAAGTAACTTTTTTGTATTTTTTTGAACAATCAAAAAAGTGACCTTATTTGAGGAATTTAACAAAAAAAGACAAAATGACAAAGAGAGGAATGATGAAACAAATTTTGCGCCAATTTAACAGTTGTAAATTCTTTAAATTCTAATTAAAAGCGCATTTAATTATAAAGTATTCCGATGGCTCGTTATCGAATTTATTCGAGATATATTTCACGAATCTCTTTTCCACAATTCCGTATATTTGAATAATCAATCAATCTATTATTTTTCATAATTTACAGATTCCAAGTAAATATTGATTTTTTTCATGTAAATTTCATAATCTTTTTTTTCTAAATTTAAGTTTAATCAATTATTGACTCAGACAATATTATTGATTCGCCCGATATAAGGCCTCAATTGTAATTAATTTGAGCATTCCGACATTCCCGTCAGACTTGTTAGTTTGACATCGTTTGTCGACCTCGCGTGTAATTGTCATTAGAAGACTTCCGATTACTGTTCAAACACTCGTTATGAGTGACTTTGATGAGTATGTATCTGCTAGACCATTTAAATGTAACTCAAGGCTGCATGGTACCTAGAAGATATTAATTTCCATTAGTAACCATTAATCTCCCAAATGAATGAGAGATGAATTGTTAATAATCCATTGATTATAGTAAGTTCCTATTCTCACATTTAACAATATTGAATTGTGGCTTTTTCTACAATAAATTGTAACCTTAAAATTTATTTTCTTGTAGTAGAAAAATTATATTATATACATACATAATATACAAATAATATAATATATCATAATATAAAAATTTATATACATATATATATATATATAATATATATAAAAATTATACATTAGTTGCAGATTTTTGAAATCGACAGCAGTTTTTTGAAAAAATTGAATATTTTAAAAAAATAGTTACATTTTGAAAATACATATTATATCAAAGATACAATACATTACATAAAATGCATTTATTTAATATGGCATCCAATCATTATTATTATTGACTATAGCTTATCATGATGTTTTGCACAAGATATGCATTTTATGAGATTTTCACAAACGTGAAAATGACATCGACAGATGGATTGGGTTTTCTTCCGCAGTAAATCCGATTGAAAATATCTGATCAATCATGAAGATAAACCTTCGAGAAATATGAATATTTACTTTGAAGTTATCTTGGCACATTCGAAAGATTTGTAGAGGCTTTTACCCAAAACCTTTGCCGCAAAATTTCGTTCGAAAACATATTTCGATAAGCTATAAATAATAATGGTTGGACATCGTATTTTAATGCATATACGAATAAGATATAATTTTTATATATATGATTTTTTTTCAAAAAATTGCGACAACTCAACAAATGTTTAGTAAAAATTGCAATTTTTTGCTACTGATTACATAATTATATATTACATAATTTATATATTCTATATAAATTTATCATAATTTATATAATTTATAATATATAATATATAATAATTTATATATAATATAATTAGAAATGCACCAGATCGTGAAATTACCGGATACCGAATATCGGATATCCGGTATTCGCTCGGATATGAAAGAAGGCGATTTCTTCGAGTCGGACATTTCTCGGATATCCGACATTTTCCGGGTATTCGACCGAATTCGGAGAAAGTGTCTTCTAAAAAAAAACCTAGAGAAAAAGATTGTAATTTTGCAATCATATATAACATATTACAACATCATAAATATACATATATATTTATTTCTAGAACATTTGTATAAGAAAAAAATCAATAATTTAGTGATATCAAATTCAACCGGATATAAATAATATTAACAATCTTTATTTTAAACCGTATATGTGAGAAACATAATCAAACTAGAAAAATGCCTATTATGGTCGAAGCTGGATCTTCATTGCTTTAAATAATTAAATGTTGAATTACTAATACGTATACACTATGTATATACCATATTGTACTATATACCATCTACTTACCATATTGTAGTATACCACATTGCAGTCTTTTTAGAACTGCGCGCCAAATTGTTTTTCCGGACTATAAACGCAATTAAAACTACTCTATAGTAATCGCAAATTAAATTGACAAGCAATTTAATAATTTGATGCTATCATCAAACATCATATTATAAAAATGTTAATATTGAAACTGTTAATAAATTTACTGTAATAGATATTTTTCTAATATTGATCAACCGTATATATTCCCAGATACTAAGAATATTACATCATCTGATTATCCAATAGGATGATAAAAAAGTACCGGATAATATTGGATACCGGATACTTTCCGGATATCCAGTGAATCTCTAAAATGTAATTATATAATATATAATAACAATTATAACAATGTAGTAACTAATTATAATTGGTTTTTATTATATATTAATTATTATATATTACATATTAATTATTACAATTAGATATTCATAATTATAATAAGTAATTATCATATACATATATTAAATAAAACATAAATAAGTGCCCCCCTATTATATATACTCCAACAAAATTATCAACCTTGAATACAATCTCAAGTCGAATCAAGTTTCCAGCGTCCTGCTCATCCGATCATCTTCAGGTTCGATTACTTCGCGAGGACGGTACCGCCGGACACCTTCCAGTCGATCGCACTGGTCGACGTGGTGAAGAGCGCCAACTGGTCGTACGTCTCCACGGTGTACTCCGAGGGCAGCTACGGAGAGTACGGGATAGAGGTGTTCACGCGTGAAGCTACCGAACGTAATGTTTGCATCGCAGCCGCACTGAAGGTACCCAGCGCCGCTAACGACAAGGTGTTCGATGATATTATCCAGCGTCTAAGCAAGAAGCCAAATGCCCGCGCGATCGTCCTGTTCACCCGGGCGGAGGATGCCCGTGGTATCCTCGAAGCCGCGAGACGGTCGAACCTCAGCCAGCCGTTTCAGGTCGGTGGCCGGGGAACCGGTAATTATTGCAGGGTTCTTGCTGACAACATGGAACCAACCCTGATATCTGTTCTTCTTATTATTGACGATAATATTTATCATTTTTCCAAACGTTTCAAAATATTAGATCAAAAGTTCTTAACACTGCTCCATTTGTATATTTCATTATGTCTACATATTTTTAAATATTATAAACAGAAATATAGATATATTGAAAGGAAATGATAGGCCAAACCTTTTATTAATAAAAACGAATATAATGAAAATAAAGAATGTATTTTCCAGGCGTTCATATTATTTTATCTGTGACATATTATTTTTTCTATATTTTTTCTTCGTGGCATGTTTAATTAAACTGTGACTCAACCTTCAATAATAAATTCTTCATTTTTTTGTTTTTCTCTCTTTTTTGACAAATTTAAATCCTGTATCCATATTTTTATTTTATGAATCTTCAATTGTCTCTCTCATTCATTTATATTATGTAACACTATTTAAGACAATGTAAGGCTTTGAAAATGATAATTGAAAACTAAAGTGTTATCGTTCGGATAATTTCAATTACAAAAAGTCAACTTTATCGATCAAATAATCAGTATCAAATTAATATTAAAAGTTCTTGTACAGTCTCCATATTGTCAGCAAATTATTTTTTGATATATCAAGATTATTTTAAAGCTCATCTCTCGCGATTTTTCTCTCTGAAATAAGATTTCTATGAAAACTCTTTCGTCTTTATTTCATTTCGTCATTACTTCCATCACGCTGAAATGAAACGGGGTGATATACCCCCGAATTTCTGCGCCTTAAAATTCCTGAAACAACAATTAAACATCTCAGTGGCTGGCCAGTGACGGCTGGGGCCGGCAGAGTAAACTAATCGAGGGCCTCGAAGAAGAGGCCGAAGGTGCCATCACAGTCGAGCTGCAATCGAAGAACATCCCCGGCTTCGACAGCTATATGGAGTCGCTCACCCCCGAGAACAACCGGCGGAATCCTTGGTTCGGCGAGTACTGGGAGGAGGTGTTCGGCTGCACCCTTCAGAATAATGCGACGACCTACGAGCGTTTCGGTTCGCAGGTCGAACGGAAGATTGGTACCGGCAATCAGAGTTATCTCATCTGCCCTTTTGGACTCAAGCTCAGCACGGCGAGCGGCTACGAGCAAGAGTCCAAGGTGCAATTCGTCGTGGACGCGGTCTACGCGTTCGCTCGGGCGCTCAGTAAACTACGCCACGATCTCTGCGGGCGCGACGAGGGCCTGTGCTCGTCAATGACCAACTACGACCGTGGCGCGTTCTATAAAAATTATCTGCTGAACGTGTCCTTTGTAGGTGAGTCCGATGACGGGGCGTGCGTCCTCCCGCGCGAAATGGGAACAATCGTGACGGCGCGACGCGCCGTTTGTTCGCCTCTTTTGTACCGTTTTTTTTCCTCACCCTTCCCTTTCGATCTTCTTATCCCTTTTCTAAAGGTGCTGAAGAACTGACGGGAGGGCGGAAGACGAGGGAATGCTAAAGAAATGCTCGTTGAAATGGCGTTGGATGGGATAATCGGCGAAGCGATCGATCTAAGCGAATTAAATCCTGTCATGAATCCTGCTTCGTAAAAAATGAGAATCTTTCAAAAGTAGAATGCTGTCAAATCGATATAATTAAGAGCTACGTCGCATAGCTTTTCCTGTCCGCGCACGTAGCGTATTTCTTTGTTTTCTGTTTCGGGATATTATCAACCTTAGTACACACGATGAGTCTTTCCTTCTACGCATTTCTTTCTTTGAAATACTAGAAGCACTGGCTAAATAATGGTCTCTATCTTGTTCTTTCTTTTTAATACACAACCTTACAAATACTTTCTAAAGAAATAACAAATACTATGTAAAGATGTTAAAGCATATGTACATGGAAAGAACTGACTTTGAAATATTAAAAAATTTAGATGGATACGGGTCTGAAAATAATTTTGTTGAACCATCAAAATAGTTATGTAGGACGCTCAAGCATGGTGAGCAATACTGCAAAAGTTTTAATATTCTGTAATTTGAGTGTTCTACATTTTAATAATTCCACGAAATTATTTTCAGATCTGCATACAGCTTTAGCCCAAAATTTATTAGACATTTTATTAACTATTTAAAGCTTTTTTAGTAAACCTTTTAGCTCAAAAATTGATTTACGTCGTTTGCTGTAAATTATTCTTTGTTTCAAGAACTCTTTAAATTTGTATATAATATCAGTAATTAATAGGTGACAATTAATGATAAAAGAATTCCAGATAAATGAAAAAAATATAAGTGTCTAATATTTTTGATCAAGGCTATATACCCAGCAAAAGTTTTAGATACTTCAGCAAAACCGTTCTTTTCATGTAAGAATGACTTAATAATTTTCATATACAGAGTGATTTTAACATATTTTGTCCCATCATGAGCAGATAGAATGAATCGAATTAAGTCGAAAAGTTCTCTACCATTTTGCAATTTTCGTAATAAATTTTTTTGGCAATTTTTAGTAATTAATATCTCGTAAGACATATTGAACGTCTTGAATGACTTTTTGCTCAAATACTTCAACTTTATAGAAAAACTGTAAGAGACAAAAATCATTTATTTTCTTCTCATAGAACTCTAAAAATTTTTTCAAAATTTTTTATCAATTTTTTAGTACTGCATTTTTTTATTTTTATCAACAAGAGAAAACACGGTATTAAAATTCACACGGTTAAAAAATTCTGAAAAAATTCTCAGAACTTTATGAGAAAAAAATTAATGATTTTTGCGGTGATTTTTTTCTATAAAGTTGATAATATTTGAGTAAAAAATTATTCAAGACCAATATTTGACAATTTTTAGTAATTAATATTATCTTATTAACTATTGTGTAAACTGCAAAATGGTAGACTTTTCGATTCAGTTCGATTCACTCTACCTGCTCACGACGGTTGACGAAATATGTTAAAATTACCCTGTATATATACTTCTAAATGTGCTGAAAATTAACGCAACTCGAACGACCTATATATTGTGTATATAAGAAAGAACAGGAAAATTATCGTGAGTACTAATTAAGGGTTAAATTTTTGTATTACAATGCGAGAGAGTTGTTGCTATAAAAATTCGAATCATTACTTCGACTAAACAATCTCATCTCGAGATTCATAGCCACCAAGCAGAACAATAAGTCACGATACCATCAAAATGAATCGGAAATGATTGAAAAATTATTTTTAATAATCATTTTAAAGTCATTTTGACATCATTTTGATATCATAATGACTTGTTGTTTCTACTTGACCTACAACGGAAATCCGCAGTCATTGGACGTTATTTTGCAGACGACGCCGGTAGCGAGGTGAAATTTGACGAGCACGGAGACGGCCTGGCGCGATACGAAATCCTCAATTTCCGTAAAGGGACGAACAACAATGGCGCGAACGGCTATCATTATCGGGTAAGGTTTATTCCGAACACCCTAATCACTGTAACGCGCTATCCTCGCCGATGCATAATTGAACGAACTGTCCAGCCGCCGAGAGCGATAAATTCAATTGAAACTCTTCAGAAAACTCTACCTCCTGCCCTTTCGTAAACTTCAGTTTTCGTCATCATTTGCTGCTAATGTACGGATGAACTATGAAGTAGCGCTTGATATTTTCCGATGGTCGAACTATTTAAAAAGTGCTCGAACTTCGATCGAGTTCTTCGAGAATATGTTCTACGATTCAGTGCTAAACAACAAAGTTCAGTTTTATTTTAATTGATCTTTAGCCTGGAAGTTGTACAATTAATATCAATGAATGAAGCACGAATATTTTTCTATTTATTTCACAAATTTAATTCTGGTAATTAATTTGAACAATATTCGTTTCCGAACATTATAATTATTCTAATTCCCCGAAAGTGTGTTCTAACGATTTAGGTTTGAGCAAAATAGGATTTGTGTTTAGCTTTATTTTAATTAATATTTACTTGTAAGTTATAAAATTAATGTCAAGAATATAATATTAATATTTTTCTGTTTATTTTCTAAATTTAATTCTCATAATTAATTTGAACAAAATTCATGCTCAAACATTACAATCACTTGAATGTTTTTGAAAATATATTCCTACGAAACTGATTCTCTCGGATTTACAGAAAATGTTCCCAAAGAAAATGTTCCAAAAAGAACAACAAGTCATGGTAACGTTAAAATGATGTTAAAATGACGTTAAAATGAATCGTAAATGATATTTTGGAGTCATTTTAACATAATTTTGATATTATAATGACTTGTCGTTCTATTTAGGTTCAGTTTCATTTTAGAGCTTTGAAAATCTGAAAATTGTAAACTCAATACCAGAAATGCTGCTCCGATATTTTCCGACTTTATAACAACAGTCGAAATAAAATTCCCAATACTTACAAACGTCACGTCAGTGTTTCCATCAGCGTAATCGCAGTTGTTAAATCGGGAAACTACGGCTATCTATTTACCCGTAACGGTATTTTTTTAAATGCCATTTTGTGCAACGTCGCGCCGTTAATACGTCGTGTAAAGCCAGGACGATCGATGTGGCGCGACGCGAAATCGAACGAAGCGAATGCGCAAAGAACGGCAGCTCTGTCTTTTTAACGAGTAATTAAAGTTGCCCGACGGCTGTACATTCGAGAGCCTGCAAGCTTCCGGCAAACCGCTTTTGCCCGGGGTAATCGAGGTAGAATGAAACTCTCAAGTCAAGAAAAATATAACGGTGTTTATAGAGAACGATAAAATTAGAAGTTAATGGGGCAATAGAATTGACGTTAAAAGTTTAATTAAAATTAAATGGACTGAATCAGCGATTAATGGAATATAAATAGCGATTATAGAGAATATTTGAAATATAAATTACTTATAAATTTTCGTTGTTTAATTCGTAAATTCAACAACAAAAAAACCATGTTATAAAATGTAATTTAAAAGGAAGTTACGTGTAAAGGTGGATAAAATACAGAAGGAACTTTAAATTCGCTCTCTAAAAATACAGATAAAATATGGAAGAAATTTTAGAATTATTCCTCTTCCAAGCAGGAGAAAAAAAAAGAAAGAGAGAGAGAGAGAGTCTATTCAAGCTCGAACAATAGGTCACGATAAAGATCAAAATGACACTAAAACGATTAGCCAAAAAGTCAATTTTAATAATCAATTTGTAGCCATTTTGACGCCATTCGATGTCACGATGACTCTTTGATTTGCTTTTCCAAGCAGAACACAAAATAACGTCAAAATGGCTTAAAAGCTAAACACTAAAAGTCACTTTCCATCAGTTATGATTCATTTTAACGTCATTTTGACGTTATCATGACTTGTTGTTTTGCTTGGGTAGATTCTCTCTCTCTCTCTCACTCTCACTCTGGAAACAGTTGCGATGCATGCCATTAACAATCTTGCTTTTTCCAGCTTGCGGTCTCTCGCCCTTTCTGCACATTTATACTTGCAGACACACTTATATTCGATTTAATTATTTGTTACATAATTTTTTCTTATTTTTATTTTTTTTTATGTTCTTTAAGATATTTGTACTCTTCAATGTACTGCTATATTTTTTGTTCTGTTTGCTGTATCGTGGTTTTGCACTTGAAGAGATTTGGTCCCAGAACGAGTAACAAATAACGCTTCTCTCTCTTTCTATTTTGCTCTCTCTCTCTCTCTCTCTCTCTCTCTCTCGCACACGATAAACTGGTACCCGGGGGAAAATTTGACCAGCTTCCAAATCGCGAAACGAGACGCTTGCGCGTGCTGGAGTTCAGCTGGCGGGTCAACCACGTGCCAAATCTCTGGTCGACAGGTGGTGGGCAAATGGTACAACTCCCTGGACATTCGTACGGAGGAGATGGTGTGGGCGCGAGGGACGAAGGACATACCGATCTCCGCGTGCTCGCTACCCTGCGAGCCAGGTATGATAAAGAAGCAACAGGGTGACACTTGTTGCTGGGTTTGCGACCAATGCGAGGCGTACGAGTATGTCTACGACGAGCACACCTGCATGGACTGCGGCCCGGGTTTCTGGCCGCATCCCGACAAACGGGGGTGCTACCAGCTACCAATTAATCATATCAGGTACGAGCATACGCGTCTCTCCCCCGAAATTTCGCTTCACTCACTCGCTTCCCAAGAAACACCCCCAAGCAAAACGACGAGTCGTTATAATATCAAAATGACTCCAGAATGATCATTAAAAGTCATTTTCCAATCATTTTCGTTTCATGTTAATGTCATTTTGACGTTATCGTGACTTGTTATTCTGTTTGGGACATCTTAAGTCAGAAGAAAATCAAAATGATGACTTTGGTTGCAAAATTTGACTGTTGAGAATTAAAATAGAATCATTCTGATTTTTTGTTGACTTTTATGTATTCTTCGGGTTAGAACGCGTTCCAATTGGCGAGTTAGAGCTCTATATAAGAGTAGCGCATTTTTTTTTATTTGAGAGAATGCCGTCAATTGCGTCTTCCCATTAGCTACTTTTCTATTGCGTTTTTTACTGACTATTTCGACCGTTATCACCTAATTAATCTATTATCTAAGAATAGATTAGTAATTCTTTTCAATATGATTTTTAGATCCCATATTGTCGACTTTTGTTTTACTCTTATAAATATAAAGCATCATTTATCTTTGTTTAATATCTGATAAACACAAAGATGATTCTATGAGTACGAACACTATATAATTACATAAGTAGACGTTATTTATAAGAATCACTAAGAAATATAGAATATTGTTAATCCTAGAATTAATAGAAATAATCCCGGAATTCAGAATAAAAAAGAAACTAAATATACTGTAAAATAAATTTAGTTTCGGAATTTTCTACGACAATATGGCTTATGATCACTTTCAGGAAAAAAGAGAAAACAAATTTAATTTAATTTTTTAAGAATTTTAATTTTTTGTATATTTAATAAATAGATTCATTTAATGTGTGTAAAAGAGTTCTGTAAAATTTTGAGAATTTTGGAAAATGTCCAAATTCAATGAATTCAAATTCAATTCATGTGCGATGACGTGGTAAAAGTTTTAAAAGAGAATTGTATTTATTGTCCATTGTGTACTCGCTATTTATTTTATTTTGTTAAAGTTTAAAATTATTTTTCCCCAAAATATTCTGGGGAATATTGTTTATCGCACACATTCATTATTATTTGCGCTTGCAAATTAAATTTAAACTAAAATTGCTGTCCGACAGTTTAATGTTTGGCGATAGATTGAAAGAGAATTATTTATTACTACAATTTGTGTAGCATGTTTTTCAAATTGAAATTAGCTCCTGACAGAAACTAATTAAATACAATTAAAAACAATAAACTAATTAAAAGATATATCAGGTGTATATAAACTCTGCAAATTGGAAATGTATGTGTTCCGTATAAAAATAAATATTACATCTAAAACAGGTCAATAAAGTCAAATATTTAACGATACAATTTTATTGTTTGAAAATGAAAATGAAAATTTTTTCATTTTATTTTAATTATTTTTTAACAACGTATCTATTTCTTATTACTCCAGGTTCTAAATTACAGCTGAACTTTTTATATTACTCTTAAATGCAATATAGAAGAAACTGTAACTTTTTTCATTTTGTTAAAAAATACATGATCTGCGCATTTTTTCACTTGCACTTTCATCAGGTGGAGCAGCGCCTTCGCCATCGTACCTGCGGTAATATCTTGCCTAGGAATCGTGGCGACCCTGGCGGTGGCATGCTTGCTCTTCCAACACCGCGACACTCCGGTGGTCCGCGCCTCCGGACGAGAACTCACCGTGATCCTGCTGGCGGGCGTCCTGGTGTGTTACTTGAACACCTTCGTGCTTCTCGCCACGCCGACCACGGCTACCTGCGTCCTTCAGCGTTTCGGGGTCGGTGTGAGCTTCAGTGCCGTGTACGGCGCCTTACTCACCAAGACCAACCGAATAGCCAGGATCTTCGCCTCGGCTTCGAGGTCTGCTGTCAGGCCGCGGTACATTAGTCCCACGTCGCAGGTCTGCATCGCGGCCGCGCTAATCGCCTTTCAGGTAGGTGAATTCCGATCCTGATTGCAGGAAAATGAAGTTCCTGTTTCGAAACCAGATATTTCACTTGTTTCAACGCAATCATCCTCGTCGTCGAGGGTATGTATATTCTATTTGATTTTCAATAATCTTGAATGAGAAAGACATAATCTTTTAAGCTATCTAAGGTAGAAGAGATTGGGGCACTATGAACTACAAAAATTTAAGCTCTCTTAAAAGTATTTTTAAAGATTTTTTATCTTATTTTTTTTTTATATAATTATTTTATATAATTAAATATAAATAAGGAATTTTAATACAAAACATATAGTTAAAAAAACAACTACAGTTAATCACTTTTGTGATTGAATCGCTTAATTTGAAAGTAAACAGGATTTATATTAATGTATGCTGTTATAAATAAAAAAATTTAAGAGTCAAGTTTAATATACTTTTCGAGTTAAACTGTTTAACTCCATTGATTATTTAAATTAACAACATATGAGTGGAAGTATCCCAAGCAGAACAAGTCACAATAACGTCAAAATGATATTAAAATGAATCAGAAATGATTAAAAAATGATTTTTAATGATCGTTTTGGAATCATTTTGATTATAATGATTTGTTGTTCTGGGTAGTGATGACTTATAGAATTATGATAATTATGATAATTATGATAATTAAAGAATTATAATAATTATAATAATTAAAAATAGCTCAAATTAGGATATACAATAACTTGACATAACGAATTCAACAGTGTAGAAATATTTTAAAATAAGGTATATTCGAAATAGGCATTTTGCTCTGTTTTTGCGCGTTTCATTTGATCGAGAAAAAGAGAAAAAGAGAAAAAGAGAGAGACAGACGGTTCCTTTTCGACTCCCGAGGTGGTGCTCACGCTGGTCTGGATGATCATCGAGCCGCCGGGTACCAGGCACTCGTACCCGGATCGCCGTCAGGTGATTCTCAAGTGCAACATCCAGGATATGAGCTTCCTGTTCTCCCAGCTGTACAACGCCCTGCTGATCCTCATCTCGACCGTGTACGCGGTGAAGACACGTAAGATCCCGGAGAACTTCAACGAGAGCAAGTTCATCGGCTTCACCATGTACACCACGTGCATCATCTGGCTCGCCTTTGTGCCGATCTACTTTGGTACTGGAAACGCCCATGAGACTCAGATTACGACCCTCTGCGTGGCGATCAGCCTGAGCGCATCCGTCACTCTGGTCTGCCTCTACTCGCCCAAGGTCTACATCATCGTCTTCCAGCCAGACAAGAATATACGTGGCAAGGTCTGCATAGGCAGCACGTTCAAGAAGCAAAGCAGCAGCGCCGGCGCGTCCTCCATGACGAAATGTGAGAGCACAAATGTTTCACTACACTTGTTGCTGATAACTACGACTAGTATTCATAGTCTGTTTTTATTTTAAGACTGTCTTAATTAATTGTTTTAAGATATTAACATAGCTCTGTGATTGATTTATGAAATCATAAGATTGTACAATTGTACTTAAGATCTTTTCTTTTCCTTTCATGACACCTGATATCTAAGTAAAAGGATTCAATATGTCCAAATTATACTTAAAATGATCTTAAATATAAGAACCGATTATGAATACCAAGAAATTGGACACCGTTTGGATAAATTGATGCTAGACTTTTGATTGATCTGTCATATTTAGGATATGGTTAATATAGGATGAGATAAATGCGTAAGATAGAATAGCGTAGATATCTATCTCATTCTTATATTAAATATTTGGTTCGCTATATTTAGAATGGTGTTCAATTTCTTATTGGAAAATCTTTACACGGAAAGAAGTTTTGCTATGGGAGTATCTAAAATTTAATCAAACGCAGATTTGAAAATAATTTGTTGGACCATTAAAATAATTACGTAGAACGAATCCTAATTTGTTCCGAAATTTCTTTAATTGATATTCGCGGATCTAATGTATTTTAATTCAATACATCTTTGCTTAGAGTTAACATAATTCAACGATTCTTTTTCATTTTAAAGGTCAAAATTTAAGGAATAATTATGTAACGTAAAATTATGTGAAAAACATTTGTTATCAATAATTTTTCATAACATACATAATTGAAGAAAATGTCCAGGTCGATTAAATCCACGAATACCGATTAAAGTTTAACGTTAATGACAATGCAAAAAGATTTAATATTCTAGCAATCAGTTTAAGCGTCCTATGTAATTATTTTTTGATGGTACAAAATTATTTTCAGATCCAGCTAAATTTTTAAATAAATTTTAAATGTAGATTTCAATAAAACTGTTCTTTTTATCTAGTTATTACGAGCTCGTTTCGCGATACCAAACTACGTGATCTGATTAATTTAATTTCGTTTTTTCTTTTTTGAGCAAAATTGTGATATGCATTGCATGGAAAAACTATCTTTTGCCTGGCAGAACATTTGACGTAACTAATTCCTCATTTTTTCACTATATTCGATAATGCACAAATAATGTGATAATTATATTATTTATTTAATAAAGATAGATGTTTTGAAAGAATTAGCAGAATTGCTATCTTTGTTAAAAGATATTGTATTTAGAAAAGAATTCTATTCTACATTCGATCGAAACGAACTTTGGTGCTATTCAGATGTAAATTTTTAAATAAATTGTTATTAAGCATCAAAATCTGTTTCGACTTTGCGGATTTTGGTATAAAACTTCTTTTCTTATTTGTACACGAAAAGAACAGTTTTGCTGAAGTATCTAAAAATTTAGCTAGATACAAATCTGAAAAACAAGAGTTTTGTTAGTCTGTCAAAATATTTATACAGGACGCTCAAGTTGTTTACTGGAATGTCGAAACTTTTTGTAGCATTGCTTATCATGTTTAAGTTTGAGTTTTTTACATAATTATTTTGATGGTTCAACAAAATTATTTTCAGATCTGTATCTACCTAAAGTTTTAGATACTTCAACAAAAACTCTTTATGTTCGATATTCACTTATCAAACCATTTTTTTCACAAAAGATTAACGAAATTATAATAATGATTATGAAAATAAATACAAAAACAAAGAGAGTTAAATTTAAATGAGCCTTCTAATTAGAGTTTGAATGAGTTTTGCCTGCGAAATTGAATATCACGCGTGACGTAAACGTGAATAATATAATATTTATATGTAAATATTCAAATAAATTTTTATCAAGTATCAAAATCCACTTCGACCAAATATAGGATTCTTTCTCTTATTTGTATTTTTTATAGACCTGTCAGTCTATTTCCCTCTCATTATTATTTACAAAAGAGTAACGAAATTATAATAATGATTATAAAGCTAAGATTACAAAAATGAAAAGAGTTAATTTAAATCAGGATAAAAAACATATTTTAAACGTGTTTTAACGATTTAAAACATGCTTAATTGATGTTTTTAATATTTTTTAAATATGATTTTTTTTTATAGTACTATTTAAAGGGATCCTAAAACCGTCTGTATTACTGACTAAATTACATAATTTTTATATAACAAATACTTTTTTTTTCTTTTGCAGATTCGAAAATCCTTTTCCAGGATTAAAGTATTAATACGATTTTGTGAGATGGAGTTTATGCCGAGAAAAACGACCAAAAATTTTGAAATTGATATATTTTTTACCATTTCTTAGTGTAACATGGAGTTTCAAGTTATCAAATCGTTGACATTTGCTTGATACGAAAGTTTTGCAATCTGTACTTACGAAATAGTAATCCACAAACACGTAATTTGCACGAATAAATAACGTCGAGTTCTTAGAATTAGACTTAGAGCTCGGTAAAAAAATGTTTCATGCGCATCAATATATATAAATAAATACAAACATACATAAATATTCATAAATATGTATAATTATATTGTATATAAAATATATTCATACATGTTCATACATCTTTCTTTCCTTTGTAAAATTACTTTTCAGTGTAATAGAAATAATAATAGTAATGTGAAAATATGAAAAATACTAAAGAGATAATTTTCGCATTATTTATTTTAGAAAAGAACAAGTTTGGAAAAATGTAAAAAAAATTGCTCATACATAATTATGCATAATTTTATTTATTATTATAAATTATTTTTTTTTACATTTTTCCAAACTTGTTCTTTTCTAAAATAAATAATGCGAAAATTATCTCTTTAGTATTTTTCATATTTTCACATTACTATTATTATTTCGATTACGCTAAAAAGTAATTTTACAAAAGAAAGAAGGTTGTATGAACATGTATGGACATATTTCATATATACTCATACATATTTATGGATATTTATGTATATATTTATGTATATTTATACATATTTATACATATTCATGCATGAAAAATTTTTTACTGGGCGCTTTATCGAGACGAATTTGTTATACGAAAATTGATATAAACGTGCGAGACTGCGTGCATCATAGATGCGTGAGATATTGGTATGGTAGTATATAAAGACATGTCGATGCGTTGCTAAAACAGCGACCTTTGGTGACTTCGAGCTTCGCTTTAGGATCCTCTTAAAGCATATTTGAAGCATTAAAAACATATTTAAGAAGAAACACATTATGTTTTATTTAAAAAAAAAAAACATTAATCTTTACCAACGCTGATTTAAATGAGCCATCTAATTCGAATTTAAATGAGTTTTGCGAAATCGAATGTCATGTCGCGCGTGATGTGAGCTTGAATAATATTCATATGTAAATTTTCAATTAAATTTTTATCAAGCCAAATCCACTTCGATCAAGTATAGGATTCTTTCTCTTATTTGTATTTTTTACCAGCTGTGTATTTCCCTCTCATTATTATTTACAAAAAAAGTAACGACGGGATTACAATGATGATTATAAAGACAAAGTTACAAAGAAGAAAAGGATTAATTTAAAAATGAGCCTTCTAATTCAAAATTTAAATGAGTTTTCCCTGCGAAATCGAATGTCAGGTCGCGCGTGACGTGAGCGTGACACGGAATAAATAATAACGTAAACGCCGGCAAAGAGTTTACTCCCTTTCCCACCCCCTTCCCAGGACGGCTTTTAAAAGGGACTCGCAGCGTAAATCCGACGACTGAATTCGCCGTTGTATCGAAAAATCCGATATGACATCCGATCCGCGCCGTCGACAAATCGCCCGCTGCCGTCCGCACGACTCTTGCGACTAAAAGAAAGTAATCGATACACGAGGGAGAAGAGACGTCGACGGCTTGATATTCGATAGAATAACGCCGGCCGTTGTAACGTCCCGGCCGGAAAATCTGGGCCAATCCGCGCGGATCCGGAAAGCTTTTAGTTTATTAAACGCTTTATTTATAACGCGCGACCGTCCGCGCGGGAGAGAAGCTCGCTTTAACGGCCGCGTCTCGTTCCCTTATGCGCTCTTTTCGGGATCGATTGATAACGTTAATTTTCCGCTTGGAAATCGTTATTGCTGCCATGATTAACCATCGCGCCACACCGGCCGGCTATACGCACTCACGAGGCGGATTACAGGGAAAATCCGCGCGCGCACGTTAATGGTACCCCAGATGATTCGGTCTAAGCGGCGCTAAATTATTAACTTAATACGCAGCACCGTCAGTTCTACGGTCCTTTGTCCTCTTGCAAATTTATAGGCGGATTATCCGAGGGAAATTTTAGAAATCTAGCGCGGCTGCGTCAACGAGGAACAGCGATTACGTTACGTAATATCGGTCGTTTTCCTTTAAAGTGAATTTTAAAGCTCGCCGTTTCTTTCCGTCGTAGCCGTACTAAATTGCGACGTCAGAAGCGAGAAAAAGAGAAGTCATGCGAATTTTTCTTTTTTCCTTCCTTCCTCTTTCTTTTTTTTTTTTTTTTATTTTGTTGAAATAAATTAGCTTCCTGCTAATCACGCTCGACCTGTGTTTTATCGACAAAATATGCGCCCTCTTTTTTATTACCCTGCATTAGAGTTTTTTTATTGCCCCGCGCGTACAATTCAATCTGCATTAGTTCTACACTGGGAGAAAAATGTTTGGTATTTGTGACTATAACTGCATGGTAAAATAATTATTAAAAGCTGCATGTTCATAATTATTGTTACACATGCAATGTTTTAATAATTATTATATTTATAATTATACAAAGAAATATAATTTGGCATAAATGATTATAAGTTAAAAAATAATATTAAATAGTTAAATTATAATAATTAATTGCATTTTTTCTCCCAATGTATCCTTCCAGCAGCAATACCTTGAATTTATTGGCTCAGTACAAAAGTTCTGGCTTGAGTCCAAAAAAGTTTGTATGTAAACTCAGAATATTCGCAATATTTCACTCAGATTGGTAATTATACTATTCGATAGAGCGAAGTTTTGGCTTTAAGAATCTATTCTTTTATATTTGCTGCACGATTATTTTTAACGAAATTATGGACGATCAGAGTCAAAATGTTCTTTTTATTTAATCTGCGATAACTCTGTAACAAAAAATTCTAGAAACTTTTTTAAAATGATTTTGTAGGGAAAACTTTAACTTTAGAAAGTCGAAAATTTTCGCAAGTTCTTTTCGAGTACGTGACAGGCTCGCAAAATGAGAGAGAAATTTACTGTTTTGTGCAGCTCGCAGTTTTCTATATGTAAAAATTATCAAATTCACAGAAACTTAGAGAAAAACATACTGACCTTTCGAAAGTAGAGATTTGAAGCTTTAAAACTTTTTTAAATTTAAATTTTGTTTAGTTTTAACGAAGTTGCAGCTTGAATTTTGAATAATAAATCGGGCCGGAACTTTTGCACTACTGATCCGATATAACAGAGTTAATAATTTAACAGGAAAAAAAAACAATTTTGCTGAAGTATATCAGTTACATACAGATCTGAAAATAATTTTGTTAGACTATCAAAATAATTATGCTTTAAACGTAATGAACAATGCTACAAGAAGTCTTGACATTCTAACGATTAATTTGAATGTCCTACAATTTGAATGTACAATAATTTTAATCCAACAAAATTGTTTTCAGATCTAACGATAAACTTTTAGATGCTTCAGCAAAATCGTTTTTTCCCGAAAATTAACGAAACTGTTGAAATGCCAAAAGAATTTTTAATTCTTCTGGCATTTCGACGATTTCGTTAAAAAAATTAACGACTTCGTTGGTAGAAGTAAAGTCGTAAAAGCGGAGTTTTCGTTTGATCGATTTGACGATCAGAATTCACTTATCGTACGGACGGAAAAGCTTTGAGTTTTCTCGGCAACGGCATGCGAGAAAAACCCAAAGAACATACCAATTCAAGAAAATGTCAAAATGATTTATTTTGACGTTATAAAAGTCAAAATGATTTTTTAGTTATAAAATTGGATTGTTTATTGACGTGAAGAATAAAAATAAGCTCTGGTGAAAATTTTTCTCAAAATTTGGCATATAATTTTTCAAAATTTCTATATAATTTTTCAGAATTTCTATATAATTTTATTAACTTTCTCATATTTTTTATACAAATTGAAACATTTCTCAGAAAATCTTTCTCAGAATTTTTCATATATTATAAAATAACTAATTTAAAATATCGTAAGATTTCTAAGATTTTTTGTAAATATGATTTCTGATGAAATGTGTTATAAAATCTAAAAAATTTAAAAATATATTTTTTAAATTATGGGATGAGAAATTTCAGAATATTTCAGAATTCACTTATATAAAAAATTTTGAGAGAAAATGTAAACTTTTCGAATATTTCTAAGTATTTCTGAAAAATGTTCCAATTCCTATAAAAATTATGAGAAAAATTTTCCCCAGGAGGTCATTTTGATTTTTGTTGACTTTTATGTATTCTTGAGGAGACATTTCGATCCTCTCGATGACTGAGTGCAAGAAGAAGATTCACCTAACTTCTCGCTTCTGACGTCATAATTCGATACGGCTGTGGCGTGGTAACGAACGCTCCCCTCCTCCCCCCGGGACTTCCCTTCGGGCGGGAAAAGATCGGTCTATTACTGAAAATCATTTTATTCGTAATAAAATTTTTGTCGCCAGCAGCGGAACGTCGATACGCCAACGCGACGAAGAAATTCAATTATTTTATCGCGACGGCACGTGTTGACACTCGAACGGAGGTGGAAGAACCCCTTCGCCCCCTAAAAGGTGAACGGGCGCGACAATGCATTCCGGGCATTCTTAGCCAGACGTTCGCTTTCTGTTTTTCCACCCTTACTCTCGGATGACTGATGGAACTTGTGATTTTGCAGACACGGGCTGCGAGTCGGCGAGCGAGAACGTGCCGTTGCAGGGCGCCCTGACCTCGGCGGTGCGGACGTCCGTGGGGGTCACCGAGATCTCGCTAACGTCCAGCACCACCAGCAAGACCAATAACGAGCAAGTGGCGCAATTGTAGACTACTTTGGACTACTTTCATCGTGGCTACATGAGACGCAGAGAGACGCACACAGTGACACCGTTGGATGTGCGCGTCTGGAGATTGGAATTAGCAAATTGCTAACATTGATATTCCCACAAATTTCTGTATATTAGATCGCTGGTGAATGAAACGGAATGAAAATATGAAGCTGGTAGCAATATTTACTGTAGGATATATACTAATACTTGCAGTGTACAGTAAAAGTGTATGTAATTTAATCTAAATTATTCTAAGTAAATAGATAACGTTTATTTTAAATAAAAATATTGAACAATGCCTTTAATGTCGCATACTTGGTACGTTGAAATTTTACTTCTTGCACTGAGACAATTTATTACTATAATTATACATTACCATAATTATGATTATTACTGATATATTATAATAATTACTATATATATATTTCTATCAGCAAATATACATATATCTATAATCGAAAATGACTATAATAAATGGTTATTATTACCACAAAAATGGTTATAATTTATAGTAATTGAAACCATTTTTATAGTAATAATTATATAATATTTGTAGTCGTTTTCATTGTCAAATATGTATATTTATTCATAGAACTATACACTAGAAAAATGTTTTGTATTGATTGCACAATCAGAAAGATATAAATCATCAAAGATATAAATCAATACTTGTAGTTAAATTTATCAAACATTCTAATCGCGAGATAACTAGAACATTTTTCTCAATGTAGTTATTATTCCTAATATTATAACAGTAATAACCACAATTACAACAACATGTAATTACAATCACAAAACTTTTCTCTCACTATAAGTAAATAATGTTTATCCCATACTAAATATGACAGCATGGCTTCATTATAAAGACTGCTGTTGGCAGTTTAGAACAATATACAGAAGTCTGTGGATATTTCTCGATTTAATTCTAATTAAGCTGTTATTGATAATCGAACTGAAATTCGAGGGTCTATATCTGCGAAGACGTTGAGCGTCTCGCGACGTGGTTATCATTCGCAGCATCTCTATCGTTAATAAAAAGAAAATGGAGACAGAGATGCAGAAATCATCGGTCGTTATCATATTCGCTGTTGTCGTTATTGTTACTGTTGTCCTTGTGCATAAATTATATATACATATATACACACAAACACACACACACACACACACACACACACTCTCACTCATAAAAAAGACACATATACGTCTACGTGCATTTATCGAGCAAGTGTATATCGTGTGACCCACCAATTCTAGTCGAGCACCTCGTGACTTGTATTATTTCGATTAGGAGCATTCCCGCAGAACAACGAGTCACTATGATATCAAAATGATGTCAGAATGACTCTAAAATGATCGTTAAAAGTCACTTTTCGATCATTTCCGATTTATTTTAATGTCATTTTGATGATATCGTGACTTGTTGTTCTGCTTGAGTTAAAGTTGATCTCGCGTCAACTTCACCTGTTCGTTTAACTCCTAACTTTATTTATTATCGGACGTTTAACAGGCGACACAGCCCCTTCTCTTTCAATCTTTCTGAGAGCGCCTTCCGACGAAGTAATCGTACGCAATGGACAATAAATAAATGTACTTAAAGCGAGCACAATTAACTTACTCCGGAATATCGAGAATATTAATCGGGAATACATTGTTTCCAACTCGACTATTTCTCAACCCCCTCTTTGCCCTCCCAATCCCCTCCCTTCTTTTCTTACGCATTTTGAAGCGATTCGACTCACGAAAAACTGATCGAGTGTTTCGGAAATCGCGCGAAGATTACTTCGAATGTTCATCTCGTTTTGGAAATATATTACTTGTATCTTTCCGCGATACTAATTAAAGAAAGATTCTTTTTATATACATGTAATCATTCTCTTTTCTTCCTTTTTCCTATTACATCGGATTTCCTATTTCACATAAGATTTTTGAAACGTTTGATCAATTTTGTGAATAATCGAAGAAGAGTGTTACTATTATATCGGCGATTAAATCGCCCGACTCTCGCAGCCGTCGAAGTCAAAGCGATATTTAAAAAAGAAGAGAGAGAAAGAAATACTAATATCTTTTCTATTGTAACGAACGCGGCGAGAGAAAAGAGAGAATAGATCGGATCTGGAATAAAACATTATTGAATGGCGTGTCGGAGAGTGTGTGATTCATTCTCACCCGTTATCCATCTTCCCTGAAAACCGATATAAATTCGGCGAGTTCAATTTCCTCCGGACTCTTGGAAGAAAAGTAAACGTTTGCCGCTGCCCTACATTGTCTTTCCTAAGAAATTAGGTGTAACGATCGGTAATCGGCGGACAAAAGCGCAAAACTCGACAATTTCGATGCCAATGGTGATTTTTATAGAATTTCAAGATAGAGATGCGCTAAACAGTTATTTTTCATTAGCCTTATAACAGTTACTGTTACTTCAAAATATTACGGTTATTTAAATAATTATCGGTTATATAAACGATTATTTTTTATAATACCCTACATATTCTAGTCAATAGTCACATTTTTTGGATCATTTCTCATTATTTAAGTCATTTAAGAAATCTATTTTGAAATATTTCATTATTCAAAATATTTGTGCAAACAAATAAATTTATGCACAAATGATCGATGTCAATATAATTATTAATTAATAGCCCAAATTTTTGTGCTATATACGGCCATATTTCAATTAAAAAATATTAATATGATTAAAAAATAAAATATAATAATTGAAAGGAAAAAGAGAAAAAAATCATTTTTAAAATTTTTATTTACTTATAAAATTTAAAATTTAAAAATAACCGTTTAAGGCCCAGTTGCATCAATGTCACTTTGACTTTAAGCGAGACTTAAAACTCTATTTGTCTCGTTTTAAAGCTAAAAAAAGACAGAGACAGAAAGAGTTTTAAATCTCACTTAAAATTAAAATAACATTGATGCAGTCGAGCCTAAATCCGATAACATTAGTTTTCAAATTTGATAACGGTTACTAAAATTATTTCTCAACAACAGATAATGGTTATTCAGTAACAGATAACGAAATAACGCCCATCATTATTTCAAGATGTTTATTCACATCATTATCATTAATTATCAATTTAATTTGCGATTACTATTCATATTGGCGTAGCAAAAAAAGGCCCTCCTTAAGTCTTAAACAACAAAATATTACACATTCACTGTGCTTAATGAGTATTCACAAGATTGATTCACAATTATATAATTTTGGAAAAGAGGAAAGAATTAAAGGTGAAAGTTATAGAACGATTTTCTAAAAATCTCCAAAATGACTAATGTTATAAATTTAAATTTTTCCAGTTCGAAGAATTAGTTCACAATTTAAAAAAAAAAAAGAAAATAAATTAGTAAATTAAATGTGTAATTTTGTAATTTACTTGCTAGTAATTAATTAAAAAATAACAATCTAAAATAAAATAAGTCCAATAATTCATACCACTTGATTACCCGAAATATAATAGATAAAAAATGATAATGGAATCGACATCGAATTGATATCGATTCGATGTTGAAATCATCAGATTGACATTATTATCGATTTTATTATCATTTCTCACTGGGAATAAACTTTAAGATCATTATTAAGTTCGAAGATGCGAATAAGCATTAAAAATTTGGAACTAGTGAGTTATTTTTTTTCAATAAACGCATGATGGTAACAGGTTAATTTTCAAAAATGACTTTCTTCCAAACTTAACTTTTAATTATCATTAAAACGTCATAAAAATTGCAATGTTATTATTAAATTAACTTTTATTATTATAAAAGACGATAAAAGTAATAGCGTTACTTACTTTCTATTCCTATTAAATTATATATTAATTTTTTAATTGTACATCAATTTATAATTTGTAGCACTTTCTAAATGCTCGATTGATTCTTCGAATGACATTCATTCACAATCGTAAACTCTTTGAGTGTCGATCGTACGTTATATTTTGTCAACAGCTCCGCTGTTCCGCTTCGCTTCACTCATAAATATGAACATGCTCCTTCGACCTCACTCGTATCATGAGTCATGATAACTGCCTGCCGATCGGCAACACGAGTATTTCCGAACTTTCGCGATCTGAGTTGTATTCCGGAATTCTCTACATTCTCATTATTGTTTTATATTTCTTCTCGATCGGACGGATCAGCTGATGGCTTTTTCTCTTTCCTGGCGATTGTTGACAGTCGCGCGATTGGTAGGTATTATAAAAATATTATAAAATTACAAAAGTGTGTGACAGTTGCTGGATGTGATAGAATTCTTCTTCTTCTTCGTTAAACTTTAATAGAGATTGCTTCCATATTAAATGTACAGCTGATTTTCAATCTCTCGACACCAAGGAACACACTTCAAGTCGAAAGAAAGTCAAAAGGATTTTATTTTGACGTCTTGAAAGTCAAAATGACGACTTTTGGTTATCAAATGTTACCGTTAAGAATCAAAATAAAGTTATTTTGATTTCTTGTTAACTTCTGTGTGTTCCTTGGGATGTCGCTCCATTATATTGGGCCATCTAAAAAGTATCCGCGGTGTTTTGTCACTAGATAGTGTTGATGGTCAACACATCTAGTGACAAAAAACCGCGAATACTTTTTAGATGGCCCAATATTATTAGAATGCACCACGTGTCGATCGTTGTTATCAACAGGCCGCGCGCCGGTTTGAACTTTGAACACTGACACTGCAACAGTTGAACAGTCACGTTTTGAAAGTGACATTTGCATGACATTATCATAAGAATAAAAAATAAAAAATTCTCTATTAATAGTAGCATTACGTAATTTCAATCATAATTTCTCGCTCAGTAATACAAATGTAACAGTGCAATTATTGACTAATTAATGTGCCCGATAAGTATTTGTAATTGAGCTATGAATTGTATTTATTCAAATTTTTCACATTATGTTTGTATGTTCCTTCAAAACTGTGGGTATTCAAAAATATTTATTCGCAAACATATTAGGATTTTTTTATGAATATTCGAAATGTAAATTAAAAAAGAAAGCGCCAATAAGCAATCGCCTTTTAACTGTAACCAACTTTTTGATGATTCTGAGTGATTAAATAATAATATATTGTTAAATTTTCTCTTTGTAAAATCTGTACTCTTTAGTTGGATCGGGAAAAAAATATAATTATGATAATGAATGGTTCTATTACGTGCATATTATTTTTTTTATTCCTACATGAATGTCGTTTTCTCGAACATAATGTTAATTGGAAAATTGGATCCAACAGAAACATATGAATAACTTAATTGAAAAAAAGAACTTATAAAGTTTAAAGTCTGAATATTATTCCTTTGCCGATTTCACTATTTTTCCGTTATTTTATGCTGACAAAGTAAAAACAGATAATGCAGAATGCGAGTGAATGCGAAATCAAAAGTAGGTATTCATAAAAATATTCATTCAAATCAAACGAAAAGTATTTATTCGTTTCTCGATAAAAAAAAATGTATTTATATTTATATTCATATTATTCATTTATTTGAATTTTGGGCACACATATTTGGACACACTAAGTACATTAAATAATTATTATGTAGGTGCATTGCATTATTTAACATGCATTGCATTATTTATACTGTTGAATGAGAAATTATAACTACAATAATCCACTAATAATTTATTAATTGCAATTATTAAATTATTAGTTAACTCGTGCTGCTATAAAATCATAAGCAAAAATGATCCGAAATGATTATGTAATTCACGGACCAAACTAATTTATGTGATTAATTTTCATTGAATTTGGAACGTTACAGAATTGTTTGAGGTTATATTCGTTTTGCTAGCAAAATAGAAAAATTTTACCGAGTAAATTTGTTCACAGGAACACAGTTGATTTGTTAAAGCAAACAGTTCGTTTATTTAATAAAACAAACAATGTATCCATAGCAAATGTATTTTGCCGTTACAATAAAATCGCGTCGCTGATAAAACGTATGGTCGGTATGAAAATAAACAATATTGGACACTAGAAAATGAAGAAATGGAAGTTTTGTTATATTGAATAATTTGCAATACTAACGAAGCTGTTTCAGTAAATAAAATCGGTTTTCTCAACAAATATTTTTGCCATCTATATAATAACTAAAATTGCCAATGAGAAAATTTATTAAATATTTAATTCATATAAACATCTAAATTTGCTACACATTTAATTTATATAAACATTTAACTATTTTCTGTATCAATAAATCTTTTTTCACTTGGAGAAAATTGGATAGAATATTATTTTTTCTTAATTGAGGGAAAAGTTAACCCGGGAATAGTGACCCAGTTTTTTGCGTAAACGATCGCTGCAATATTTTTTTACACTCCAATAAAAAAATCACTATTATTAACTACATATTGTTGATTGTTCTACAATTTATTAGTATTTAAGAACATTACATATATATGTATGTAGATTTATTTAGTATTTTCTAAAAAAAAGTAAAGAAAAATAAAAAAATAAGTATTGATTTTCAATCAATAAAGAAAACTGGGCTTCATTGATGGGCTTCATTTTCTCGGTGCAAGGATACAAAAATCCCGAGTGATTATTTCTGGGTTAAAGAAAGAAATGTAACAAAAGAGCAGCTTTTAAAACAATAAATCAACAGAAACCGGTAAAGCAATAAATCAACAGAACGAGAGTGAAAGTACATTACTGTAAATACAACAAACTGCCTTCAAAACTATTAAAACCGGAGCACTGTTTGTTCCATTCTAATCGGTTAGAGTATATACTTCAATTAATTATATAAATAATAATTGTTATTTCTATTCTTCACCTTTTTTACTGTGGTCTACTCTATTTTGTCGTATTATTTCACAAGATTTTCTTTAATTTTTAATATCTCGTATTTTTCTTTAGTTTAATTTAATTTACTTCTTATCAGATATGATGTATGTATTTCGCTATTATCCCTCTATAGTTAACGATCAGTGACGGATTAAGCATTTTGCCGCCTCTAGGCACCAACATTTAGCCATTCTCGGACAGAGTTGTTTAAAACTTTTTTTTAAACAAAACATGTTTTAAACATCAGATTAAATTAAACATGCTATTTTTAAAAACAATTTTAAACAAGTGTTTAAAACGTTATTTAAAAAAAATGTATTTTTAATACTATTTAGTAGAGGAGAAGGTGATACTTCAATTACATTTTACACGATAACTTGGTTTACTTAGTTAATAATGAATATTTAAGTTTAAAACTTGACAATTACATTAAAATGTTGTTGAATCGATTCTGGATTCAAAATTACGAAATATTTATTACTTAGGATACTATTAATAAAAATGTGGCGATATTGCATAATCGACGAATCGAAGAGAAACATGGATGGTAATGTAGCCTTCCACAAAAATAGTCTTAAAAAGTTAGTTTTATTTAGAAAATAGTAGTTTGGTTATAAAATTAACAAAAAAGTAGAGTGTATTACATACACGTGTATACATATAACTTGATGTATACAGAGTAAAAGTTTGGAAAATAATGATAAATCTTTTGCATAGAGGCAGAATGAACTAAACTGAGAAGAAAAATCCTCTATCATTTTGCAATTTTCGCAATAATTAACAAGATATTAATTGCTAAAAATTGTCGAAAATTGGCCTTCAATAATTTTTTATTCAAATACTATCAACTTTACAGAAAAACTGCAAGAGACAAAAATTGTTAATTTTCTTCTCATAGAGCTCTAAGAATTTTTTTAGATTTTTTTCAGAATTTTTTAATACTGTTATTTTCTTATGTTAGTAAAAATGAGAAAGTGCAGTACTAAAAAATTCTGAAAAAATTCGTAAAAGTCTACGAAGAAAATAAACAATTTTTGTCTTTTGCAGTTTTTCTGTAAAATTGATAGTATTTGAGTAAAAAAGAGACCAATTTTCGGCAATTTTTATTAATTAATATCTAAAGATATTATCATTATTTAAAGATTTATCATTATTTTTCAAATACCTGTATGTAGGCAGCTCAGCAGTCTATAAAAATATATAACGTAAATTATAGATTAATATTAAAACTACAATTAGTTCAAGGAATAATTATATCTCAACAAAGAAGTCGTGAGTAATCAATACGCATAAAGGACTATATTAGCAAAATGCCATACTATTGTTTAAATTTGCATAACTTAAAATATATACAGTCAAATAAAATGTTAAATAGCAAACGACACTCAAATATATTTATATTCATGTGATAATATGCTCAAGTTTAAGAAAAATGAGGAAGTAGATAATTATAGATTAAAATGTATTTTAGGAACGTTTCAAAATACTTGAAAGTAAAAATGTAGTTTTTTTTTTATTTTAAACATGATTTTTTTTCTGTAAAGCTGTTTAAAACATATATAAAACATTAAAAACATTTTGAACAAAAAAAAACTGAATGTTTATTTTTTAAACACGTTTTTTTATCAACCCTGTCCTCAGATGATTTCATTAATTTATAAATTTGATAAAAGGGAAAATGGATAAAAAAAAAACGATTTATACCTCCACATTAGCTGGTAAAAACATAATCCTTAATGAGTAATATAAACATAATACATTTTTAACTGTATATTTAAAATATCGTTTCTGATGAAAAATATGCTCGGTGTAACTCGTGCAAAAACATTAGATTAACAAATTAAAAATTTATCTCAACTATGTGAAAATTTTCTTCAAAAATTGCCATCCTAGGCAAGTGCCTTATTTGCCTATGCTTGTTAATCCATCACTGCCAACGACGTAATTGTTTTTATTGCTTTTATTGTTGATGAAACTTTTACCGTCGACGAAACTTTTGTTTGCGTAGGCCGAGCGATCGCGCGACCCAATACGACGACTTTTGTCTGTCAGCTCATTCTTGTCTGCCAAAAAAGTAGTACCCTTCAAATTGTCGGACATCGGCGAGGGAATTCGAGACGTCACAGTGAAAGAATGGTACGTGAAAAGTTTGATAAGATCTGCGATAAAATATTTCCTCTCACGATAAATACAGTATATATTAAAAGATGCAACGTTATCCGGCTTTAAATGCGTGGGATCCTTGAAGTTAAATTTCAGCTTTTGAATAATTAGCTTTAAAAAACAATTATTACGTCGACACAATTAACTGAAAATAACAATACCTCATACTTTCAATGTCGACTGGGTAATACTCGTAATTATTTTTTAAAAAGTGGTTCAAGACTTTTTAATAACTCAGTAATTAGCATTTTTTAACCATCCAAAATATTTTCGTCATACTAAATTCGGCGAAACTTCTCCTCAGGTTCGTGAAACCGGGAGATCAGGTGAAGCAGTTCGATGACATCTGTGAGGTGCAGAGCGATAAAGCCTCGGTGACAATCACTAGTCGCTACGATGGCCTCATCAAGACTCTGCACTACAAGATTGACGACGTCGCGTTGGTCGGATCAACGCTGTTGGATTTTGAGGTAGAAGACGACTCAAAAGACGCCGTAAGAGACGATGCTGGCGAGACCGCAAAGAGCGCAGAAAATCAAACGATTGACAATACAGAAAAAAGCGAGAGAAGATCAGATAAGGTGGAATCAGAGGACATCACCTTGAAAGAAGAGAAGGTATTGTCGACCCCAGCGGTGAGGAGGATAGCCAAAGAGAATAACATAAAGCTAACGGATGTAAAAGCGACTGGCAAGGATGGAAGAGTACTCAAGGAAGACATACTGGTACACCTGCAGAACATTTCCACGGATCCGAGAGTTCAGGTGAATGTTCCATCGAGCATGACGGGAAGAATGGTCAATCTTAAAAGATACACGAAACACATGTGGAAAACTATGACGAAATCTTTGGTGAGTCTTCGAGAAGAAATAACTATAATAGAATACAGTTTAACTAATAAATATAATTTTTCAGAGCTTAATTTTTTAGACTTCAATTTTATTTAATTTAATCAGTATCTTATATTCTATTCACTTCGATATTTAGTATTCATTTTATTACTTCTGTATTAATATTCAATGAGATTTTTTTTTATAATACTGTTTGTGAACTTCTCTGTCTCCCATTTTCAATCTCTCAGACTTTTTACAATTAAACAAAATTTAATTATACAATTTCTAATGAAATTTCTTCTTTTTTGTATTCTTTATACAATAACGAATTACGCCGTTTATGAGTTATCTTCGTGCCTTGATATATTAGTAAGTGCTAACATTTTGTGAATTACAATTCACTTCATCAGGAAAAGAAGCAACTTAATACTGAGTCGCTTCTCTAGGATGGCTCCTTTTTATAGTGAAATATAAGAAGGGTAGAAGGGGAAAGGGAAAATCGCTGAGACTGTGATGAAGGCGATTACTTTCGGCCAATTTCGATCAATTTCCGAAAACCGAAGAATGGTCTTTCATTTACAGCCTTTGTCTCTGTTTACATTATCGGGATGTCTCCCTAGAGTCTTTGTCTTTTCCTTAGAAGATATGAGATGGTCGTTTGTGGCGGCTATTGTGGTCAACATCTATATTTGAGTTACATGACCATCCAGCACAAAACCAATAATCGGCAATAAACTCACTTGTATATACAACATATTAGACGAAGTATCTACAGATAAAACTTACATTTAAAACAAGCCTAACAATAAAACGGTCACAACAAAAAGACATAAATAATCACTTACATGCTGAATCATATTATCATCATCCAACATAAAAATAATCAGCAATTATACATAATAAAACATCATGTCAGACAATCAACATCTGTAGACAAAATTTAACCATTTAAAACAACAAAACAGATACGACAAAAATTATAATACAAAAATATAAAGTATACAATCAGTAGACTTACAAATAAGGCAATAAATTCTGACACAAAACTATCAAATGATAAGGCAGACAAGAGAATCTTTTCTAATCTCACATGTAGAAGGAATTGTATCGGCAAAATCTTAAATAAACACAACATCTGAATCAAACCTGCAAAAAAAGATAAGACAAATGAGGAACTGTAAAGACCAAAGATCTCCACTTAGCTTGGCAGGAATATATAAAATATCTTACTTTTGAAAAAAAAAAGTGTATATTGCACTGTTACCAAGTCTGTTCGAAAGTTATCCCTTATATTGGGATTTTCTCTTCGATATTTTTTAGATGTAATTAAAAATTTTTTTTTTGTATTTATTTTCTTCTCCAAAAGTCATCTTGAAATTCTCCTAAACTTTTTGTACCCCTCAAAAAAAAATCTCTCTTCCGGTATAAAAAAAAAACTTCCAAATATTCTACTAAATTGACAACACTAACATTGGGAAAAAGAGAAAATCTAGGATGAAAAGCACAGTAATGTTAAAGCATACTACATAGTGAGCATTATTCTAACATAATATTAAGACAGGACGTGATACTGCTTGATCAAACAATCACAATAGCTATCATCACTTCATATTTTCCAAGAAAATACAGAGAAAATACAGAGAAACATCTCGATAATTTAAACAGAGACAATAGCTATAACATAAATGACACATGAAAAACATCCTCCTGGTTTTAAAAATTGATTGACCAATAATAATCTTACTACAGTCTCAGCAACCTCTCTTTTCTTCTCCCCCTCTTATATTTGAACATCGTATAAAAAAATTCTTCAGAGAAGCGTAGAGAGAACACATAGAAATAGCTTCCAAAGAGAAACACAGGACGAATTAGAAGAAGAGGGAGGAAAAAACGACATAGAAGTGACAGAGAACTTATTACGGTTTTTGACCTCTAAACTGATGAATTCTATATCGAAGATAAATTGTGTCGTATCCGAGTATTTTATTGAATAGATCTTAAATAGTCCTTTTTAATGTATGAAAAGATTCCACATGAAGGAGATTAAAATTCATATCAAATCCACTGTATTCTCTCCTTGTTAATATTAGTATTCTCATCCTGATGAAATAAATTCACAAAATGTTGACATTTAAGGATGTATCAAAAGACGGAAATAATTAATAAACCGCATAACTTTCTTGAAGAAAATACCTGTGGAAGTCTCAAAAGTTATCCATCAGAAAACAACTTTATCTTTACCATGAATTTTTCACAGACAATACCACACTTCGTCTACAGCGATGAGTGCAACGTGGACCAAGTGATGCGCTGTCGAAACGATGTGAAAGACTCCTTGATGGAACAAGGCATCTCTCTAACTCTTACGCCATTCTTCATAAAAGCAGCCTCGCGAGCGTTGCAGCAGTATCCTCAATTAAACGCTTGGCTCGACGAACAGACCCAACAGCTGCAGCTCTTGGACAATCATAATATCGGCATTGCCATGGACACTCCGGACGGCCTAATAGTGCCGAACATCAAGAATGTGCAGAATCTCAGTGTTTTCGCAATCGCGCAAGAGCTGAATAGACTTCAGAAATGCGGCAATTTTACTTTTCGAGTATCCGTTCAATCTTGGCATTCTTCTTCCCATTTTCTTTTTCTTCATCTAAATATTTATTTCCATTGAAATACTGTTCTTTGTGTCGACTTCTAGATTGGTGGAACGTATATGAAACCGGTTATCGTATCACCGCAGGTGATAATAGGTGCATTTGGGAGGGCGCGGAAGTTGCCGCGATTCGACGATGAGGGGAATGTGATTCCAGCCAGCATAATGTCGATTAGCTGGTCCGCAGATCATCGCATCGTTGACGGCATAACGGTGGCTAGATTCTCCAATCTGTGGAAGTACTATGTGGAGAATCCATCGCATCTGATGATCTGCCCTTGAAGCCGTCTATAGATATTTATATACACTAAGGATCCAGATTGGACGTATTATTAATTTCCTACGTATTATTAAAACGAGATTATGAAGATTATGGCGAAATGTTAATATAACGTTGTGATTTTTATATTAATTATTTATATAATCGAAACAAAATCATAAAAGTATAAAGTAATAAACTATTTGATGTCAGAGTCGTTTTCTCATCAAGTAAAACTCATCAAGTTTCGGTACAGGACGAGAAATAAATACTTTCAAATGCCTGACATATCATATAAAATATTAACATAATATGAATACAATAATCGACCTTTTTTGAATAACTAATGTTTCATAAGTTCCATGAAACAACTCGCCTAGTTACATTTATTTGTGCTCCCAATTTAAAATGAGTCAGAATACATACTATTTATACAAAATTCAGTAACCAATTTCAGAATGATTAAGTTTAACGCAAACTGTTGTCGTAAACAGTTTATTTACTAATTCGTAATTTACATTGATAATTTGTCTTTTCACGTGTCTGCACTTACCACGTCTATATTGGACAACATAAAAGTCGTTGCTCAGATCGGTATCGATGACCTACCACACTCCTGAAACCTGTTCAGCTCCTGCGCGATCGCATTGAGATTCATCTTCTTGATATTTAAAACTATTAAGTTATCCAGAGTATCTATGACGACGCCGATATTATTATTGTTCAGAACTTGCAGTTGTTGGCTCTTCGTTGAATCAAGCGTTTAATTGGAGATACTACTCCAATGCTCACGAGGCTGCTTTTATGAAGAACGGCATAAAAGTTAGAAAGATGACCCGTTCCATCAAGAAATCCTTCATATCATTTCGGCAACATATCGCTTGATCCACATTGCATTCATCACTGTAGACGAAGTGCGGTATACTCTGTGAGAAATTCATAGTAAAGATAAAGTTGCTTTCTGATGGATAACTCGTTGGAAGACTTTCACGTATATTTTCTTCAAGGAAGTTACGCGGTTATCTCCGAGTTTTGATACATTGAGTGTATTAATAATGCAGTTGATTTTTATTTTCAATATTTATATAACTGAGACAAAAATCAATAGCGTTATTAACACTTTTGCCATCTCTCTTTTTTCATAATCTCGTTTTAATACGTAGGTGAATCCATCAAAAATAATCATGGCAAAATAAAAAGAAAAAAAATGTATTGTCGGTTTTGTACATAAAAATTGTACATTGGGACCTAGTTTTTTATGTAAATTTAGCTAGGTAGATATTTAGATAGGTAGATATACGTAGGTAGATATGTATATATACGTATATATAGGCTTAAAATTTGTATAAAATTATAATGTTCAGCTTTAAAATTATGTAACTCTTTAAGTTCCAAAGATTTTTCAAGTTGTGTTTCTATCACACTGAAAATCATTATCTTATGAAAACTATCTTTGTGAAAGAGAATTATGTTCTTTTATATATCGATACGATTAATACGTTTTATATTTTGTACTATATCTCTATTTCATATTTGAGTTCGCCATGTTTTGGTCTACTCTACATTTTTCAAGAAGTATCATAACATCAATCTTGTTAATGCCTTACCTTTCGCATGTAATGCGTACATCTTTGTCTTCATATCCACCTTAATTTTGTTGGATACAATAAAATTGTTATTAGACCTTGAAAAAGCGTTTTAAAAAAATGGATCTTTTACAATGAAATGTAAAGTAATATATGACAGTATTTCTGAAATCAATAGTATTTTATTAAACATGTTGTGTTGTTTCATTAAGATTGTTATTAAATTAATAATATTATTTTCATTTAGACTGCTGCTAAACATACTGCTGCTACATTTTTTTGTGAAAAAATTTTTTTTCAACAATTCAACAAAAAGAAATTTTTTTACAAAAAAAAATGAAAATAATATTATTAATTTAATAACAATCTTAATGAAACAACACAACATGTTTAATAAAATACTATTGATTTCAGAAATACCGTCATTGAATTAGCAAAATTATTTTCAATTAGACTACTATTATAACTAATGCTGTTAACACGTCATTTTTTCCTGTGCATGTTTTTATGAAACGATCGAAACATCTGCATCTTTTCTTGATGCAGAATTAGTGAAGAGATGCGTGAAATGCTACAGACTTGTTCACACACTTTATACGTAAATATTAATTTATTTATTGCTGCACAACCAACTAGGACTTCTCGTTAAAGGTCAGACATCTTCCACTAACATATTCAAAATGCAATAGTAATTGTATATCAGAAGACGTCCGCGCAGTAGAACGTGAGTATCTGTTTGTACATCGATCACCGTTACAAACTATAAATTATTCATATGTGACAACCATAATTAACGTATGCTAACGAAGTGGTTGTACCGTTCAGAGACAAATCGTTCTTCGGATAAACGCGGACGTCGCGAAACATAATACTTAATAACGCATTGATCGCTGAATCATTAAAAAAAAAAAAAAAAAAAAAAACTGACACAAAAAATTTGAGTTCGATTCGCTCAGAAATTCGTTCGACACGATAAAAGTAAGTAGAGAATTAAAAACACAAAATATATCGCAAGTAAAATGGTACGACCACTTGATTGCTTTCTCAACGTTTGCTTACATACGCATATAATTAGTCGCTTATTGTATATACACCCATGGGTACAACTCGGAGCTTCAGTCACGCGTTTAATCTTAGATTCGCAATTCACTCCGATCAATAACGATAGCGAGCGTCGCTTATGGCGTTTCCGTGCGGGATCCGTTCATTCGACACATTACCGCGAGATAATTAACATAAAGCTTCAGAAAATATTCTCATCAGAGATCGAATTCACAAACGCGGTTTCAACCAATTTTTATGAAACTTATCTCTATTAATCGCTCGCGGAGGCGATTATTAAAACCACGTCCTGGTCGGAAACGCCGTTAAACATGTAACAGGTATCCAAAAGGTAGTCAGTCTGTTTAGTTTAGAGTAGAGTAGAAAAGAGTACATATGTGTGTTCGTGGTCCATGAAAGTGGAAACTTCTCCGTCAGCCAACACGTACCTTATCCCGCCTCTCTGAATCATTCTAGTACGATTCTTGGGCTGATCAAAGAAGCGCTCGTCCTTGTCTCTTTTTAGAATAGAAAATCGATCGAGGAGACGGGCGAATGTTTTGATCAATCCAAGTATATTCCTTCTATAGGAATTAAATACAGCAACAGAATGAAAAGAGCAACGAGCTAATGCTGTGTGAAACTAATCGAGCGAGAACTTATAAGTAAGAAGAAGGAAGAAATTCGCGAAGAGCCTTCGATATAATCAGATTGATTGGAAGTTCAGGCTATCGTTAACGACACTGATAGACATAAGATGCAACGCAAAGATGAAATTGTCGATATGAGTAGGCGAAGAACACTAATGTTTGTTATCGGGTTTGACTAGGTACGAATAATCCTACTAATTCCCGACGCAGAAATCGAAATGCGAAACGGCTTCTTTGACACGGCTTGCGTAAACTTACCGTAAATCCTTATAATACATAACATCGACGAATAAAGATACAAATAGACAGACACTAACTTAGTAACAACAATTAATTACCTAACACTCAGTCCCAGAAATTCACGATATCTTTCCTCTGTCATCTAACATTCTGATCTTGACATTCTCTTGACAGGACTTCTTGGATTCGCAATAAAAATAGACATCCTCATCCTGATCTCTGATTAACCATATTAAATGGCTTGACGTTAATAATATTAAAAAAATAAATTATACTAATTAGAGATTGATAAACAGAGAGTCATTTGTGTTTATCTAAAAATAAAAGCGATATTCCAGAAACTTGTGGAAGAAATTATTAACAGAGGAAAGATGCGAAATGCCCAGGACATACATAGTCTTGCATTCACACTGGTTTAGATTATAACAATATGCTCAATATATATATAAACGCAACATACATATACATATAACCGAATAACGATTTTTATTTGTGCTACCATTTTTCAGTCCTACATTCTTCTTGCCCTCCTCTCCACCGCGACTTTTCCTCTTATCACTTTTCTTCTATCGATATGACGTAGAAAAACGTCTTATTTCGCCCATCGATCGGCGATATCACGCTCGACTAACAATCGTCGCGATGGACATTTTCTACGAAAGGTACAAGTTTGCTCCTTCAACGGGATATCAATGGAAGAAACGCGAGTAATCGCCAAATTAATCGCGTTCCGAAAGGCGTTTCGTGGTCTTGACAGTCTAAGAACATTAATGATAAAAAAGATCGAGTAACGGTACACGTACACATCCATTTGACATCCTTGAGCACTGGCGCGAATAGGTGTGAAACTTTTATAAAAAATTAACATGTATTATAAAATAACAACCAGCATATACATATCTAATAAAGACACAACTCTCAATTTATAAACATCATGTATATTATTAATTTACTCATTAATAAAATTCTATTAATCAAATATTTGTCCTTTTTCATTAATAACATGTTTAAAAAAACAAGATATTCTTTTATATGTGTTCTTTTTCCACCTCAAGTCTAAACTAGTGCATAAATTAAAGTGAGACAGGTATAGTTTGTTTTTTAACTTATTACACCAGTTCAGAACTAATTGAGAATACTTCGAAAAAAAAATAGACTATGATCTTCAATATGATAACTGGAAGATTAGTCATATTCTTTGTTAACGTCACGAAAGTGCGCGCCAGTGTTTAAGGATTAATTAACAATCGAACAGCAATCTCTCGCAATACGGGATAAATCTGAAAAAGGACGTAAATGCGAGAGAGGAAGAGAGATCCGTAGTGGATAATACGCCACAATTGTTGAACGTCCGAAGACTGACATCGACACTGACGAGTATAAACATTATTGATATAAGTACGGCACATAGAAGAATATTTTCTTTTCTCCCCTACACCAGACAAGAATGTGATAAGGATCCCATAGAGCAAGGCGTTTTTAATTATCAGTAATCCTGAATGCTCGATTATCTAAAACAGATATCGTTCGAACTGTCATCCCAAAAAGCTACGAGCATTTCGTTCGTAATTGAACATTCAACTGAATATCCCAAGTTCCACTCAACTCGCAACAATCCTATATTCGTTTTTTTTCATAGCATTCTTTGATCGAATTATAGAATTTATAGCTTTGCCATACGCAATAACAACTATTATAGTCAACAACTAATAAAGATCGCAATGCACGACCGGATCACGTTAGAAATTATTTGATTACAACAAAGTATAGCATTATAGGTATTTCCCAATAAGAGTATAGGATGTTTCGTGTAACATTTTCAAAGAACTTCACCCACAAATTCTTCAAAAGTTTTGCAAGCCAACTTTCCTTTAGCAAAACTTTGATCGCAGTCCTCTTTCCTGACTTCATATAATTTCTGTATTTTAGCATTAAAAAAAATAAAGATATTTAATTAAAAATTAAAATGTCAATGTCTCATATAAAAATGTGCTTCTAAATATTTGTAATTTTAAAATTAAAATTTAAATTCAATAGTCTCTATTTTTTAACTTTTTTAATTTGTTATTTGCGCGAACTTTATAATCGATTCTTACATACTTTTTCCATTATTAATTTATTCTAATTTTAAGTTTAAATATAAACTTTAAAACTAGAATTTCCATATTATAATTCTTAATTTAAAAGAATTTCACATTATAATTCTTAATTTAAAATTTTATTAAATAAGATCCTCAAATTAAAAAAAAAAGAGTAATTTTTTATCTATTTCGTAAAATTGATAGCTCGTTTTCATAATTAAAAAAATCGTGTTTATATTTCAGCGTTCCGCGTTAAGAAAAAAATCTATGTTACGAGTTCGAAGGCGAAGTTCTTGTCGTCGAAACATTCCATGGAAAAATGTCTAACAAATATCTCAACACGCGGGAACAATCGAGAGATTTATTTACACCACCCTGGAATCCATGGGAGCTTTGTCTGGCTCGTCTACAGATAAATTTGTTTATATATAATATATGTATATATTTATATATGTATAGTATATATATCTTTTTTTCTCAATATGTTATGTATATGGATAATAAATAGTACTTTGTTTTCTGGCACATTGTCGGCACTCCCATCGGAGGAGAACGCATATAGATATAGATATATGTAAATCAACTAGTCTAACAACATCATCGTCTACACGCGCGCGCAGATGTGCGTGTCTCGGAATTAGAGAGCTTTCAGGAAAGACATTATTGTTCTAGTCGTAGTTACTCGTGGAGGAGCTACATAAGAAAGCGGGATGGATCCGCTCGTAGATAAGATTGTTTGAAAAATAACATACTTCATTATTATTCTCACGGGGGAGGATCGATCACTTTATCGCGCCGTGTTAATCGCAACGAATTATGTCCTAGTTTGTTTTACACACAATCTTACTCAACACAAATATATAGATGCACGTGTGTATGGGGTATCCCGTGTCTATCCGCGCGAATATCGTCGCGGATTCACAACAGCGCGAGTAATCTCGGCGATATTCACACAGACCGCTCTATCTGTCTCTCTCGTTTTTTCGCGAAAGTGACGCGTTTACTTATCGATTTACAGATTTGATTAAAGAATATATTTAAATATATATATGTATACGTGTATCATAGAGCTATATATATAAAATGTATTCAGTCTGAAGTGTGTAAAGCGATCGTACGCGATCTAAAAGAATTAGAAAAAGTTTTCTTCCCCTTTTTTTGTTTCTCCGAAATAACTTACAATCATTGGTGACGACTTATCATCATAGATACAACAGCACCGGTGGCACGTAGAACGGCGACAGCGTTATTGTGATCTGACTTGGTGAAGTCGATGCCGTCTACCTCTAGGATCTTGTCTCCCGGTCGAAGAGTCCCCTGAGCTGGTCCGTCGGGATTCACCTTCGTCACAATTATTCCCTGCGACAAAAAGATTATGTACTCTTTCATGTGTCTCTTAATACGAATAAAATTCAAATTAAATTACATGAGTAACACATACAGTCTCTGCACCCGCTACCCCGCCAGCTATACTGAAACCGAGACCTGGATTCTTCTTCACTTGAACAGGCAGCTGCAAAATAATGTAAGTACCAAAATTAGAAAAATCATTATATATCCATAACTATTACAACTTGAATTTTATTTTTAATAGACAAATTTAATAGAAAGTTATAAATTTCCTTATTTTTAACACAAGTATAATTTCCAAATTAATCTTTAATCTTCTTGAGTATTTAAATTTGTTAAAATTCTACTTTTCTATTTTTATTTCCTACATATATTTTTATGGCGTTCTCCTGCAGTATGCTATCTAAAAATTATTTATATAAAAATGACACCGCATTTTTCAGTGTATCCTATACAAAACAAAGCAACATTGTAGCGACGTTGCAATATTTGCAATATTATTATATTGTTTATGCTGGGACTCCGTTCTCCATATTTTTCTCGCAAACCAGTCTACCTACCACATTCGCGTTTTTGTGAGGGCCAAACATCCACTTGAATTTCGGCTTCCTCTCCGAGCTCGGCGTCTCGTTCGACGCAGGACTCGTATGCTCCTTGAAGTTCTCGGTGTTGAAGTTTGTGTCGCCTTGAGACTTGCCATTCGTACTATGATTCGATATGTCTCGGCTAGAGTTGTTTTCGCTCTTAGCGACAATGGTAGCGGGAGAAGAGACGCTGAATGCATCGACAACGTTCTGGTTTGTTTGAACGGGAGCGTTCATCCGATCAATGTTCGTCGACGCGTCAGTGGGGACATTGGCATTATCGCATGGACTGTTGCTTGAGGCGTTCCCGTTCGTCAGCTTCTTCGATCGATCGAGTGGCTTCACCACTGCCGATAACGGACTGCGGTACTTCTTCCCCGTTACCGGCGATGTGGGTATTCCAGAATACATGTTCAACATTCTACTCGCGTCATAATCCTCTCTGGAGACACTCCTACTCGAGCTTGCATCGTTACCTGAGTTCTCCGTGTGTTTCGTCTTCAGAACAGGAATTTTACTCGGCCTGAGGACACGATCGCTCAGTTCGGAATCGGCGTCAGGATCAGAGATCGATGTACAATTCTGGTCCACACTGATCTGATCAAGAGAACTTATCCGCTCGTTATCCATTGGCTTGTCGTTCGAATTAACGAGATTTGTCCGGTCACTCGATGACACGGACGCGCATTCTTCAACTTTCGCCGATTCCGCGTTCGTATCCAAGTTTTTCTGTTTCGTTACATCCGGTAATGGTCCGACCGAATTTAAGAGCGAGTTGAAAGGTAACGAAGGTGGAGCCAAATGCGTATCCGTTTCGATCGCTGAAAAAAAGTGGAGATAAACGTTAAATTTTTATTTTTTCTCTTTAAACTTAAGCCTAAAAACAAAACAGCAGCATATTGATAAAAATATGTGAATAAAAGAAATATTTGCACAAAAATATTCCTGCAAAGTGTTTCTATCACATCATTTGCGTAAAATCATTCCATAAAAGTAAAGCATACTTAATCAATACTTCTTTTTTTCACCACACAGGTGGATTCACCTAACCTTGTTTTTTTTCACTTATACAATTTTACTGATATCTTTTTCTTTTAAATTTTCTTATCTCGTGTCATATTATTTTGTATTGTATTTTATATATTTTTCATATATTCTTTGTTATTTTTATTTTTTCTCTTTATTTTATATTAGAAGACTTGCCTAGAACTATAATAAATCCCATCTATCTATGATTTTGTCAATAAAATTTCTTTTCAATGTCATATAATTTTTAATTCGTTGGTTTTAATAAATAACGATAACGTACGATTATTAAACTGTTGGAAAAGAGCAGCCTTCTTGGAGAACGCTGCCGCGATGTGATATGGTGGCGGAGCTGGTGGTACGTCGCATTTCGGCGCAACAGCTACCCGCGTCTGCTCGCCGTATTTACCGTCCGTAGCGTCGACAGACATCGTCGTTCTATAGGGCTCAATGAACTTCTCGGATTCTACTATCTTTGCCGTGTTCGCCTTGGAGTACTCGTCCGGTTTCCACGTGGAGTTGACGTAATCGGCCACCGTAGGCGCTTTCGTGACGTAATCGGACGTGGGATTGCGGATGTACTTGGCCTCCCGGATGTCCGGGCTTTTTTCCTTCGCTAGTACGGTCTTGTTTGCCTCGTCGGACGATTCCTCGGATACCGAGTGCTCTGCCGCTCCGGGATCGACCGGTCTGTTGTTCTTGCTATAATTCTTCGCTGTGTGACGATCGACAGAGGTTGTAGACAAAGGTACGTTCTATCGAAAACATGATTTATTAGTACCATAAAATTAAACGCACAATTCTTTTAACATGTCTTATTTATTTATTTATTTATTTAAGTAGAAGTTTATTATTTAATGTTTTAAGAAAAAATTTAACATAAAATCTAATATTGTATTACATAATTATTAAGTTAAAAAAATAATATACATAACAGTATAAAGCTTAAAATTTTAATATTTATTCAAGAAAATATATTAAGTCTATTCACTAAAATATTTCAAAATCCTCAAGTTCAAAATAAAAATGCATGAGACAAAGTTGCTCAATTACTAATAGCGAATTCGATTGAGCGCACTCAGTGCGCACTGGTGGACATTAAAGCCGTCATACACGAAATAACGTAAAGATGTTTATACATAAACATAAAAATCAATTAAATCCTGAAATACTCAATACATTTTGTGCTGTTAGATAAAATATGTATTCTATAATTCGAAATATTTGCATTTCACTTTTGTACTCAAATTAAATCAATGTACAATGGTGTTAATATGCATCAGTGCGCACTAGTTCTTCCAATCGAATTCGCCATAAGAAGAAAGAAAATGGTGACTTCGTTGACTTTAAAAAGATTACTTTAAAATCAGGTCAAAGTTTAAATTTTTTTAAGTTGCTTTTTTATTTTAAATTCATGCGACTAACTTAAACATAAGGATTTTGAGATATTTTAATTAATTATATAATGAAAAATATCATATATCATAAATGTATTTATGGCAAAACAACTGTATTATAAAAAAAAAGTGTGTTATGTAAAAGAGCAACAAATGCTTACTCTTTGATCATGAATGGACTGATGATGCAGATTACGAGCATGCCTAGCGAGATTGCGTAGCTCCTTGGGGTAAGGGGTCGGTGCTCGATGAAGTTGCCTGGGGACTTCGGAATCTACCTCAGCAGCGAAACATATTCTTTTGCCGTTTCCGATGATCGAACTCGAAATCGGTCCTGCGGTTTGTGCTATTTCTAAAATTGAAATTATAAATATTACTACACAAAGATGCGATTAATGCAAAAAGAAAATATATCTAGAGTAAAATACTGACGAATGTGCGCAATGTTTTTCAACGGAGGTATTATTCCATGTCATTTTCTTAATATCTTACCATTTCATTCTTCTTCTTCCTGTCCCTCTTCTACTAGCAGCGTAAATAAATTTCGCATTTTTATTGTTAATTGAAGATGTGCATAAGCCTGATAAAGCGTGTTTTTTATTTGCAATAGTGTAAACTGAGACAAGCAAGAAACTGTTTTTTATTAGTTTAGATATAAACAAAGAAATATTAAAGAATATATAAATAAAGTTATGTTAAAGGAAGAAATGCAAATATTGTTTCGTAAGTTAGTGAAGATCTCCAAGCTATTATTTGTGAAGTGAAATTTGTAAAGAGAGATTAATTGAAACTGAAGTATCAAATAAATTAAACAAAACTATATATTAAAAATGGAAATAATAGGCACTTACGCTCTAAGTCTTGCCGCGGTTTCTGTGGCAGCATAAAGCAGCTCAATACCATCATGTCCTCCTCGCAATTGAACTCCTGCTGCAACGGCACTAATGGTTGGCTTTGATTGTCGCTCAGCCACAATGCTTTCAGGTTACTGAGATTCAGCATGGAGACTGGAAGAAACTTGATGCAGTTGTTGACGAGATTAAGCACTCGCAGCGAGGACAAATGACCCAATTCGGGCGGCACCCGCGTCAGATTGTTCGATCGCAAAGAGAGCAGAGATAACGACGTGCAGCTGCCAATCTCTGCGGGCAACGCGCGCAGATAATTATTGTCTGCGTTGAGACAGTGCAGCTTGCGTAGCAAGCCGATCGAAGACGGCAAGTACTCGAGAAAGTTCTTAGTGATTATAAGCTCCTCTAAGCTCGACATCTGGCCGATGTCGTTCGGCAGTGCGTTCAATTGATTGTCATCGATCTTGAGAGTGACGATCGTGCGCAGATAGCATAACGTGTCAGGCAGTTCGTACATCTCGTTCGAGGACAGATTCATGATCCCGATGTCACGCCAGCCGCGTATCTCCATAGGGAGTGCGTGTATAGCGTTCATCGTGCAGTCGAAGTGGTTCAAGCGGTAGAGCTGCTCGACATTTGCCGGAACACGCCTGATGTCGTTACCATCGATCCATAGTTCCGTGAGATTGATGAGATCTCCAACAACTTCAGGCTGAAAACAATAATATAAATATATAATACATACATAACACATATAACTCTCTACTAGAGATACAAAAATACCATAAAATTCAATCTTACAATTACTTACGATAAAATTGCGGTAAAGTGGTAATTTATTGGTAATTTTGATAAAATTTGTTTCTTATAATTTTATACAAATAGACTGTTCTTTCATTCTTATGTATAAAATTTTAAAATTAGATATTTATTTATTTTTCCTATTTCTATCATTTAATTAATTATTTAATTTATTTAAAATTTAAAATTTAATAACTATGAAATTAAAATCATATAATAAATAAAATTATTTTTAATATCTTGTGAGTTTTCAAATTACGTGACCTTTGAAAATACCTTATAAAATACCTTAAATATAAGTTTATAAGGTGAATAATACAATTAACTTCTTAATTTTTAAGGACTACTGTACCTGTCACACTTTTTGTTTTAAAAATTTTAATAAAAAATTTGTTTGAAGTTTCTCTAGTTACTACATACCTATATGGTTTCATAATTATTCTATCAATATGTAATTATGTAGTATCGAAATGAAAATTGAAATTAAATAAAGTGTTTTTCAACTTTTTAACTTAATGACTAAATACTCTTAAATCAAATTTTATATACATATAATATATACTTTATTTTTATAATTTTTTTAAATTATCACTTTATCAGTCTCCATAAATTACTGACTAATTTACCATAAATTATCGAGTAAAATTTGGTCATTTTCATCTCTACCCTCTATATATACTAAAATTGAAATTAAAATTCCTGCACCGAAATCCATATAAAATTGATGGATTGAATATAACTGCTATAAATTTTCTCTATTAATTTTGATAGAAAAGAAACATGAATATTAATAAAAGTATTAATAAATGAACCAAAAAAACAAATAAAATAAATGTTTTAAAGAAAATACAATAAATTTGAATTTTTAATTTAACGATTAAATGCATAAAACTTGATGTTTATATTGAAATAAATATGTTATTTTTAAATGTATAATTTACATGTATAATTTGCTTTGTACGTTTTTTGGTCTGTTTATTGAATACCCTTCAGTGCTTTCTGAATACATATATACAACAGTATCAAAAATCATAAAGCAGTCACAAATGTTCTTTCAAAGACAACGAACGATTTTGAGACATTATTCAAATAACATTCGTTTAAAAACATGAGTAAATTAAAAAATGATTATGACTTAATGAAAGATGCGTTCTTACTAGTTCCGTGAAGTCATTGTTGCCAATATCGAGCCTCTGCAAATTTACCAGACGGCTCATACTCTTAGGCAACGTCATCATGTTGTTCTCCCGCAGCTCGAGTGTCCTCAAGGCTGATAGTCGTCCAAAGTTAGCCGGCAAATATTCTATGTATGCGTCATTTATGTAGAGCTCGCGCAAGCCGACGATATGTGTTATAGCGTCCGGGAAACGTTCAAAAGGATTGACACTGATATCTATCGAGCGGAGACTTTTGCACTCCTTTATGCTGTCTGGTAACTCCTTTATACCTACAATAGAAGTACATATCTATACAATCAAATATAAGTACAGTTAATCTATATCGATCATAAAGAAACCTCGTCAATCAATAAAATTGTACCATAAAGCTTTTAGAATATTGTTTTCTTTTTAGGAGTCATATCGTCGATACAAATGTCGTTTTATTCTTCTCTAACATTTGATGAATAACAAAGATCTAAAGGCATTTGTGTCTCCTAAAAGGAAAGCAGGCTACATCTCGCATGCGACAAAAATTGAAGATGTATTTACTGTTCTTGCTGAGGTCTAAGTATTCCAGGTTGATCAACGATGCTATGGCAGGTGGCAACGTAGCGATTTCATTATCGCTAAGCGACAATACTCTCAATTCGTGGCACTGAAATAGCGGTCTGGGAAGATCTCTTATCTGAAGAAGAACGAAAAGAAATAAGAAATGTTGAGTGTGTTGTCATAATAATTGCTTTTCATTTTCACACATAATATTGAGTAATATTGAGTCTAAAGTATAGTGTTTTATGCTCAAATAATAATATCCCTACTTTCTTACTTTGGTGACAAAGTTATCGCATAACAAGGTTTATAAACCTTATGTTTAAAGTGAGTTAATAAGATTCAGTAAAATATACGGCCTTGAATTCATGTAGACTGTAGGTAAAAAACTCAGTTGAGTCTCATTTGTCAGAATAAAAAGGAATTCAATCGAGTTATAAATGAGACATTATCAATGAGAATTATCTGAGCTTTAGTGTACATAGCAAGCAATTAATTATACGATACAATCGACAGGAGATTGGCTCTAAGAAGATGAACGCAGCACTCACTCTATTGGCGTCGAGATACAACTTTTCCAACGTTCTTTCGTAAATGAACACATCGGGTGGTACATCATAGAGATTACAATGATTCAGCTGTAGCTCGCAGACGTCTTCTTCCTGAGCTCTCAGACACGCGGCGCACTGCCACCAAGAGCTACCCATTTCATGTGTGTAAAACTGGAAACGACACAGTCACACATGACATTAATTCTAATAATTCACATATTTCTTAACTATAATAAATTATGTTAGTTAATTAATTTATATAATTTAGTAGTTCAACTTTTAATATATTACAAGCACAAATCAAATAAAACTTTAACAAAACTCCGACACAAATTCAACACCATAACATTATTTTTAAAGAATTACAAATTTAAATCGACATTCCACACATATCTCTCTATTTTTATAGAAAGTCTTTTAACTTGTCATCCAATAAACTTGTTTGTTTAATTATGTATTAAAACTTTTTTAAATTTTTTAATCTAATTTTTCAATTTCACTTTCATTATTCATAATAAATTATTATTACAACTCATTTAGTAATGATGATTCAGATTAGCAATGATAATTATTCAATCATACCTAATTAAATAAGTGATTATTTAATAATAATTTACTTGATATTCAAATTAATTGAATTATTAGATAATACTAATTGGAATGTCAAACAAATTATGTATAATTATATATAATCATCATTTAAACATGTATTACAAATATTTATATTAAATATTTATATTAATAATAATTATTTAAATAATTTTTATTACAAATCATACTTTTTTTACACCAAATGTATACCCATTATATTAATCACAACAAATAAATTATATCAC
>NW_011627034.1:92870-178776 GCF_000204515.1 Acromyrmex echinatior
GCGTGTGTCATCGCTGCCCCGGCAGTTATCGGCATCGCCGGTATAAACAGTGGCCTGGCCGACCTGGCTCGTCCTGGGCCCGCTGTGCGAGCGAGCTTGTGATCGGCACGAGGATCCGCAGTGATCGCCGTGAAAGCCTGGCGTTGTGGTGCGAATGTGAGACGCCGGCGCGAGGAACGTCAAGAGATGATACGTCGGCGCTTCGCTGCCGCCGTCGCCGCCGCCGCCGCCGTTGTCGTTATTCTCCTCCTCGTCACCGCCGCCGCCGTCGTCCTCGTCAACGCTGTCGATCTTCTCACGCGCATATCTCACTCCCTCCTCATTGTTGTACGACGTACGGCGCCGTATACGCCGACCGCGGGAATCCGTGTCTTCCGAGACGCAAATGCCGATGGGATAACGATACTGTCACACCTCTCACGTGAATCCTACCGAACTTCGTAAGCTACCGCAAGAGCGGTCAAACACCGCGCGAGATTACAATCCGAATACTCCAATGATCGACGCTGAGTCGAGGCCGATTACGAAGGGCAAAGAACGTAAGGGACAGAGGTAGGGGAACGCGCGATGGAAGAGGCTAGAAATGGCTCAAATGGCTAAGGACTGACGTATGTACAACAGGTCTGTTCGAATTATTTGCACTTTTTGTACTCAACATCCTCGTTTTCTGTCACTTCTACTGCCCGAATATCTATTTAGACCTGGGGATCGATTCTGTATTTTCAAACAAAGTGAAAATTACAAAAGTGAGCGAATTTACTAGAATACTGATAATTTCATTGGTCAACACCTAGTAAATTTGCTTGAAAATACAGGATCGACCCTCTGTTCTTTTTAGCTGAACTTTTTGCATGGTTCATCTTTGGTTGCGTTCGCTTCACAGCGTTTGTGTATAAATTGTCCTTGTTTAATATTTAATAAACAATAAGGATAAAACGACACTTAAAGCGTTGTAAGCACAAAAGCGAACACAACTTTTAGCTAAAAAAACAGAAAACCTTTTATCCTTTTTATCTCACTTCCGATCTCATCAACTCCAATTAATCTAAGGATCGATTCTATATCTTCAAATAAGATGAAAATTACAAAAGTGAGCAAATTTACTAGATGTTGACCAATGAAATTATCAGTATTCTAGTAAATTTGCTCACTTTTGTAATTTTCACCTTGTTTCAAGATACAAAATCGATTCCCAGGTGAAAATTACAAAAATGAGCAAATTTACTAGATGTTAACCAACGAAATTATCAATATTCTAATAAATTCACTTACTTTTGTAATTTTCACCTCATTTCAAGATACAGAATCGATCTTTTAATTGGTTGATTGTTACATTGGAATTGACCAATCGCATTTGCTGTTCAGCAGAATTGACCAATCACGATTGACACTTAATCGACTGATTAGCTTGAGTGCAAAATTCTTTGGGGACTTGAAGCGTTGTGAATTTTGTAGAATTTCTATCAGATTTGAAGATTTTTCTTTTTACCGCGAGATTTTCTAGGGATACAAAAAGAATTTAAAAGAATTTCCGGATGAAGAGGACAATACAAAAAAGCATAAATTACAATTCAAAAGATCGAAAAAATTGCAATATAAAGAATAATTTCCGAACAGACTTGGCAGCAATAATTTAAAACGCGAACAGATCTTAAGGTGCTTTTTCATGCTGATGTTCGACGCTTGTTTTTAGCGTCAAAATATTGGGTCATCTAAAAAGTATCCGCGATACTTTGTCACTAGATATATGACCATCAACACACATCTAGTGACAAAAAACCGCGGATACTTTTTAGATGACCCAATAAATCACGTAATAAAAATTGATAAAAAATGAAAAATAAATTACGCGATAAAAATTAATCAAGTGTCAATTTTGATTACTTGATCTATTTTAGCGCTGAAAATGAGAGTCAACATGAAAAGGCATCTTTAGGAAAAATTCAAGGTTATTCTAGGAGGAAGTCGATAAAGACATCTGGTAACATCGTTCGGATGGCCCTTTTCAAATTTCTTTCTATTCTACTGCTATATTGTTATATTGTATTTATATATTCCATTCTCTTAGATATGTCTGTATGAGAAGTTTCGATAAACTTTCGACAACTTTTGGCGAAAACTAGGTTAAAGGTGAGGTTAAGATTAATATCTAAAAAACTTGAATGAGTAAAAATAATCAAAAAAGAATCATCAGAAAAAAGTATAAATTTTATTTAAGTCATGGCTAGATGAGAATATTTGCAAAGATTGATTGATTTCTCATCCTACAGAAAATGATTTTTACTATGTGTATATATCATCGATAATTGAGTATTTAACATTCTATTAACTATTGATAAAAACATTTCATATAAACTAGTTAAGTCCAATTTTATAATATATGCGTTTATGAGACATATTTAATTGTGTCAATGGACAACATGGTATATGACTTGAGGTAACAATACTGCCGGTTGCTTGGGGATCGAAGATACAATCCCTACACTGTATCCAATGAAGATGGAGGCCCTGTGCAAAAAAACTGTACGTACATTTGCATATGGCAGTGCCAGCATGGACCTCATGTTCTGTCATTTACTAAAAAAGGAGAAGCTAGAAGATTGTGTATATATTAAGGTGATCAACTTCTTAAATATTTGTTGTAATTTAATTTTCATAGATAAACATTTTTAAAGAATTGGAAGTGAGATACATGGACAATATTAAATTATTATATTTGTAAGTAATTAATAACAATATATATTACATGAGAGCATAAAATTATATCAAGATTGCATTTTATTTTTTTAAATTATATTTTTCTACTGAATGTATTTTATGAGTACTACTTAGATTTTTAATACATAAACTGATTCATAACTCTGCGAAAAAAATCATAGAGACCTCAGTTAATCCGCGTTGTTCTCGGCTCAAAAAGTCCAAATGAGCTTTCATTCACATATCATTTAAGATTCCCCCCCCCCCACTCTCTCCAGAAATGTTAAGGTGAGTGTTTTTGAGATTCAATGATAGATTTTACGATCCTGTTATATCCCTGTAAATTTCAATTTTATATCTCGAATTATTCAGAAATTATACAGGTGGCCCGAGATTTTTAGCGGACACTGTATATTATGCAATTTCAAAATAATTTTTTGTCTATTGAAAAACTTATTGGTATCTTTCCTACTGTTGCATTCGCAAAGAAACGAACTGGTGAAGCGATATGTCATAATTAGATATGTATATTTGTTGATAGTCGGAAATCTTAAGTCTTAACCAGTTTTAACCTAATATAGTGATTATGATTTTTCGCATCTGCTAGTTGTTAATTGTACAGCGAGTCGTTTAATCCGACTAATGAGAAGGAATAAAATCGAATTTGGTCAGTCCTAAGAAAATCGGTAGTCTTAATCGTACAAGTTGGTTATTGGTCAATTTCATCGATTCACCGATAAGACTTAGGATTACCGATTACCGACTCATTGTAGAATCAGCTTAATACATTATTATTTATATAATTATAATTTATATAATATTTGTGTAATATGGATTTAAATGTTGCTAAAGGAGCAATTAAAAAACAGTATGATAGAAAATTTCAAAATTCGTGATTAGATGAGAACATTTTTAAAGGATAGTTGGCTCCCTATTCTAATTTAAATAAAGCTTTTTGCAATATATATAATTCCAGTTTTAAATATTGTAGAACAGATATTATATGAAGCATTCGCAAAGGGCTAAACATATAGATAAAATAAAAAATCAAAATCAAAACCTCGATAACGTTGTTAGTAACGTTTCCATGATGATACAGTGAAACGAAAGAGAAATAAAACTATCCGCTTTTTTTGTCGAACATAACATTGCTTTTTACACGGCATTTGATATCTTTATTAAAAAACATTCGTTCGACCTAAAATTTTACAAAATTTGTCACTGGGTCGACTTAAGTGCAGCAATATTGTAAAAGATGTTTTGGTAAAACGCGAAACAAAAAAGCTAACTAAAAATTTAAAAACATGTAAATTTTCGATTTCAATAGATGAACGCACGGATATTACAGATACGAAATTTATATGCCTGCTCGTACGATATATTTGCCCTAATAATAAGAAAATAAAAACGCAATTGTTGGAGTTATTAGCATTAGATGCAAGAGATTGTAGCGCGAAAAAAATTTTTTTAACTTTTAAAGAATTTTTTTCTATAAATGGAAGGGAATTCCTTTAAAAAATATCATTAGAATGGCAAGCGATAATACATCGATTATGATTGGACATAATAATTCTTTCTTTTCTAATTTAAAATCTGAAATTCCTGGTTTAATAATGTTAAATTGTATTAGGTGCGCAACTAAGTTTCCGCTGTTTGTCAACAGATGACTCCAGCAGTAAGTGCTGGTCGATTCTGACATAACCTAAACGTCATGAACCAAGCTTAGACATATGGTAAACAAACCGCTTTGAAGCATTAGTGATTTTGTTTTTACGTCATATTCTTTTGGTTGTGTGAAAATGTCTGATTTTGTGTCAAATAATCGTCATATGCGGGAAGTATTGATTTTCTTCTTTCATTCGAAGAAAACGGCGGCTGAAGCGCATAGAGAGCTCCAAAAAGTTTACGGAGATGCTGCTCTAAGTGAAACAACGTGCCGAGATTGGTTCCGTCGCTTCAAAGACGGTGATTTCGATGTTGACGACCGTCCGCGTGAAGGAAGGCCAAAAACCTTCGAAGACGCTGAATTGGAGGCATTGCTCGATGAGGATCCGTGCCAAACGCAAGAAGAGCTTGCTTCAGGAGTTACCCACCAAGCCATTTCCAAGCGATTGCATGTGTTAGGAATGATTCAGAAGCAAGGCCACAATACGCGGAGAGGCACGAAAAAGTGATTCTACAGCATGACAACGCTCGGCCTCACGTTGCCAAACCCGTTAAAACCTACCTGCAAACGCTGAAATGGGAAGTCCTACCCCACCCGCCATATTCTCCAGATATTGCATCGTCCGATTATCACTTGTTCCGTTCGATGGCACATGGTCTGGCTGACCAGCAGTTCGACTCATATGAAGACATCCAAAAATGGCTTGATTCGTGGATAGCCTCAAAAGATGAACAGTTTTATCGTGATACGAGCTCTGCCAGAAAGATGGGAAAAAGTAGTAGCTAGCGATGGGCAATACTTTCAATGATTCATTTGTAACCATTTTTTCACAATAAAGTTGCATTTTCATCAAAATAACAGCGAGAACTTAGTTGCGCACCTAACATTCTTTCGCGTTAATTGCATGTAAAGTGAAAAATTACCGCAAACTTGTAAAAATTTGTGAAAAAAACAATTATTTATTAACGATAAATTTCTTTTTATACATATAGAAATTCAATTTCGATAATCTTGTATTTAACGTACAGAACAGTAACGCAGTCCAATAATTCTGATTGGTTGACTCTCTATTACTTTTCCGAGATTCCTTTTTCCGAAAATCCGACTGTCATGAGACACCACCCTTAGTGTGATTCTTTAATATGATTGATTCCTACATTTAGATCCAGCAAAAAGTTAAAGGCAAAAATTAAAGAATCACTTAGTGTTAATTGAATAGAGTTTTCTCTACTGAACGCAGCCACTGTAGTTCCTATACTTAAATCGAGCAAAAAAACTAAAGACGAGAGCCAATCACATTAAAGGATCGGATAAAATTTTGAAAGGGTAAACCTCCCGATTTTGTGTGACATATATGGAATTGACACCTTAAATCGTTAATACATGAAATTTATATATAAGTGAAAATCTAGAATAAGTGGATAGACGCAGAAGGATCGATTGCTATAAGCTGTGGATTTCCTAATATATTATTCTTGTACTCTATACATTATCTGGATTTCCGAATTATTTTCGGAATTTATTAATAATAGATTTCCAAGTGGAGATAGCATAATAACTTTTATTATGCAATATATTAAATAGATTAAACATATTAAAAATGAAAATCCTGGTTTGAACCATTAGTATGTATGTATGTTATGTTCCAAATAAAAATCAGATATAATGTAATAGTAAATTCCGGATAAATTCTTAATTACCTGAAATTACAGACATACAAAATAGATTTTTATGTGAAAATCCCAAAAATTAGTAACCTAAATATAACCAAATTTGATTTTAATATGCCTTAAATTTACATTACTTTAAAATCCGAAGCGCCACTACGGTCTGAGTATTGAGATGTTGAACTAATATATATATATTCATTCATATTATATTCACTTGTTTGAAAATATATTATTAGTTCAACATCTCAATACTCAGACCGTAGTGATGCTTCGGATTTTAAAGTAATATTATTTAACATAAACGGTCTTGTTTCCTTATGCCTTAAATTTAATTTTAGTAAAGCCCTATTTGTACAAATATAATCAAATACATTTTATGTCCAGACATACCTGGAATTTAGTACAGGATTTACTCGATTTTTATTGCCAACCTGCTGTCAAATTATGTCAACAGACTCTGGCTCGCAATCTGATTTCAGATTCTGTCAGCAGGTTCTGCTTAATTTCTGCTGCCAGTTTATTTGCATAGAATATTAACAGATTCTATCAGCAGAACAGAAGCAGACTGAAACATCAGTTATGATCAGTCTGCCAACATCTTCTAATCAAATCTACTAACAGTCTGATGACATCCTGCTAACATTTTGTTATCTGGATATATTTTTGATGGAATATTCGACCACTTGACGTAGCAGTTCGATGAGAATTTTCTCAAGAATTTGTGTGAAGGAATACTCCATTAAATCTTAAAATTCATGTAACAATTGTATCTTATCATTTTCAGTAATCACTATTTATTATTTATTTATTTTTTATTTACAACATTCAACATATTTCAACATGATTTATTTAAAATAATTTATTCACAACCTTAAATTAATTTTTTTCCTATTTGTTATTCATTTACTCATTTTTTAATCATTTTTTTATTAATTAAATAACATATGCAATAATGGTTACGATTGTGAGAGCAAATCATTTTCGCAGAACAAAGTCCATTATATTCTTTTTTTCTCTAAACTAAGAAATATATTCTTCTAAATAACCAGAATTATTAATTTCTGATGACAAAAAGGTGTTCCCTTTATCTATTAACATAGTCTTTGTTTCAACATCCAATTCTTCAAAACAATCTGTCTGGATTACAGTCGCCATGTTTTTAAAATAGAAGTGGAAGCAATATTTCATCAATTCCTAAAAAATAGAAGCTACACATATAAGTGAATTTAAAAATATGTAGGAGAGAGCCGGGCTAGTTGCGCATAAGGGCAAGTTGATTAAACGCAAATATCTAAATAATCAAAATATATATGGATACGTCTATGTTTGCGTAAGTAGCACAAAGACAGAAATTATTGTGCCTTAATACAATAATCTGTGTCTGGCTGTCAATAGCCAAATACGTGCGCTTTTTTATTTCTGTATATCAAAAGTAAAATTATTAGATGAGTACTCTTTTTGGTCTATGTGTTAAAAATTAAAGCTATTTATAACAATCAAATGTGTTTTTGGAAGTTATTATCATATTTTTTAACTTTAATATTCAAATTGCTATTTTATTTACGGTTTTTCAATTATAAATAAGTATTTCAGTCAACAGCAATATGGGGCTTGTTGGACCCAATATCCATGTAATGACTCTTATAAACTCAGCTGCTCAAATGAAATCTATCTTTATCGATACTTTTTATTCTATTTTAACGATTAAATACATATTTTACGTTTAATTATTATTGTAAAGAGTAATGATTTTCTAATTTTAATCTAATAAGCATTTAAAAAGAGAGAGTATTACAAATTATTACACTATTAATAAAAATTTGATTAATGTACACATAATTCTTTTCAAGTTTTTTAATCATATATAATCTCTTAAACAATTATCTTCATGGTTTAATTTATCCTTCGAGAATGCTCAACATGCCTCATAGGCATATTGATCCACATCCTTATAAAAAATGAACGTATTTTTTTTTTTAGTTATAAGATATTAACGATTTATAAGTACTCAGTTATTGAGCCAGATGAACATGTAACGTTTTAAAACATTTACAATTAGTCTATCATAATTGTGTGAAGATTTATAACTTAAAAAAAATGTCACAATTAGCTTCGCGCTCTCTACTCTAATATAAAGATATAGTTTTACAACTAATGTATTCTGTCTAAAGCTACGGTTAAAAATCTCACTACAAATGCTTTGAAGCGTTTGGTTGACTAATTAGAAAAAAGAATTTTACAAATTGACAAAAGCATTCGTTTTATTTAAAGCATTCGTAGCATCGCGTTGATCTAATATCCTAAAGTAATATTGGCAGCTGGATAGCTTCAACCGAGTGTGGCGAGGGAGGCATTTATCTCATGTAAACATTTTAAAGGGAGCGCAAAAATGGCAATTTAATTTCCTACATATTCTAATTTATTAACGGTAATTTTGAATTATGGTCCACTTGATGCTACATTAAATTAAAGTTAATGAAAAATTATTTAAGGTCGTCATTAAGTCAAGAAAAATTAGTACCAGAAAAAAAGTATTATGTACTGGGGTGGAGATCCAACTATTCTACTATATTTATTGAAATATTTTATCATAAAAAATTGCTTTTGTACATATCACTAGAAATGCGATTTGTAGAAAAATTAAAGATAATGAGATATATGTCTAGAAATAATTTTCATTTTAGAGTTTTCGAAAAAATTTATCCAAATACATTACATTGCAATATTGCTGGAACATTTTGTTGCGATATAAAACAAACAGCGGATATCTTAACATTGTTGGAATTTTGCAACAATGAATTAGCAACGTTTCGCAACTACCATGCAATATTGCAATGTTTTAGTGAAATCATTCTGCAATGTTTCTGCAATGTTTCTGTGCTGTATGGGACCCTATTGCCCCCCTGCAAGGCAGCACGCCTTCGCAGACTTCATTACCACGGTGGATCAGAAAACGAATCATTCTACACGGGGCTGTTGTTCGGGGCAGTTGTCATCGTCTCCAGCAGCCTCTATAGCAGCAGGTACTTGTAGGTGTTTTCACTTATCACTATATTTGCACATAATTCTCAACTCGGGAAACATATGATTTAGGTTTAATCAGAAGTCTTTTGCCAGTGATCTTAGAATATATCAATAAAAGCAAAGACTTCGAGGTTTTTGACCTATTTTTTCGCTCTAGATTGAAAATTTACCCTAGATGATCCTATTCTATCCTATTATTTTATTCAGTTGGATTCATATTCAGCGACTCAAAATATATAAGAATAGCTGGATCTTTACCCCAGCACATGGTATTTTTTTTTCTGTGGACCTTATCAAATACAATCTTTTAATTGAAAATAAAAAATGAAAGGCTCTATAAAGTTTGATATAATAAATGATAATTTCGCATCTATCAAAATACGAAAAATATTATTGCAATTTTAGTAACTGTTTCATTTGTAACATACATATAATTTTATAGCATATAACTCCTCTCCTATACACGTGATTATATTAAATTAATATTAATACATACTATTAATTAATATATGTATATATTATTGATTACTATTAATTAATATTTCTTATTACACAGTACGACAAAAATCGATTTTTTTCCTCTCATGAAAAAATCGATGAGATCCTGAAAGTAGATGTAAAAAAAAGTACCCGTGTCTCGGCAGTTCTTCGGTTCTTTTACCAGATCAAGTCGTTACATTTTAAATATCATCAAATGTCTTTTTATAATGCTGTACAGCACAGGTTTCCTCCCATAAAAAATTCAAAGAGATTCTGAAAGTAGATGTTAGGAAAGCATATCCATGTCTCAATACTGACTGATACTAAAAATTTTCTGGGCAATAAAAAAGCCGACAATTACAAAAAAATTGTTGCTAAAATGATTTCAGCTTTTCATACAATGAAAGTTAACATGTCACTCAAAATACACTTTGCTCACAACTATTTGGATTTTTTTCCATCAAATTTGGGGAATTCACAGTGATGAACATGATGAACATTTTCAGAATACTGAGAAACGCTTCAAAGGAAAAGACATCAGACACATGCTTGTCGAATACTGTTGGTCTATTATTAGTGATACAAAACCGGAATCATATAAACGACAAATCAAATGACCAAGATTCTTATAATAATTATAATTATAATTGTATTATTATTATTATACAAAAATTTTGGAAATATATAAAAAAAATAATTCTTTAATAAAGTTATTTTTTTTGTATTCGGACTCATCGCATAATTTTACATGCAAAAACGTCAATTGTTTATTTAAAACAATTATTATATAATTTTAAACAATTGTAAAAAGTCAATATAAAGCAAATACGATAAATGACTGTATAAAAAACGTTAACGACGGATCTGATAAAACGCCGAGGCACGGATATTTTTTTTTTATTACATCTGCTTTCAGAATCTCTTTGATTTTTTTACGGCAGGAAATGTGTGTTGTACTGTGTTATATTTCACATCATAAAGAAATATTTTTTACTAAGGAGAGCGTTTTTTTATTTTCCTCCGGTGTCGAAATAGTCTCTGCTTTGAGCTTCAGAATGGAATATACATTTGTTTCAAAAGTAAAAGATTCGCGAATTTTAAAGGGAACAATATTTTACTAGGTCAGAAAGAGAAAATGGAAAACATATCTCAATTGGATTTATATGTTAATCCCATTATAAATTCTGCAATATTTTTGTCTTATAATAGAAAGAAAAATCCATAATAAAAACAAAAAAATAGTTACTTCCTTGCGATGTCCTTCGTTCATATTGTTGATAAGGTTAAAGAGGTACATGACGTTCGATATATTAATTGTTTTCTTTATTTTTGATATACAATCCATCTGGAGATTTTTCTCGCATAATGCATCTGCCAATTGCAAAAGATCTGCAACAAAGAGATATTTTAGTCGCGACTTACATATGTAATATTCGGTACGTTTAACTCAAACTCACCTATTAGATTTTTAAAAGATGATAGATGATTGAGATGACCGATATATAAATATTCTAAAAATTTTTTAAAAACGGCATATCTATAATTATTCACTATGATGCTGTCAAGAAAAATATATTAAAATATTACAAACAAATCAAACAAAAAAGGTTTTTTTAAATATACTTTTTTTTTAGTAAAAATATACCTATTTTCAACATAAATAGTTTGGAGCACACTTCTAAAATATGTAGAACGAATTATCAGGATAACTTTGTGAACATAAATTGATTGTTTCTTGACCATTATCGTGAGATCACTTGTTGACTTTAGAGACAGGAAACACGAATTAATTATTACAGTTGAACATGTGTATTATGTAATCATCAAATCTTTCCTTTTGTTATGCAATGAAAAAATGTAATAAAAAGAAAGACATTTAACCCTCAGTATCTATAAAGCGTAACTCCCTCAATAGATCTGACATTTTTTTTCCCTTTTCACTTATTGCAAAATATCTTTTGAGCTATGACATTTTAGACTTTCTAATTAAAATTTCTTTTTCTTAGTCTTCAAATAATAGATTAAAAAAAAATTAATTAAAATCGATGTACTACAATCTGAGATATAAGCAAAAGAAAATGCTAGGTTACAAATATCCTTATCGGTAGATAAGGATATATACTTTTTTTAAATGTAGGTACTGATAGTTAAGATATCAAATCACGAAACGAGAGGTGTTGAAAAATATGCTAAGACTTTACCAAGGAGATAAAATACAACTATGATAATCAGTATAATCAATTTCGGATTGTAAGCAATTAATGGCTTGCTTGCGGTTTTTAACATGCCATTAGTTGAAAGAGTTTGAAAATTTTTGACATCTTTTAAAGATTCAAAACTAAATTGTAAAAATAAATTGTATTGCAATTCTTATAATACTTCATTGAAAATATTGAATTCGAGAAACAAATAAACACACAAAATAAAGTCTAACCTGATCGTCGAATGCAGTTTCCAAATCATTTAATATGTGTAATTCTTCATTTATGAATTCATATGCCATGGCCATGGACATTGGTGAAAGAGCTGTCGTCGAGTTGAATATGTCAAACGCGTTCGTAAATTCACAGGGAACATATTTTTTAATTGGTACATTAAAAATAAAGCCCCACATGTAGATATGTCCCACGCTAGACTTGACAAAGCTTTTGTAATCAATGACAGCGATGTCTGATATTTTTTTTACATTTTTTATGTATATCTGTTGATCAAAAAATTCTTTGGTTTATTCTTTAGTTTATGTTTTCCTACTTTTTTCCCATTTCTCATAATACAATTATAGAAACAAATCATTTACCTTGATAGGAGAAGTATTGTAACTTTTGTTAAATTGATCGTAAATGTTTGATCCCCAGCCGTAGAGTTTCCCTTTATTACTTAGAACAAGTATGTAATCAATCCCACAAGCTACCTTGACTAAACATTAAGATTAGGTTATTCTATAATACTTGCAACAATAAATTCTTCATGTATACATCTTTACACTTTTAGGAATGTATTTTAAAGAAAATTACCAATTATTTTGTCTTTAAATGCGGTTATTTCACATGGCCGTTCAACAGAACTTACTATTTCGTCGTATTGAGTATAAGTGGTAAAAGTTAAATCCTCATCCAAATTTCTATGCTTTTTTATCATTTTGCTATTAGTCCTACACAAACTCAATTGATCGTTGTCACATATACCCCAACAGTACATTTTATAGTTATCGGTAATTATCACAAAAAAATTTATTCCGCAACTTATGCATGTAATCTTCTCTTCGATATTTATTTCATGTATACTGCATTTTTTTCCTTCTATCCAACCATTTGTGTAATATATCTAAATTAAATAAATATAATATATCTAAGTAAAGTTAATAATTATTCTTACTAATGCATTCATGATGATATCGTCGTAATACTTTACTTTGCCATCGTCAGTCAAAACGAGAAAATTACTCTTATTAGTTGCTGCTTTTATAATTCTTGTATTGCTCCAATCAATCTTATGGGAAGTATAATATATATAGTGTGAGAGTTTTACCATAATTTCAATTTTATTTTCAACCTTATTGTCTGTAGATTGAACTTCAAAATTGAATGTCATTTTTGCATTTTTATCTTCCCATACATATTTCTTTTAAAAATATAATGTGATCATTGATTTATTCAGTTAAATTAATTATACAAGATGTTATTTTTTTAAATTGAAATCCTTGAACATTTCATTTTTCCTTAATACGAAGAAATTTTTCGAATGAAATTGGAACTGTTTCGAGAAGTACATATTTTAATCATATTTTTTTCTAGGTGAGAGTGCTAAAAAAATACGAAGGTTATTTCCACTACTGTAAATAAAATAACATGATTTTTTTACATAATATGATTCTTCTAATTCTTCTACATATAAAACTTATATGAACAGAATATAATACGTGGAATCATTTAGTGTAATGAAAACGCAATTACTTATTTCTAAAATTAATTGTTTAACTTCATATTTTTTTAAGCAATTATGTGTTTTCTTTACATAAATTGATTCTCTTTATAATTTTGTTTGTAAAAGTATTCAGGTGCAAATGAAAATGAAAAGTATTCATACAAGGAAATTTATTTTTTTATAAAAAAAATCTTTGTGGAAAATAAACATTAATTAGCAATTTTACAATGAATACATTTTATTTTAACATAAACAAACGAGCTTCATATTTCTAATTTTAGAAGCTAAATTTCTCGTTTGTACGCATACTTTTTGAGCATTCAAACAATACAATTTTTAATTTTCAGATGATATCTTATTTTTCGGATGATATATTTTGTATAATTACACATCTTTTATGTATACATTTTACACATCTTTTTGGTATAATTTTAAGAAACATACAGTCCATTTTATTCTTTATGAATAAATTATTAATTATTTAAGAAATGATCGTCAATTAAACATCGAATCGACATCAAATTGATGTTGAAATCATTGTATTTATATCGATTCGATATCAATTCGATGAGTCATTTCTCACTGGATAATATTTACTTTTTAAAAATAAAGTTTTTTTAAAAAACATTTTCTTTGTACTGATACTTTTTGCACTTACTATATGAATGTTCAATATGACGACAAAATGTTATTCCATTCAGCGAACCTGGCAGTATAAACATTTTCTATGACTAACTTTTTTTCTCCTTATCCTATTTAAATGTCTCAATTAGTGACAAAGTAACTTGTGGCAAAAGAGAATTAATAAATTATCGATACGTATGCCACAATAAGTACACATAAGTACACATGAAATTAATTTTTTTTAGCAAGTTTGAACATATTTAAAGATTACGATAACTTAATTTTTAAAATTTTTTTAAGAATTCTTAATTTATTTACATATTTATAAATGTTGTTTTTATACCATTTAATGACATATGTATTCGAAATTGTCCCAATTTATAACGGATATTGATCCATAGGTGATGTAAACATCACCAACGTTCCTAATATTGACACGTCGTATAAACAAAGAAACATCTTTATTACTGACATCCAGTTAAATAATCTTATATTTAATTTAAATTATGTTTAATCATATCTATAGCCACTATTTGTACTCAATATGTTGTTAATTTGATTAAAATATTGGAATTAAACAATTTAACTAATGAAAATATATTGCTGTCTCTTAGATTAGGAACTGCACCGACTATCATAAATTGGTACAAAATCATGAGTGTCCCTATTACTAACTTAAGCAAGACAATTCATAGATTAGGAACTCATATTTGTATATTTTTTAAATTCTGCAAGATTGTAAGTTACATTATTAATATTATTTCTTAATTTAATAATAATTGATATTTATAAATTACACATTTCATTTAATAATAGGAACGTTTTTATTGTTTTATATGATATTTGTTTGTCAGTAATAAAGACAAACAAAATTTGAGTACCGATTAGTGATGCATTAATTAAAATATGTATTTTTGTGACGTTTCCAGTTATTATTCACAATGTTTTTAATATCTATTTAATTTTGGGTGCTTACTTTTATTTACTTTTAGATTAATAATAGTTAGAATCATTCGACGAAAAGACCGTCGATATAGTTGCCTTCCATCCTTACAAGATGTTAGTGAGCATCTGTTAGATTTGTTATCATTGATAATATGCTTATAATATTTTAGCGTTTACAAAAGCATTTAATTTTATTCAAAATTCATTGTAATAGATAACATATACAATTTTGAATAACACATTTTTTAGAATGAACACCCATTGATCTATATTAATTGATTTATTAAGAAAAACAGTCATGATTGTCACTAATTGGAACATTTACTCAGCTAAGTCTTCTTATTCTTCATAAGACTAAATCTTAGGATTCTTTTAATATGTGGAATAAAGTATAAAATATCTAACTTTGATGTATCTGCTTAATATTTTTATTTGTATATAGAACAATTATGCAATCATATTATATTTTTAAAAAATCATAATTTTATTTAAAAAAATAAAGTTCTTTAAATCTTTATGGTGCTTCTATCTAAAAAAAATTAACGTAACCAAAATATGTTCTTCTGGAAACTGCTCTTTCATTTTTATATGAAATGTTTGTTTCATAAAAAACAATTGAAATATTCAAAATTTTCAATTTCAGTGCATCGTTCTTTATATGGATTAGATTCAATGAATTTAATTACATTGAATTTATATCATAAAATAAAATAATTTAATACATATAAACTCTTATAGAAATCTAATACCAAAACTGGCAAATTAATCACTTATTTTTAATATTAAAAGTGCTGTTGACAATACTTTTAATACTCAGAATAAAAGATTAATTGCGACCAGTATTAGTATTAAATTTCTATAAGGGAAAGTAATCCAAAAATTAATAGAGAGTTGATCATACATTTAGTAAACTTACTTAAAATTGTCGATACTATAAGTTTGTTGTACGTTAAATGCAAAAAATAAATTTTAACCTCTTATAACTTTATATTGTAAGACATTATTACATGCACATGATAAAAAACAACATATAACAAACATATAAAAAATTAACGTATTAAATGTATTTGGCATATATATTACGTTGTAAATATATAAAATATATAAAATATACTCATTTTCCCTTTATAGGATTATTGCTTTTATAAAGGATATATACATAGTTAGTGATACATGTCATAAGTTTTACTATTTTTTTCTAATAAAGACACTTTTATAAAGATAAAATTAACCTTATAAAACAATTTGTCTTTTTTCATTTCCATCTATTTTGTTTATTAAGAGATAAAAATTATAATCTTCTTTTGCATTCTGTGTACTTTATACACTGCTCTATAATATAATTTTTAAATTATCAAAAAGATTCAGCGAAGATTCATTCTAGTAAAATATAAAATGGCAATTTTTATTACGATATATAAATTGTTCATGTACCTCAACATCTTGAGTAACCAAAAAAGCAATGCCATTATATGTAATATTGGCAATCAACATCTTTATTTTTTTTTTGAACATAATATCCGCTTTTGTCGGATGGTATTCTTTATCTATATAGCCAGTACCATTCTTACAGTTGATGCATGATTGCAGTCCAAGCCTTAGATAAAAATAATTACAATTGTTACTAAATATATATTGCCGTAAATATAAATAAATGATTAATTCGGAAAGTAATTAATGTATCTCGTTTTGTGTGAAGAACAATAAGTGATGGTTGTCGGAATTTTAGTTTATTGAAAAAGTTGCAGGTTGAGCTAAAATAAATGTGAAAAGAATGATAACTATTGCGTATGAACGGACGTAAGAACTGTAAGAAATTAGCAAAAAAAATCTAAAATTTTTTAAGTCCTCTTTTGAAATTTTTCAACTATGATTTGGTTTTTGCTCAAGCTTTGTTAATCATGTTTTCTTGTATACCATGGCCATAAGATTCGATCGTATAATGATACACTTTTTGTAATTAATATTAACGATCGTGATTCTGTGTGCCGTTTTACAAAGACAAAAAACTGCTATCTTTTCTTGATATTATAAAATTAAAAAAAATAGAAGAAAGGAAGATTTCTCAAGAAATCTTATACGCTTTACCTATGCTCATAGATGTAAAAAGTATAATAAATTTAAATATGATAATTATCACATCACTTTTTTATTTCGCGAGGAATGTTAATCGGGTATTACGTTGCTTTTATTGTCTGCATGTTCTCGATGCCTACGTGAACAATTGAATTAAAATCTTGGATGTTGCTTGTACTTCTTACTCTCAATCTTCGCGTTCTCTCTTTTCAACGCTCAAATGTGCGTATGTTCATTTTGTTTTAAGTACAAAAATTTTTGGGAATTTTAATCAATACACAAACGAATGTCTTATACTTTTTTTAATTTTCTGACTTTCGCAATCGTAGATTAAGCTCAGATCTACAATAGATTTTTAAACCTTAAGTCACAAAAAATGGACGAATCATAGTCAATTATTCCCCTTGCATTCGATTGTAACAGGTAAATTTCTTACGGCTTAAGTTTTAAAATATCTATTGTAAATTCGGACTAAGAGTCTTTACACATAAATTTTCATTATCGCATAAAAATATACACAAAGAAGAATTTATATTATAAAGGCACATGTAATATGCTGGAAAATCTTTTGGCTAAATCAACGTACTAAAAATATGAGTTTAATTCTAGGATCATTAATATCTGTCTATTATTAGGTGCGCAACTAAATTCTCGCTGTTATTTTGATAAAAATGCCATCAAAATAACAGCGAGAACTTAGTTGCGCACCTAATATTATTTCAAAATTATTCGTCGTATGTATATTTAAAAAATAAGAAAAAAGAAATTTTAAACTTACCAACGTTTGAAAGTGATTAAGTCTATATTTTCGTCTGTTTGGTTTTCATCAAATTTGAGCGAAATAGACATGATAACGATCGATATTAAATACAATTTGTAGAAATATTTGTTAAATATCTTTTTTAACAATATCTTATTTCACATGTGATGCGTACTGACAATTGAAAGAAACGAACTCTTTCTTTGAAAATCAATATAAATTTACCTTCGTGTTATTGAGACCAATGTTAATCATATAAATATTATCTACTTAGGGTTTGTGTTCATGATGTTAGAATATGATTCGAGTAATTTATATTAGAAATTAGCTTTTATGACCTATATCAACTTTAAAATATTAAATAATGCTTTAAGTTATGAATGATTCTAATCGTTACGTGGTCAAATTGAACAACACCGATTAAGATTAATAACTATTCCACACAGGATACGCTCGTGTTTTTAAATTCTTCAATGCGTTTCTGTGCATTTATATACAGGGTGATTTATTAAATCGACCATCGGAAATATCTCGCTTATTTTTGATGATATAAAAAAATATTTCGAATGGAAGTGAAATTGTTTCGAGGGACATATTTTGATCATATTGTCTTTTTTCTAGGTGCAAGCATCAAAAAGATATAAAAGTTGCCTCCACTTTTTAAAATGGAATTGTATGATTTTTTTTACACAATATGATTCCTCTAATTATTCTATATATAAAGGTATTAAGATAGTGATTTCAAAAAACCAATAATTTATGAGATATTTTATACTTTATTCTGGCACATATTGATATAAAATGCTAGATAAATTTCTTTCCACCAACTTTCATCTCATTATTCTGTTCATAAAAGTATTACGATATGATTATCAAAATGTTAATAGTTTACGAATTATTAAAATTTTATGTCAATATGTACCAGAATAAAGTGTAAAATATCTCGTAAACTATTAATTCTTTTTGTATCACTATCTCAATACTTTTATATGCTGAATAATTATAATTATAATTAGAGGAATAATTATAATTATAATTAAAGGAATCACATTGTATAAAAAAATATGTCATACAATTCCATTTTAAGAAGTGGAGATGACCTTCATATCTTTTTGGCGTCTCCACCTAGAAAAAAATAACATGACCTAAATGCCCCTCGAAACCGTTTTACTTTCATTTAGAGATAAAAATGACCAAATTTGATAATAACTTACCCGTAAATTATTCTATACTTACCGGTAAATTATTCTATATTACTTGATAATTTTTTTGAGGCTAATAAAATAATATTTGTTTAACGTTAAATTTTCATTTTAATACTACATATTGATATAATAATTAGACAACCGACAATGTTTAAGGGATGCCAAATCAGGGACGATTTACGACGAGAATGGCGCACTTGCATATATCACTCACATCGTCCTGTTCCTAGTAATTTTTCACTGCTTTCATTTGCTAATCTAATGTTTAATATTTTATTATGCGTTTGTAAAATGAAATTGGATTATCTTATCTTATAGGATATTAATAATTATACATATGCAATTATACACATATAACAATGGTATTTATTTATTATACAGATATGTTTAAATATTTCTAAAAACAAAAAAGCTGAAGTAGTACATGCCATTGTTTCTACACATTATACACATAACATGTGTGTATATATATATATATATATAGGTGTTGGAATTAATTCGTAGCGTTTTACAAGTGATGGGAAGTACTTTCATTAATGTATTTTTTAATGCTCATGTGAAATAAATAACATTCTTTCATTAAAAAACGCTACGAATTAATTCCAACACCTAATATATATATATATTATACAGAATTCATAAATTCGTGGATCGCAATTTAAATTGAGTTAAGTGATCGCATTGCAAAATGACTTTAACTGCATAACGGAAAGTATTGCACAATATATTGTTATTTGATTTTACATATATATATATATATATATATATATATATATGTACACGTATACATGTATATGTACGTGTGTTTTTCACATGTATTTTTAATATTATTTGTAATTAATATTTTATGTATTTTATTTTCATCTGCTTATTATCTGCATATATTTTGAAAAATAATGTATTACAAAATAAAAACTATTTGATATGAACTCTTTGCAATGCAATCACTTAGTTCAAATTACGATCTAATTTGCAATACATCATTTTATATGTCTACTCAGTAAACGAGAATGGATTAAAATGGATTGAAATTTTTTTTCTATCGTATTTTATATATATGTATAAATAGCGAATACTTTTTTTGAATTTAATTTGATTTAATTGGATTCAATTACATTCAATTGGATGCAATTGGATTGAAAAACTGCATTTTCTATTCAAAATTTTGAATTAAACAGTATTCATAATTGTGTTGTTGTGCACAGAAAAAGCTAATATTATTTTTAGACTGAAAGGCATAGAGGTATGCTTCATGCAATTCCTATAAATGAATAAAAATGCATTCAGGATTGAAAAGCATTCATTTTAACATTTGTAAATCAATATTTCTGAAAATCTGAATCCATTTTGATTAATTTCAATCCATTCTCGTTTGTTGAGCACCACTTTTTCCCAAGCAACTCAGGATGTCATTGGCTATTATAGAAAAAAATAGATTATTATTTTATTACACAAAGAATGCGTGCACAAGATTTATATATCCATTTATATATCCATTTATATATACTTATATACACATATACACATATAAATATATATATATATACACATATATACATACATATATAGATATACATTTTATTATTATTGAAACAATAGCTCAATGACATTCTTTCCGAGCTGCTTTCTGTGCCTCGATGATATAATACGGTTTCCGAATTGGCATATTTCTTGCCGCTCTACTTATCGATTATTTCTGGAACCAAGCAGTCCTCGTAAAATAGTTTCAGCAATGGTAACATTTTTGTTTCCCAAAACTTATCATCACGCTCGACAATCGTGTACTTTAATCCAAAAGGGCATCCATACAACAAAAACACAATACTTTCTTTCTGTTACATGGACCTGAAAATAGTACGCGTGTCTTCGATTCCAGTGTCATCCATTCTCAAAAATTATATTTATCAAAAATTCTATGAATGTCTGCAATCATATTGAGCATTGCATCAATAGGAGACATTTGCCGCGCCGCATTAAGGACATTTAATCTCAACAATAATATCATCTCCGATAATTCCGTCAGGCAACAAGATATGGGAATTCTGCAATAAATAATCCACAATCATTTCTTTCTATTCCCAACTCTACCTGCAATTGCTGTCGTGCCACAATCTCTTTTTCTTTATCCCACTCAACAGCTGCGTTTATCAGACGAGGAGGGTAAAGAATTGCTTTTACAAGATTTTGGTATGAAGTTGTTTCTCTTCTACTACAAACCTTTCCAAAATTTGAAGTAGAGAGAAATTTTCGCCGTATGTTGTACCACTGCGGGTTTTCATGCTGACCCCGCATAGCATATTCTAATATAGCACGATCACATTGTTGTTCTATTAACTTTTCGTAAAGATTTCAGCTGTTCGTACATATAGCCTTCTTTATCAATTCTGCATTTGCTCCGTAATCTTTATCGGACGTAAATGTTTTAACAAAATATTTTGATGTACGAACAGAGATACCTAATTCTTTTGCCGTGCGAACATGTTCATGATAAGCTTCATTTTTTTTCATATTTCGACGGTCGATTATTTGTGTACGTGCTGGTGGTTTTTTATCTATAATATGACAAGTAGAATTCAATGCTACTTGCAAAGTATTTATTTATACTATAGATGCTTTTACACGCGTCTCGTAAGAACCTCTCCTTGCAAAATGAATACGTTTGCCACCAATCATTTTACTAATAATACCATTGCAACTTTCCAGGAATTACTAGTAAATTAATATAATAAACTATCAGCATTCTCTATAATACGTTTCATTGAAATTTCAATTTTTTAAAATAATCCTGCCTTTTGTAATTGAAGCACAAGATTTTCCTCACCTTCTTTTCAATCTCCTGTATAAAAATATTGAAGGGAGACGCAATCTTTATGCTCACCAAATACATGACTAGGTATATTTTGTAAATCTTTAATTAATCCTGCAATTTTATCTTGCCAAAGTATTTCGCTGTTACGGCGAAATGAGACGTCTTTTACAACAGCGTTCCGAATTTTCATCACGCTGTTCGTTACGATCTTTTTTTGAAATATTTCTGCCACCACTACTTCCTGCTTCACGTATTTTATTACAAAGATTCATACATTCAATCTTCTCCACAATGAATATTTGAATAATATTTGATGGAAAATCTCTTATTTGTTTAGCAACATTACTATCTCCATCATCAATATATTTATTATAGATTAATCCATGCATTTCTTAGCTACATCGGAAACCTTCAAGAATTACATTGCTTTCCATACTGGTAGAACATTGATTGTTTTCCCTTTGATTGTTTTTAAAGCATCTATATTCTTTTGGTGTTGAAGATAATTTAGCTGCTCGTGCACAAACCACAATATTTGTTTCTTACACCGACGAATAAAACTTTTTGAGAATAAAATATCCCGTAATAATAGCTGCACCGAATGAAGAATCGTAACTACCACTGCGATAGAATCTCTTCATCCACGAGCCATTTGTTATTACAGGTATATGCGGAATGCCGTCTATTACATCTCCCCTTTCAATTGTCAAACGCGTTTCCTCTTCGCCAGCTGTGCGCATTTCTTCTTCTGCAGTGGCGGCAAAAGCTTCTGACAGCTTCATTATGATAATTAATGTACGTTTTATTCTATACTCATGCATGAAATATCCATAGCAGCAAGAAGTTCTTCAAGCTGCTTATGACCAATCCCTGTCATCAATATAATACCACACGATACTTCTATTGATATTCAATATTTTGTCGTCATCAGTTCAGTCATTCCAAAAATTATCTTGGAAATGACACATTCGACATTCGACAAAATACTGAGTTTTGAGACCGTGATGTTACATTTTCATTATTACAAGATCAATAAAACGACATTCGCCAATCCAGTGAGTAGATATTTTTTGCAATTCAGTAAAAATATATCCCAGATTGATGATCTACAGACAAGACAGTATTCTCGATTTCGTCATCTTCATTATTCATTATATCATATTCATTGTCTACGTTATCTATATTATCTAAATTATCTACATTATCTACATTATCTACATTATCTACATTATTTATAATATTTTGATTATCATGTCTTCATTTATCGGTATTTTCAATTCTGTTTTCGACTGCAATGTTGATGTATCATTAGCTATTTCATTTCTCTTATCCGTACATACATGTGTGTTCGTTGAATTATTGCTACAAAATTCAAGAACATCTGATACAGAACCGACAGAACTATCATTCAAAATATTAAAGACAGTTTCTGTCCGTGAATGTGTTGCTGCATATGTATCTACTGACATATCAGAAATTATATTAGGTAACGATTTCCATTGCGGTATTGACACATCGTTTTCTTTACCAATATGTCCATGCGATTCTTGCAACGTGACATCCAATATTTTGTCGTCGGTTCATTCCAAAAATTACCTTAGAAATGACATGTCTGACATTCGACAAAATACTGGGTTTTGAGATTGTAATGCTTCGTTTGCGTTATTATGAGATCAATAAAACGACATTCGCCAATCCCGTGAATAGATCTTTGCAATTCAGTAAAAACATATCCCAGATTGACAAAAGATGGTTCATTAAGCTTTATAAAACGCAAACGATGTGCATCAATATTTTCATCTACATGCAAGACAGTGTTATCGATTTCATCATTTTTATTATTGTAATATTCATTATCTATATTATTTATATTACTTGATTATTTGATTTGTACGCACAAATAAAATGTTAATATATTTATCAAATGTATGTACAGATGATATACAATATTATTTCTTTACAGCAATCCCTATGCCGGTGCTCGCTCCGCCAGTGCAAGAAATTGCACTTCCTGTTATATAAGCCTGGATATCCAAATATGGTACCCAGGTATAAATGATATGAGATATCCCATATTTGTAGGATATCCATATATGGGATACCCTACAGATGCTGCACAATTTGTAAGTTACAAAAAAATGATGCACTTTTTAGTGCATTAATGCAAAAAATATTTTTAATTACAACCTGTTTTAATAATTTACTAATTTTACAATATTTTCTTCATATATTATATACCTAAATGTTGAGTAATTAATTCAATGTTTAAGTTTATATTGTGCTTTCATTGTAAAATATTAGTTTTTTATCTCGCTACATGTGCTTATTTGCGTTGAGATAGAAAGCCACTCTCCTGATATTGAAATTATTTTCACAGAGGAAACAACTTTTAAATAGAAATTGAAATTGATGAATGCGTTCCGAAAGACATTATCGCTATTTCTGTTATGCCATTGTCTTCATTGTTTATTAAATGTAAAACAAGAATAGCATGCCGGGAAAGAGATAAAGTAATTGATTTCATCTAACTTCATATAACGTAATTATAAATTAATTCATAATTCTAATTTTTCTCGCTTTTCAACAAAATGTAGGTCCCATTTGAACTGTTTACTACTGACTTTTTACTACTTTTTACTCACTGATATAATGAAGATTTAATAAATTAATTTATTTATATTGTGTCCAACCTCTGATATGGCTTTAGTAATTTTATTCTATATTTTTTCTAACGTTCGACTATATTTTGGTTGTTGGTTTAAAACTTTTAAAAGTACACATAAATAGTACAGTAATAAAATTAAAAGTACAGTAAATAAATTCAATAATTATATAAAAATATGCTCGCCCTAATATGTTTATTAATAACTTTATTTCAGAAAAAATATGTGAAAAAAGGAAAAAAAACATAGGATCTCCAGCATACTGATCGCATCTTACGCACAAGACTACATGGAATTCTTACAAACTGTGTTTATAAATGCAGTATATAACTCCTATAAAAAATCGTAAATAATTAATTAACTATTGCGTTTTGAAATTATTTTTGCTATTATACGTTAATCAAGCGCAACAGAACGAAAGAGGGTTTTTTTTCAAGAGAATGTCTCATGCTGTCTAGTTTCCTCTCGGCCACTTTCGGCACGCCGAAGAAGTCGAAGGTGAGATTTGTCACTAGAAAAGACAAGGAAACCTATTACCTTTCTTTGTTCAACTCACAATGTGAAGAATTTCCCTATGATTAGCAATCAGCTGTAGCAGAACGTGCAGTTCTGGTGATCTAGGTGATCTTATGCTCATTTTTCTTCTCAAAGAAATATTATTTCTTTATGAAACCTGTTGGGATTTCTTTTTTATATTACTAGAAAGGCTCGTATAGAGTCGGATTTTGCAAATTGATTCTTGAAAATTTTTTTAAATAAGATTATGTACACCTTAATTGCACTATAGTATGCATCGGATGAGATATCAGAGCAAATTTTTATTATGCCTTTTTTACAAAAAAAAAATAGTTCTGTACGAGCCTTCAAGAGCCTTTTCTGATTACAAATATCACGCGATTTATTAAAACGCGATTCATGTTACATTTTAGTCATAATTTTAGTATAAAGATATGCATTTTATAAGTGCAGATCTAGCTCAGTTATACTCATTTTTCTTCTCGAAGAAATAATATTTTCTTATGAAACCTGTTGGGATTTCTTTGTTATATTGCTGGGAAGGCTCATACAGAGCCAGATTTTGCAAATTGATTCTTAAAAATTTTTATTAATAAAATCATATACACCTCAACTGCACTGTGATACACATCGAGTGAGATATCAGAACAAATTTTTATTTTTCTCTTTTTACAAAAAAAAATCGCTCTGTACGAGCCTTCAGGAGTCTTTGCTGATTATGAATATCGCAAAATGCGATCCATCCAATATTTTTAGCCATAATTTCGGTATAAAAAAATTCATCTTCGACTAGAGGTCTCCACGGGTCTCTCTTATCGATCCTTAAGATTTCCGACTACCAACTCATTGTAGAATCAGCTTTATACTTAAATTCCGCTGTTTGCACTCACCGGCCTAACTATCTCGTGTTTGTCTCATGATTGTTTGATGTTGTTCTTTTTTTTTCTGTCGATGAGCTGAGCTGGTATTCGAATTTCCGTATGTGTCGTGTATATTCTCTCGAATTTTTCGAACGCGATATATAATAATTTACTATAGCTAGGTGTTGCAGCCGGGACGATGGCGATATAATTATTGCAACAGTTCTCTTTTTTACTTTTTATTTATTAATAATACATTCATGCATTAGTAATACATTTATTAATATTTTTTATTTATTTAATTTGTGGTTCTGTATTTTAATTAAGTATGGGACATTTTGAATCTACCGCACACATCACTTTATTCATACATGTATTCACACGTTAGCTGTGTTCTAAAATTCACTGCCATGCTGGAAATGTATAGTATACGTAAAATGTAGATTTTCAGCTCTGGTAATGAATTTTCGAACACAGCCATTGTTATATAGTTACTGTTTATACAATTTTATATTTACGTTTCGTTTGTTAATTTTACCATTTCGTATGTTATGTTAAAGTATATTTATATTAATTATATGCCTATAAAATAAAATTGTAAAAATATTTTGGTTTCTATCAGAATCGAACCCAAGACCTTTGGCATATTGACAAGTTCACTGTCTGTCATGCCAGGCTCGCGCTTATATGTCGCTGTGAAATTTGTAATTTATTTTATGTCTGCAGTAAATTTTGGAAAATATGAATATATTTGTAGACTGTGAATGTATTAAAATTTTTTGACATTTTCTAATACTTAGTTACTATGAATGCTTTTCTAAAACCTTGTCGTTTTTATACTACATTATTATATTACAGTACATTATTATATTACAATTTTTTTAAAATATTAACATAAAACTTTAATCGCTCATGGTTACAAATTAAACCTAAAATAATTTTAAAGGTCTATCTCTAATTAATATATCTTTGTTATATTATAATAATGAATCTTTTATATTTTATACAATAATTTCATATTCTTTTTTTTTCAACGATTATGTTTTTTTAGTTTTCAGAATACCTTTTTTGGAGGAAAGAACCGTTGCATTATTTTTTCAGAAAGTGTCATATCTATAGAGTATAGTCATAAATTTTTTATAAAAAAAAATTAAAAATTGAAAAATTGTGATTTTTAACTAAAAACTCATTTTTCAAACATTTTTTTTTTTATTATATTACAATTAAAATCTAGACAAAGCTAATGTATTTTTTTCTTCAATTTTTTAAGTATAATGTTCAGTAACTTTCTTTATTCTAAAGAACGAAAATTGCAGAGAATATGACAACCCGTTAAATGTTTTCATTCATATAAATGATTATGATTATAATTTTTATTGCACGTTCTCATTTGATCTTTTGATTATTCACTTTAATTATCGGCAGTAATAGAATAATTGTTAAACAAGCATTTATTTTGCAAGTGTTTTTGGACATTTTTTCACATTAATTGCGTTCAGTAGAATACAACAGTTTTCAGCAGAATACAATCGTTTTATGATTCTCTGCTGAGATAGGACCATTTCTCTTGATCTAAAAGCATAACCCAATCAGTGCGAAGAAAACTTCCAACAGTTGCAAAATAAACGTTCTGCTGAACGCAGCCATTGGTTGCATTATATTTTTAAATTTGATGTAATAGTTCTATCCCAGCGAATTAAAGAACTTCCAACAGTTGCAAAATAAACATTCTGTTGAACGCGAAAGGTCGTAATACGCTTGAATGCGTGATTAGAAAGATACTAAGGAACAAAACAAAGAAACAAAGCGTTCGCGAAGAGGCGACTAGAGATAATCAGAGTGAATTGAAGCAATCTTGTGAGGCAATATGTGCGTCCATTGCATCTCGGATCTACGTAATTGGCCGATTTTTAGTTCACTGGAGCCGGATTTTATTTCGCAGATCCATATGGTTTGGGTATACGGTAATTCGCTATTTTCTTTCGTCTTTCGTATTGTTTAAACTTTTAACTTTCAATCTTAATGGCTCACGTCTCCCCTTTTTAAAATAAGAAAGACGTTATTATAGCAGAGTAACAAAACAGTAATGATAAATTTGTGAAGTCAATAAATACAGCATTGATTGAAAATATTAGGCACTTGTATGTTTTTTATTGTTCTTTCTCATTGGGAATTTTTTACTTTTAATTATTGTCACCTATTAGCATTGTTACCGGCATTGTATAAAAGTTTAAAGGGTTTTTAAAACAAAGAATAATTTACAGCAAATGTTATAAATCAATTTTTCAGCTGAAACTTTAAATAATGATTGAAATAGGGTGCGTAATATTTCTGGCCAAGAGGCTGTACTCAATCGAGACATATTCGACGAGTTTCATTAGAAATTTCGTAAAATTAAAAAGGATGAATCACTCGAATCAAAGCATGAACGCATCCTTGTCAAAAATTCACTCATTTTGGTACTTTTGGCAATATTGTTTATCTTATCTTGTTTGATAACAGGTGAAATGGGTAGAGAGACCTTGATGGTGATGAAGAATAAAATAGTGTATGCCATGGGTAACAATGTCGATGGTTGTTTGGGAATAGGGAACTTCGATTCCACATTGTATCCAAGGAAGGTGGAGGCTCTTTGCAAGAAGAATATTAAGACATTTGCTTATGGCAACGGTCACGTTCTCGCACTTACGAAGGAAGGAGAAGTATGTTAGGAAATTGATATTGGAATACACACACATACACAAGTGAAAAAAAAAATTTGATATTTTTGTAACATCTTACTTCTCTAGAATATACAACAAAAATATTGAGCGCTTTATTAATTATTATTTAAAGTTTTAATTTAAGAATTGATTTATGGCATTTGCCAATTGTTATTGTAAATTATCCTTTGTTTCAAGAATTTAAACTCGTGTATAAACTCGTGTTAGTAATCAATAGATGACAATGCAGATAAAAGATTTCCGAATGAATTTTTTATATCAATCATCATTTTTATACTATTTTTTTTTATCGAAGTTATATACAATATAATTCTGATCCTCTCTTTGAAATACGTAATTTTCATTAAATACGAATTTGTTAAGCATTAAGTTTTTTTGGATTCTTGTAACTAAGAATAAAATAAATAATTGACATCCTTATATTTTTACAAAAGAACATTTGAATTTTTCTTCATCGATGCTTCTGACAGATCAGATGAATTATTAGAGATTTTATCTCGATTTATATTCATTGCCAAATCAATGTATTTTTACAATGTTAAAATTATTGATAGTATATTGTCTTCAAAAGGTATATTCGTGGGGTTCCAACTCTTACGGCGAACTGGGACTCGGAATGTGTGATTCAGTCATTCTCACGCCTACTTTAGTGTCCTACTTTAGTGTCATTCTGAAAAATTCCCTTATCGAGAACATCGTGGACATTGCGTGTGGGTGTCATCATTCTGTTGTTTTGACCAAGTTTGGCGATGTAAGCAAAAGTTTGAGTATAATGATATACGTTATTACGAGCTATATTAGATACCTACTTGGTTTGATTTAGGTATATGTTTGGGGACAAAATAAATTCGGACAAGTGGGTAACGATAAAAACATTAATCAAAACGTACCTAGGCTAGTGGATTCCTTGGCTAAGAAGAAGGTTATCTGCATCTCTTGCGGTGATACCTTTACCGTGGCAGTCGTCAAAAATGGCGAGGTGTTTGCTTGGGGCAATAATTGTATTGGCCAGCTGGGTGTAGGTGATGACGAAGATCGAATGACGCCTTGCCAGCTTGAATCATTGAAAGGCACTGTAATAGGTAATTCTCTTATCTGGATAAAACAAAAGAATAAAAGAACGATAAAGAAAAGTGATATCATTGAACAATCGATATTTTTTCAGTCAAAGTGGCTTGCGGATTAGAGCATACGCTGGCGCTTACGGATGAAGGAAATCTTTATTCCTGGGGTGGAAATGATTTTGGCCAATTGGGCTTTAGTGAGAAAGAGATCTATGAACCAGTCATGGTAAACTCATATTTATTGTCATCATAAAGAACACAGAAAATAAAAATAAAAAGTGAAAGTCCATATAATCAATATTTTGTATTATCAGGTCGAGCATGTAATGGGAAAGGTATTCGATATTGCGGCTGTGCAACACATAAGCCTCGCCATCGGCGAGGGAAGATATGTCTACATATGGGGTAACTGCCGCGGTCAGAACATCTCAGTTCCAACTGTCACTACGTTTTCGAACATATATGACGCTCTTGCGTGCTGCACGAACCCCTAATTCTTTATAATGCCGAAGAACCAAGTGTATTAGAGTGCCTGGAAAATTCATTCGATGACGAAGTATGTGTGTCTTATTCTTTATCCTGATATAAATTAAAAATAAAATGTTCATTCATATAACACGTAATATCACGGTAATATCACAGCAATATCATTTTTCCATTGCATTGTTACAATGAAATATAGCAGAAACGTCGTTGAAATATTATTAAGAGAACATAATAATATTGCAATGTCTGTGAAAATGAATCATAGGAATATTACTGAGATATATCACAGAAATATTGTAATATTCTGAAATATTTTTGATATTTATGTAATGTTTATATTTATGTACCATTTATTGGAAAAAATTTAAATTTAAATTTAAAGAATTTTAAAAAAATTTATTGAATTTATATTTTTAATGTTATTTTAAAAATTATTTCATCGAATATTAATTAAAAAATAATACTGATTGTCAATACAATGACTATTATATAATATTATTATTAATTGAAAAAGTTATAATAAACTAAATATTATTTCTAAGATTATGTGTGTGTACATATAATTTTGTAATACTTTAATAACGTCTTATTGATATCTCTAATGTTAATAAAACATCATAAAAACGTCAATAATTATAATAATGTCACTCTACTACTTAAGACAATATATTACTGTGATATTTCAATGTTGATTATCAATGTAATACAATAATATTTCTGTAATATTATATTCTAATATTTCTGAAATATTACTGCGATATTACTGTGATATTACGTGCTACGTGGGCACTGTGTTGTACTGTGAGTGCTTTCCAGCAAGAATACAGTCAGAATCAGTGTAACACAGTGAATCATTACATCCTTCTTGTTTGCCTATGAAAGCATCCTTTATCTCTTGTCGGAAAGCACCAATAATAAATTCTTAGCTTGAGTCTTTGTAACAGAAATTTAAGGAACTTCTTTTAGAAGGAAAAAAATACTGAAACTAAGGGTGATGAGCATTTTAATTAATACTTAAATCTATGTAATACATTGTTTTCGATTTTAATTCATAAATGCGACAAATATTTTGTGTACTCATTGTCAGTTAATATTGCATACATTTGACTATAACAATTTTTGTCCTGATATAGACTACAAGTGATCTCATAATACAAGTGAAAGATCAAAATATTTTTGTGCATAAAGCTATTTTGAAGATCCGCTGTTCATATTTTAGAAACATGTTTCAACATGATTGGACGGAAAACAATCAAAGGTAATTATTTAACGAAAGATCGTTGTTATTTATATTAAAAATTATCAAATGTTCATTTTGACAGTGTTATCAAGCTTGATCAATTTTCCTACATCGTCTACAAAGCCTTCCTGAAATACTTATACACTGGCATGGTCAATTTACCTGTGGAGAAGATGATAGGTAAGTCGAATACACCATAAATCAGTTATCGGCCTGAGTGTTAGAACAATGTCTTTCAGAACTTTTTATAGAACTTTTTAAATTGGCTGATTCTTATTGCGAGAGCAATCTCAAGAAGCTCTGCATTCGGATAATAAAGCAAGAAATTAGCGTGTCGAATGTTGCCTACTTGTACAGCGTTGCAGTTCAATATTCCGAGGAGGTAATTAAACATTGTCACTATTAACGTTTAACTGCTTAATAACATTTAACTGCTGTATTTATACGCGCATGGAATGATTGAATTTGATAATATTTTAGGAGCTGGAACAATTTTGCATTAAGTTCGCTGTTAATCACATGACGACTGTGACGCAGACGGAAAGTTTTGCAAATTTGGATGAAAATATATTAAGAACTTTTATAATTAAGACAGGCGAGGCTGGTGTATTTAAAATGTAATAAGTCTATCTACCTTAAAAACAATGCGCCATGATAAGAATTAACGAAAATTGCTGAATATGTCAGTTGCTACATGAATACTCACAATATATATAGAATCGCGTATTCTGATGAAATATTCCAAACGTTTTGTTTCCTTAATAACAGTCGTGTAAATAATAAATGGACCTGAAGTATCCAGATGTATCAATTGTATCGCGCGATCTGATAAATAATTCACGCGAGAGATTCCTTAGTTTATCTTGAAGAGTGTGAGAAAGATCTTATAATCTTGCAAAACTACTTGAGATTACTTAGAATTCTCATAAAAAAAAAAAGAAAAACGCCACTCATTGAGACAAATCGATCTCATATCTGTGATAGTGCCATTATTAGCGTAAGATTAGATCGATTTAAGTAAATGTTTTAAAAATGCTCAAGCTGATAAATCGGATACTCAGAATATTTCCAAAAAATTTTATATATTTATAGTTATTATTTTATAATAATTTTTATAATTACAATTTTTATTAGCACATTATATTATAGTTTATGCTATTGCCTTTATAAGATGAAGTTGGACATTTTTTTTCTAGAACAAAATTATATATTTTCTAATAAAGCATTTTTTCATTTTATTTTTTTAGTTTTCATTTTTTATTTATTAAAAATTATATCTTAAATAAAAAAGTGTTGAAATACATTCTGGTACTAAATAATCCTAAATTATACATAATTATTATAAAAATTTATATATGTATATGTGCGTTTTTGTGTTTGCATTTTGTGTCAGAAACAATCCATTCAAGTCTTTGTTAAAATTATGTTGAATTTTCGATATATTTAAGTATTTTAATTTTACACATATAATATGATTATGATATTTAAATATTTTTAATATTGATTATTAAATATTTTTATAATTGATATTCAATATTTCTTAATATCAAAATAACACAATTTACGAGTAAGTGTACAAATAATATAAAGAAAATGTATTTTAAAACGTATATTCTAGATAAATGAATAAAATATGTTAATTTAATATATCATAAATATTAATTTTACTGAAAAATATGCTTCTATAATATAGTATGCTTACAAATTTTGCTTGTATTACTAGATTGTGTTGACGATTACGGCAATTAGAATTCTTGCATAAAAATATCTAAAGATATATATTATTTATGCAATTGGAGAAAATACCTACTGAAATGCTACGTTACGTGCATTATAGATTTTTAGCACTGGCAGTCAATTTTAGAACACAGCCTTCGTATCTTATTAAAAAGCTGCATCTTTTGTTGATAATACAGAATGCTGCTTTACCGACAAGTGCCGAACACAAAATTACTGTCTATTGATATAGTAATATTCAGAGTGTAATAAAAGCGCTGTATATACTAGTTGATAGTCCACTATTGTTCACTATTGGCGAATGTGGCGATTGGTGGCAATAGCGATGTCAAAGATATAACTTGAAGATAATTGAGATTCCCAAATGACATGAAAAATCGTAATTCACTTGATACGAATACCAGCTATAAACGAGTAACAAGAAACGAAACGAAAGATTTATAAAAAAGTGATTTAATTCTGTGAGGGCAATATGTGCACTTCGGACCTACGTAGCTGGCCGATTTTCAGTTTATTGGAGTCAGAGTTTGTTTCGCAGATTCATATGGTTGTGGTATACGGTAATTCATCCTCTTCTCTTAGCGTACTTGCTTTGACAGTGTGTTGTTTATCCTTATATTTCAAAACAGGTAATTTGGGTAATGAAGCCTTAATTATGACGAAAGACAAGATGATGTATGCCCTAGGTAACAACATCGCTGGTTGTTTGGGAATCGGGGATACACACGGTACTCTATATCCTAAGAAGGTGGAAGCCTTATGCGAAAGAGACATAAGAACGTTCGCATATGGCAGCGGACCTCATGTTTTAGCACTCACAAAAGAAGGAGAAGTACGAAGATTTTTTTATATCTTGGAGTACAAGTCAATTGTTGTCTGTAGCTGGTATTCATAGTCAGTTCTTATATTTAAGACTGCCTTAAGTACAGTTTTAAAACATCGTAAATCTATCTTGAAGCTAGTTGTATTAGCATGCTAAAATATTTCTTAAGAAAATCACATGAATTGAGAACTGACTGTGAATACCAGCCTGTGTAACATCTCATCTCTCTGAAATATACAACTATGATTAATAAATCTTCCTTTTCTAAGCTTCTATTCTTAGTCGATTCTCATTTTAAGACTGTCTTAAGTATGTCTCAAGATGTTAATGCTGTAATTTGATTCATGATATTTTAAGATTATATTTGAGACAATCTTAAATATAAGAACCAACTATACTGATTAGATTTAGTAAAGTAAGTTTGGAAGATGCTTACCCTCTACTGCAAGAATCATATATTTATATATTTATTCTATATATTACTCCTATATATATGATTTTTGTGATAAAACATGATAAATATCTTTTAAACTTTCTTTATTAAGGAGCCTTTTTGATTTAATAACTCTTAATGACAGTCGTTGCGTAAATATTATGTATACATAGAGTAAAGAAGCTGCGCAATGATATCAACGACTATAGTTAAGAGTTACAGAATCGGCTTTCTTTATTATGAAAGGGGCAAATCATTGGCCATGGATATATATAATTCTGATTCATTTTCTTCAGAATACTCTTTTTTTTTTATTAATGATTATTTTCATTAAATTTATTAAGCACTAAGATTCACTCTGATAATCTTGTAAAGCTAAAGATAAATAGTTAATAATAAAATTTTTTTATTTATACAAAAATATATTAGGTGTTGGAATTAATTCGTAGCGTTTTACAAGTGATGGGAAGTACTTTCATTAATGTATTTTTTAATGCTCATGTGAAATAAATAACATTCTTTCATTAAAAAACGCTACGAATTAATTCCAACACCTAATACATTAGAACTTTTCCTCTTAATTGTTTATTATTGATGCATACAACAATTCTGAAAATTTTTTTTTGCTATAGATTTTATGAAATCGACAAATCAAGTGATGCATTTGAATCAATGATAGCAATATCTTTGATAGGTGTATGCCTGGGGTCACAATGGTTATGGCGAACTGGGAATTGGAGCGTCAAATCAGGTTGTCACGAAACCTATTCTAGTGACCATGCCTATTCTTGAAGGTCTAGGCATGAAGCGCGTTGTCGACATTGCTTGTGGGAGTCACCATTCCATCGCTCTGACCGAAGATGGTGAGGTAAAGTATCGAGATGATTATGACGATAATCTTTCGTTATTACGAGCTGAATAGCTGTATATGGTATGATTTAGGTGTATGCTTGGGGACAAAATAATTGTGGACAACTGGGCAGCAGTATCAGCACAAATCAGGTCACACCTAGGCAAGTGAACTCCGTCTTAGGTGGAAAGAAAGTTGTTTGCATCTCATGCGGCCAGACCTCTACCATGGTAGTCATTGAAAATGGTGAGGTGTACGGTTTTGGCAATAATGGCGTCGGCCAATTGGGAATAGGTAATTATGCGAATCAGACGTCACCATGGCAAGTCGGTTCGTTGAGAGGCATTGTGATAGGTAAGTCTCGATTTATTAAAGAAATAAAAAAAGAAAAGGACGAATACAAAATGGGATCGCTGAGCAATTGATATCGTTTCAGTCAAAGTGGTTTGTGGATACGCTCATACGCTGGCGCTCACAGACGAAGGGAAGCTTTATGTCTGGGGTGGAAACAGTTATGGCCAGTTGGGAATCGGCAACAAGACGAATTCCTGCAAACCAGTCATGGTATACTCATATCGTCATAAAGAAAATAGAGAACGAATAAAAAAGAAAGAAAAAAAAAGAAGGACGTCATCAATAATTGTACTATTAGGTCGAGCACGAAATGGGAAGGGTATCTGACATCGCCGCTATGCATTACAATCACATAAGCGTCGCCGTCGGCGAGGGAGGACGTGTCTACATGTGGGGTCACTGTCGTGGTCAGAGCATCACTACCCCAACCTCCACTCCGTTTTCCAACTCACCGAGCGTTATGCATAAACCACTGATCCTGTATGCGAACGAAGAACCGAATATATTGCAATGTCTAGGATCTGCATTCGATGATCCCGTATGTAGCTTGTTCATTGTTGTATCTACTTGTTGTGCACCTTCTCATATTTTTAAATGTTCAATGAAATGAATGTACGATATTGATAAGAGGAAAAGTGCAACTGAAATAAGTAGATCTAATTTATTTATATGTACATAGTTATTAACAATACATATACAGGGTGAATACTGAAAACTTCGTTAGTCATATATTCGAAATGACTTTGTTTTAAAGATACAGGATGTATTAAAGTTGAAAGAATAGTTTCAAAAATTTCTTAGACTATTTTGATGAATCTTTAACATACTCAAAGTTTCATTAAAATCCGAGTGGTGGATCACATAAAGTTTTCGACTCGAATTTGTATGAGTTATCCTTTACAATTTTTTATTATACATTATATATATTAGGTGTTGGAATTAATTCGTAGCGTTTTACAAGTGATGGGAAGTACTTTCATTAATGTATTTTTTAATGCTCATGTGAAATAAATAACATTCTTTCATTAAAAACGCTACGAATTAATTCCAACACCTAATATATATATATATATATACTAATATTTTCACTTATTGAAGTTAAGTTTGTCATTTTTTATTAAATCTTATTTTAAATATAATGTTACTAGCTCGAATATTTTTAAAAGAAATTTCAAGAAACTTCTTTCTAACGAAAAAAAACCTAAAACTAAGAATGAGCTGTTTGATTGACAAATCAAACTGTGTAATACATTTTATACTGGATTCTAGCTGATAAATGTGACAAATATTTTATGTGTTAAGCTAATATTGTACACATTTGCCGCTAATGATTTTTGTCTTCTTTTATGATAGTCTACAAGTGATCTCAAGATACAAGTGGAGGGACAATGTATCCACGTGCACAAGGCTATTCTGAAAATTCGCTCTTCATACTTTAGAACCATGTTTCAACATGATTGGGCAGAAAATAATCAAAGGTAATCATTTAAGAAAAGCTGCATTATTTATGTTAAAAATTTCTCATTTTTAAAAAGTTTTACTCATTTTTGTTCTTCTGTTCCGACAGTGTCATCGAGCATGATCAGTTTTCCTACGTTGTCTACAAAGCTTTCCTGAAATACTTGTACACCGACGTGATCGATTTACCCATGGAGAAGGCATTAGGTAAGTCGGGTACATCCTGAGCAGTTATCGACCTGAGTACATTCATGATTGAAGCAACGTCTTTCGTTGCAGAACTTTTGGATTTGGCCAACGCTTACTGCGAGAGCAATCTCAAGAAGCATTGCATTTGGATGATAAAGCAAGGAATTACTGTATCGAATGTCGCCTACTTGTATAGCATCGCAATCGAGTACAACGAAGAGGTAGCTAAACAACTGTATTATTAGTGCTTATCAACATTTCATTGACACTACAGTATTTGTTTATCTACACACGCATGTATTATTAATTTTTATCCAATAATTGAATGCCAATTGTCAATTTTTCAGGAATTAGAAGAAGTCTGCTTCAAGTTCGCCTTGAATCACATGACGGCTGTGACAAAGACGGAAAATTTCGCCAAGTTGGACGAGAATACGTTGAAAACTTTTATAATTAAGGCGGGTGAGGCTGGTGTTTTTAGAACATAATTTATCTATTTGCATCAAGAACAGTGTGACATAAAAATGCATGAATCTATCTGTTGTTGAATATTCACTAGGCATTTTATAATCATATATTCTAACTAATTATTCCGAATTTGATTCCTCAATTACATTTCGCATTTAGTATTTTGTGTAAGTAATAAGTGGACACGAATTGCGTTCAATCATGTGAACTATCTCGCGTTCCGATAATTTAAAAGAGAGATTCCTTTGATGATCTCAGAAAATGTGATGTTTTTTTATTTTGCAAAGGTACCTGAGATAATCTTAGATTTCATGTAAACAAAGGAAAAAAACGCCGCTTGCTGAGAAAAATCAATCTTGCGTTCGTGATGGCACTATTTGCATAACAGATTGATTAACGTTGCGTAAAGTCGAATGATTGCGAAAACTTTATCGTTCCGATTTTCTTTTTATTTCTGTGATATAGCGTATCAGTGCGTGTTTACCATGATTTATGATCACTTCGATTTTGCCAATTTAATTCACCAGCTGTGAATTTTATAAAATTAAGTATGTATGTAGAATATAATATGATTATATTGTAATAAAATTTTCTAAACCGTCTATGCTGTGCTATTGTTTGTCTTCATTCCTAGCTGCTCTTTTGTTCGATAGTTTTGTGCTCTCATGATGTAAGAAGACCAGATGAACCAAATTTTAGGGATACGCAGTTGTTCACGTATGACATTTGTAATCAATCGGAAATTGATCAGAAGTTTTACAAGTCAATATAAAGCTGCTATTAGAAATTTGCTACTAATCAGAAATTTATCTCAAATTATATTCAGCTGTTACGTTACATCTGCTCTTTTTGCCTTATGATTGCTCTTATAATTAATAGTAATAAGAAGTGAATAAAAGAGAGTCGGAATGGATGAGTTTGGTTGAGGAAGACCTCGCACGGTCGTTCGTACATCATTTTATTACGATATCTTCAATATATACAAGCGATAGATTTTGTTGTTCGTATAATACGTACGTATCTACTGATTAATAATCACCATATGATGTTTAATATACATACATATATATATACCTTGAAATGGGAACGGTCAATGTTCCGCGACATGGAGATAAACTCCGATAAATCTGTACACGTGTATTAACTTCATCCTTTCTCTCTCTCTCTCTCTCTCTCTCTCTCTCGCTCTCTCTTTCGCTCTCTCTTTCTCACGCTCTCTCTCTCTCTCTCTCCCTCTCTCCCTCTCCCTCTCCCTCTCTCTCGCCCCTCGATTCCGAGTCGTCGAACGCCGTTGAGTGATCGTTCATATTCCAATCTCGCATATAGAAGTATACAAGATATACATATACGGAGTGTCTATCTTACAGCGGCCACCGCAAAACGGGCGCTCTGTATATATACGTGCGTTTTTATTTTATTTTAAATGTATTTATATGTTATGTATATAAGTAATTAATTATGTTAAATTAGGTGATCGGTCGTACGCCGCGACCGCAAAAAACTCTCCCGTCGCTACCAGCGCGTGCAACGAGCGAGCATTGTCTCGCAATAATATTAATAAGATTTTAAAATATTAATAAGATTTTTGGCGATTTTGAAAGGTAATATCATTGACGATAGTTAATAGCATCATGTCTTTTTATCGCGCCGAACGCGATTTGAATAGAAGCTGAGTCCCGGTTGTCGACAATAATAACGAATGTAAGTGGCGAATTGTTTTGCAAACGTGCAACGAGAAAAATGTCTGGCTGGATTAATTCTGGTTGAAAATGGACGAATCAGAGTTTGCTGATTAAGTCTAGAATTCTAAAATTAAAAATTAAAATTTAGATATAGATCGATTAGTAGACTTAAAACTGGAATTCTGACAGATATAATATTTGATTCGTCCATTTTCAACCAGATGTTTGCCCTGTTGAAAAAAAATCATGTCATAACATTACATGATTTCATCATATAATTAAAATATGTAATTTGAAAAATCACATGATATTACAAATATCTTTATCCATCATGTGATGTTACAGTTATTGAATTTTAAAGAATTGAACGATAGGGGTAGAAGAAAAAAAGAACATATCATCATGTAACTTTTCAAAATGTGTAATTTTAAAATCACCTATTGATTTGGAACAATCCGTGATTTACATGTTTTAATTACATGATCTCATCATGCAACTGTGACGTGATTTTTTTTTTTTCAATAGGATTTCTCAATGTCGTTTTCCTTATAATTGACAGTCTGCTGCCGAGAAATTATTCGTTGGCAATAATAGATAATCAACGACAAGTGTTGGTGTAAAATTGTAATAAGATAGACGAATTTTAGTCTCTCGTTAATGATAAAAGTGCAAAGATTTATTATTTCAGATTTGTTAGAATTGTGAGAAGTCACGAAGGGAGTATCGGGCGGTTGGTTGCACGCGGTGGTTGCACGTCGCCGATCGAACTTCGACACGACGCACCTCGAGAAAGGTTTCTCTCGCGAGATCCTCCTTACTTGGAGTCGCCGCGCCGAAGCGCCGACCAGCCACCGATCAGCCGGACGACTTTCGTCATCGGTCCAGAGTTCATTAGTAGTAATCGTTCTCCATTTCTGTTTTCTTTTTATTAATTAGAGCGTATTTAGGCCTGCGGGCTACTTTTCCCCAACGACGCGCTGCGAATCCCGTCGACGACAAAAGCAAGACTTCCTCCCTCGTGTCCGATTTGTTCGAACCTGTTCATCCCCTCGCTTGATCTGTACCTTGAAGATACGGAGAGAAAAAGGACTTTTCGGCCATTCTCCATGTGGAACTTGATGTTGACTTTAATCTAAGTTTAACTTTTTCTCTCTTCCTGATTCTTAGAACTAGAAAAAGATAAATGGCAAGTTGAACCAAGATTGAAGTTAATTCCACATTGGCAGATATGGGGATTTGTAATTCGTATTTGCGAGCCTGCTTATCAAAAGTTTCAGCTCCGTGCTTCTTCTTTGCTCAATCGAAAGTTCGATACGATCAATATACTGTTCTCGAGAAACTACCCTTCTGTGAAAATTGACTGCATGATTCTTGCGCCTCCTGTTTACTTAACAAGTGTTTATCTTCTTTTCCCTTTTTTTTTATTTTTATTTTTATTTATTTATTTTTTTTTTTTTCTTTAGAAAGTGTAGATTGTCCGCGTTTGTCGCCCTCCTTTTCCTCCCTTTTTATCGATGTTTTCATCCCCTCGTGTCTCGCAAGAGATCATTATTATTCCTACAGAAATTTACATTTTGAAGAAGCAGTGATCCTTTACTCAGAGAGGAACGGCTCCTTGCGATAGCTGATTTACTAAACGTGCTTATCTAAACGGATCACCCCGACGCCACTGCTATTTCTGAGATAACCGCTATTCCGAGACTTGAAAGTTCCTCCGGGGGATCCGCCCCTTTGTTGTTCCTTCTTTCTTTATAAGTTGCCGATAGATTACCTGTCGTTTACCCCAGTGAAAGGGAGGAGACGTTCGCGCGTCGACGGCATCGAGATGAAAAGTATGCAACTGTAGAAATTGCGAGACTGGAAACTTTACGGAAAAGTTGTACACTTCTCTGTGTGTTCCCGGGGGAAATATATTTGGGAAACATATCTGGAGGTGTTTATATGGAAAGGATAGTTTTACTGGAGTGTCTAAAAATTTAGCTAGATACAGATTTGATAATAATTTTGTTGAATAATTTTGGTTTAAAGTAAAAAATTAATTTAAACCAAATTGTTTTTTTATAGATTTTTGAATGTTGAAATCGATGCCGCAAGTAAAAAAATTCCAACAAGTCATTTCTTAGATCTTAAAAATATCAATTTTTAAACATCAAAAATAATTGAGATTTAATTAGGGTCTAAAAAAATTTTTTTTACGATTTTATATTTCATTTTTTTGTAAAGAAGGTTAACGTTGTCTTGAAATTCCAATTAAAAATCATGAACGAATTGTTCCTCTCCTATAAAATTTTCTTAATTTCATTATCTTATTTATTTAAAATCATGTTATAAAGGATTTAAATACGGGGTTTTTCTCAAATAACAAATTTTGCGCTTATAACGATGAAGTTATATATAATTTCTAATTTGCAGTTATTGATACATATTGATCATATAATTTTTGTTTGAAATATTTTTTGGAAAATGCATATTTTTAGATATTCAGGACGGACAATAAAAATGAAACTCCCTGTATATGCATATACATTGAAATTTAACTTGCAATATCATTTCCGGCATCGATACTTTGAACATTGTCTGGTTCAAAGTAATAAAAAAAAAAACATTTTTGAAACTGGCGTAATTATGTATAGCTCAAGCTGATTGCTAGAATGTCAAAACTTTTTGCAAATTGCTTATCACGCTTGAGATTTCTGCGTAATTATTTTGACGGCCCAACAAAATTATTTTTAGACTAATATCTAAAGTTAAATTTTTAAACCTTCAGCAAAATCATTCTTTCTGTGTACGCCGGATGTAGAAAGTATTAGTAGGTACACGTAAATAATTACACGCGGGAAAATTGTCGCGTACGATTTCGATGCTACAATGAATAAAATATCAGATAAACGGAAGGTTGAACGCACGTGGGCTATTTTTTTTTTTTGAGGGCTTACACCGCTGATAAAATGGTATCTGGAAATGATAGTAACGGAAAACGTCCGAAAATGCAATTGCAATTTTTCATCGGCATGCCGCATTGGTGCGTTTACGCACGCACATATAACGACATGCAAAACGTGCACACACTCACACACACACACACACACACACACACACACACACACAAATATACACGGCGATGCAAATCCGCGTGTAAAGATTAGGACTCTAAATTTGAATCTGCTGATATCTCGATTTCGCAGTGCGTGAAACACGCGAAAATAATGCAGGCATTTCCTCCCGTTCCGTTTGCATTTTTATCGTGTTACTTTTGATAAAGTTTCGTCACGCTCTGAAATCGGTTTTCTGTCCGATCGGCGGATAACTCGCGAATTGATTTATTAATTATCCGAATTAATTTCGCAGAAATTCGGATAAATCCGATCCTTCCGGATTTATCAGATTCCGATGATCCGGCTGTTTTGGGGAGGAGGGGAAGGAGAATACAAAGGGGGAGGGGGAATTTGTACGAGTGATCGGATAATAATTATTTTCGACAATTCGGATATCGAATTATCCGGATATTTAGGGCTTTTACGCGACGATACGCGGGATGGATTTTTGTGGAAAGGGATAAATTTTCGTGGTGGATACGAATCGATTTTGGAATTATATTGCGCTTCGCAATTACATACCTCGTTCAATCTCCCGTAATTCGGGCGCGAATTAAGAATCTCGCGGATTCGGATCGAGTTTGATTCTCCAGATGTCAGATCCAGTTAATCCGGATGTTTGGACTTGAATAATAATAAATTAGTTTTTGCAGTAATTATATATGTATATTTTAATAGTTATCTTTTAATTTATATTAAATTATTCAGATATTTGCAGTCTTAATGACGATATCGGGATGTAAAATTCGGAGATATTGTCATGAAGACCGAGATGGAATCGATTTCGAAATTTTTTGTCTTTTTTTCTATGTGTGTGACAATTATATTATTTTCTTCGATTATATACACTTTAAAATATAAAAAATAAAATAAAATATATAATTTATGTGTTGTTTTATTTTCTGCACGCAGAAATTTTTTCTGATATCGAGAATTTGGCCGTTTAAATTCGTCACTTGCTTCTTCTATTTGCAATAATTTATTTTCTAATCTTCTGGAGTGCACAAAATCTGAATTTAACACATTTCTTGTTGAAATGTATTCTCCTGATACTGAACTTTTGCGATTTTTTTCGGAAATTGATATTTCAACTCGTTTAACTTTTTCATCTAATTGGAAAAAAAAATAAATGCAGTTTTAAAGTGCAATTTAAGATAAAATAATATAATTGTAATATAATTGTAATATATATATATATATATGTATATATATATATATATCTTGTTTTTTTCTTTAAAATTTCGAAATCTCTTTTTTGATTTACTCGTAATTCTTGTTATTATTCCTAGTATCATTATCGCGCGCTACTATTTATTCATTAACGTTATTATTATTTCTCATTATTTTTACATCTATTATATTATTATTATCGTTATCACCGCGTCTCATTATCATTTTTTTAATCCACTTGTCGATACCAACTCGTTTTGTTTAACTGTCGCTGCGTCTTTATTCTTAATGTATAATACTTATTTTCTACAATTAACATGATATCATCATTTTTTCCCACGTTTTAACGACGCGCGTGCTTTTTCCTTTTGCAGTACGAAAAAAAAAACGGAGTAAAAACGTCGTCTAATGAATTAATGAGTTATTTCGCAGAGAAATCTCTCCTCCCTTCCTCCCTCTCATCATTTTTTTATTCGTTTTACATCATACAGAGGCGCAATCGAGGCAATCTCTCTTTCTACTTCATTTTATTATTTTTCATTTCTCTCTCCCTCTTTTTCTCTCTCTTTACCTAGCTAATTTTCGATCGATTCCCGGGTCCGAAGCTCGAGTTTGTCGTGGACGACGCACGTCGCTGGTGCTCATCGTCGCGCGTGGGATTATAATCGTTTAGAGTCCTTTGTACAGACTTCTGATAAATCGTTCTATAACTTTTTTTTCTTTTTTTTTTTTCCTCTTTTTGCCATTTGCCTTATGTGATAACGCTTTTTTTTTTCTTATCTCTTACTGACGAACTAGCGAGTAACTCTCCTCTCTCCCGCTCAATCTCTCTCTCTCTCTCCCACTCTTTCGCTCCCTCTCTTTCTCTCTCTCTCTCTCTTTTTACATATCTACTTACGTTGTAACGGTGCTTGTGTGTTGTACAGCTAAAAGTTAGCTAGACGTGGGCCCAAGGGGCCCCGGGGGTTGTGACCCTCGGGGAGGGGTGGAATCTTCGACCTCCCTCGGATTCCTTCCCGCGCGTTCCCTTCGTCAGGACGCACGTGGGAGGATGTCGGACCGACGCGACGGACACCTTCGAGGTCCCGCCGGCGAGCGACCGCCGACGATCCAAGGACGATATTCCCTGGAACTCGAACCGCGATGCGGCGCGCACAGAACGCGAGAAATAATTCATACAAAACCTCGGCGTGTCCCCCATGACCCTCTAAAACCCCGACACATTCGGGTCACTCTCGCGCGTTCGGTGAAACCTTTTACTCGCCAAAGGTTTTCGCGTGTAAAAGGATTGAATCGTGAATTATTTCGCGTCTTTCGAAATTAATCGCGAGCTTTTAGAGCTCCTCCACGTTTTATGTCAGTGATCTTTTTCGCTTTTTTTCTCTTTTTCGGGCACGACTGTGCGCCAAAAGGCGGAAGGAATTGATCGAATCGATCACGAGAGTATTCGAGGATACTGTGGATCTTCTAGAGACCTTCTAAAACCTCCCAATAAGCACACAAGATTTAAAAAACATTTTTTAAACATTTATTTAATATTTTTACATTAAATAAGTATTTAAAAAATATTTTTTTAAATATTTTTTTAATGTTTTGTGCTGGTTAGGCTGTGTTGTGGGGATTACGCATTGAGGACTGATAATCGCAAATTGAGATTAAAATTCTATCAGTCAAATAATTTTAATTTCAATCCGTTTCGTTCTGATTGGCTGAATTCTAATCTTTAATTCGCGCAATCCACAATCTCCAATGCGTAGTGTGATGCTTAATCAGTCTGGATAGCAACAACATGGCGGCAACAATTAGAATTATAAAGATTAGGAATCAAATTCAAATAAGAGAGGTATAATAACTAGCGAAAGAATTTTAAATGTAGGTTATTACATGATAATTATATATGATTCTAAATGAAACAATGCAGATTATTATGTAGATTTAAATTTCGTATTACTTTTTATATTCAATTTCTACAACAATTATTATGTAAATTATTTTAAATGTCGATTTAAATTTCGTATTATTTTTTGTATTCAATTTCTACAACAAACACATATAAAGTAACCTAAAAAGTAATTTAAAAAGTAATTTTGCTAATCCTGATTATTGCCAATTATCTAAGATGAGGCACAATAGTTGTACAAATTTACCACAAGAATGTATTGTATTTTTTTTTTCAGTAAACTATAAAATGAAATGATGATATTAAAACGACGATGTTTCATAACGCGACAGACGCCATTTTATTACAAAACAGCTTTAATGACTAGACTCTTAGTATAGGAACATCTCAGTCGCACGATTTTGTTGACGAAAAATGTTGGACTGCTTGTTATAATCAGACTTTGATTAGATCTCTAGTGTCCACGGCACGGGGAGACGTTGTATTCCAGCACATCGGTCTCCGGCGAAAGCGGAAATAAAAATCAATAGAGCGGAGGCAGCCCTCCTGGAAATATTCCAGCTGACGCGCGTTATTCGGCCACGAGGCCGATTCTCTCCTCGGGCGAGCGAAGACCGAACGAGAAGGAGATCGCAAGTTCGACGAAGGAAAGTCGCGCGTAAAGGGATTGCGCACAATCAAAGGAAAAGAGAACAGGAAATCAGAATTTCAAGCTATCAGAAACCATGTACTGTGGAATACATAGTTCTGATATAGGTCGAAGTTCTTATTTTCTTCTCCCTATTTCTTTAATTGTGCAGTCAAAGCCTGATTTACGTAAAACCATGATGCAAGAAGATAAGAATGCAAGGTATTTCGTTCCCAAGGTACGCAGTTGATAACAAACTAGGTAATTAGTTCAAAAATGTTATAAGCCAATATAAAGCCACTATTAGAAATTTATCAGCAATAAGAAATTTGCCTCAAAATTGTATTTAACTATTATTATGCGCAATGAAATACTTCATTATTTTTACATTATGCGTAGGACGCGGGTCGCAAATCATGGAATAAGTTGGAATGGATTTCGATTGGAATTATTCTCTTTTCCCTAGAAAACATAATAGCTATTTAATTAGAGACTAATTGAATAATTCCGATTGGAATCCATTCCTTGTTCCATAATAGAATCGTAAAGACTGTAGGACGCATAGAATATAGGATGCATAAAGTTGGGTAAACTTTAACTTTCGCGTTTTGTCACGACCGGAAATACGTCATGATCGATCGATTCCGCCGATTTTTTTTGTGACGCAGAATGCACTCTTTTTTAGAAATTTAATATTGGATGATGTAGTGATTAATTATTCATTTTAAGTATTATTACCTGATCGGTATTCCAATGTAGCCGGACATTTTCTTCAATTATTTTGTGTTTACAACAAATGTTTTTCACGCTTTTCATAATATTAAGTTACATAACCTTATTTAAAAAACTAAGTATATAGAATTAACTCGAATTATTTATCATGCTTGAGATCAATTATTTTGATGGTCTAACAAAATGATTTTCAGATCTATGTTTAGCTAATTTTTAGAAATTTCAACAAAATCGTTCTCTACGTGTCTCTCCGTTCAGCCAAAGTTTCTTTTTTATTATTCTACTTCCCTACAGATCTACTTCCCAAAATATCTGGTAAAATTCAAGGTTATATCTTTGTCACATTTCCGAATAGCTTTTTTAACAAGATATTTTAAGGGAGATTTGACTCTACCCTCTTTTATATTTCGGAGAAGTTCGAGGGTGAGATTTTATTCCTTGTATACACCAAAAAGACCCAGATTGCAGACGGAGAGTTAAATTGGATTTCCGTATAAGGGAAGAGATAGCGCGTCGTCCTTCTTTTCTCTCCTCTCGCGCGCGAGGGAAGAGACCGACGTAAAAGCTGACGTAAAAGCGAACATCGTTCGGTCCTCTCGAGCGGGATTTTACTCGCGCGCGACTTTACGCGACGCGGAATAGCTCGAGCGAGCGAGATATCGAACGAGACGCGCGCGCGGATAGGCAAAGGGAAGACATAATGCAAGAGATGGGCGAATTCTTTTTTTTTTATCGTTACTCTCTCTCTCTCTCTCTCTCTCTCTCTCCCTCTTTCTTCTCTTTTTATCTCTCCTGCCTTTTACGAGCGCGATCGACTGCTGCGACGCGGAGTCGCGAGTCGTGCGCGCGTATCGGACCGTATAGATCGAATTGCGGACCCCATTTCACTACTCTACCACGTAGGTAGATACGTATGGCGCACACACAGCAGTGGCTGGAAACGGCGGATGCGGAGGTAGACGAATGCGAATTGCAGAGTCGTCGTAATCGGCCTCGTCGCTCGGGGGGGGCCAGAGGCAATTTTACGCGGCACTGCGCTCATCTTCGTCGGCTGTTAGACACGAATGCGATACGCGACGCGTCATCGCGACGAGCGAGGGGGGGAAGGGGGAGGAAATAATATCTATTTTTCATCAGATGAACTTTTATAGACTTTCTACAATGAGTCGTTAGTCATCACTCATATCATATATTAGTGGTAAGTCAGAATAAGCCACAAAGTCACGGAATCAGACTAAGCGGTTGAAATTTGACCAATGGAGGACAAAGGAATTTTAGATCCTATCGTTTTGATTGGTCAAATTTCAATCTTTCAATCTTCGATCTTAATCTTCGATGAGTAGTTTGATTCCGGCCTAAATTTGCGTCGTCTAAGAAGTAAGAGTAAGAAATTGATCAATTACAATCGAATGTGAGAAGAATAATCGACTGTGATTGGTCAATTTCTTGCTCTTGCTTCTTATTCCGTGTATTGTAGACGACGCTTTAGAGGTTTTCTACAATAAGCTATTATCTAAGTTTTAAGTCACAAGCCATAAAAAATCGATCACAGTCGAATGTGAAAAGAATAATCTATTATGATTGGTTAATTTTTTATGGCTTAAGACTTAAAGCTGAGGTAATGGCTTATTATAGAAAATCTGTATTAGAAAACTTACATCCAGAATAAGTTACGTTACCATATTTCAGCCAATTAGAAGACAGTTCTCAGGATAAATAACAATACAATATGGATGCGATCCACTTCACGCTGCAAATGCTTTGATTGATCAATTTGTAATATAATTTCTTGCGATTGGTCAACGAAATATTTGCAGCGTTAATTGGATCACATCTCATATGATTGTTCAGTGTCATAACATAATTTAAGATAATTTAAGATTTTAGATTTTTCTTCTTTTTTTTTACGTTTCCATTCTTTTTCTGCAAGCAACTAAAAAATGACAACTTTTCTAGGTCAGTTATTGTTATAGCAAATTAACGAAAAGATTTTTGCAAAACAGGATAGACATCTTTAGAACTTGTTTCATTAAATTTAGAGAAGGACGCGAATCATTCTATACGAGTGTATGAAATCTCTACAGTATAGAATTATATATGTATAGAATTTCTTTACGATGATCTAAATCTGGCGTGATAAAAAGGTCCTCGTTTCCCGCGAGATATATCTCGAGTCAATAATAAAAAAAAATATACACGTCGAGAGTATCTTGATACGAAATTGACGATACGAACAATAACAACGTATGTCAGATATCTGATATTCACGGAACACGATTCGATCGTATCGATTCCGCGTTATCTGGCTGTATCAGATTTCTTTTAACGGAGACAGGTGCAGGGTGTAGATATGTGCCTCTTGAGGATTTTCGAAGCTCTTTTTTTTTTAACGTAGACTCCCGATATTGCAATGGAAGCTGCACGGATCCGGTAAAGCTCGGGAGAAATTACGTTCTCACCCCCGGATACTTCGATCACCCGTCCGGTATATCTAACATCGGATATATACACGTGACCGCCTTGTCCCGTGGGATAACGTCACGATAAACGCGACGCGACACGGTGATTCGTGCTCATAAAACCCCCCGCAACGGTGACCCACATAGCAGATATACAGGGTGTTCCAAAGATCCTCAAGTAAGTGACTACACACCATACGTCTGATCCGCCATATTTTTCAGAACAGATAGAATTAAATAGATGCATAAGATGGAAGAAGATGTGTATCTCATTCTATCTTATGTATTATCTATCTTGTTCTATCTTTCTGAAAAATATAGCGGCCCAATCAGAAATTGTCTAAACGGTGTTCAGTCTCCTATATTTGAGGATTTCTAGGGTGATTTTGCATGACACCTGTTAATAGCAAAGAAAAAATAGTGAAGATGTTTTCAAGCATCAATTCTATTCTCTTCTATTCTTCTAAACTCTTTCATTATTGTTAATGTGCATGCTTGATCGCGCGAATTTCGAATGATTTATTTGACTAACTTTAAAAACTCTTCTCATTTAAAAACTATTGTAGTGTCGGCACTTTGGTATTAGGATTTTTGTCTTGAAATAATCTCAGGAGTCTGCTATTGACGGCTGTAATGGGAAGTCTGGGACACCCTGTATAGCGGGGTGGTATAACACGCTGTTCGTGTTCTGGATGGAGTACCGGATTCGACGAGAGACCGATGTAACGATAATTTTACGACGAATCCGCGCGTGTCGTGTACAGCTTCTGGTACCTCGAATCCTCCAGCATCCCCGAGATTCTCTCTTCTAATTTCCTCATACCTGTCCTCTACTTTTCCCGAATCTCCATGTTTGCGATTTCTCGTTTTGCGCGGTTTTTTAAATTCTCGGACTGTTAAATTTTAGCATTTTTCGAATTTTTTGAATTTTCAGACTCTTGTATCTCTTCACACAGATAAAAAACATTTTGTAATTGTGTCAGGCTTTATTAAAATTTTTGTGTTGAACTTTTAACATATCCGAATGTTAATTTAACATAATATAATATGATTTACGAATTTTTCGAATCCACGTGTTCACGATTTTTCAAATTTTCGCGGTTTTTTAAATTTTCGGACTGTTAAAATTTAGCGTTTTCGAATTTTTTGAATTTTCAAACTCCCGTTTGAAATTTTGTTTCGAATCCTCGCGTTTTCATTACGTTTTTCGGATACCTATATGAACCTTCCAAAAGTTTCAAACGGACTTTCTCGTCGTTCTGTCGCGCTAGCATTAAGGCGAGGGAAGAGCCTCAGACTTCGGAGTGACTCGTAGGAACTATAATTAGCGCAATTAGAACCGTCGGCGTAGTTCGCCGATAGTTTCGAGCCATCGTCTCGTCCCCCGTTCGATCGTCCGTGCATCGCTACATCGAATATCTCATTTATTCTTCTCTTCTTACCTCTCGTCGTCCTCCGTCATCGTCGTCGGATCGTCGTTCGTCACCCCTCTCGGATCTCTCCTTTCTCTATTTACGCGCTACTCGAACTCGATTCCACCCCGGGCCTCTGGGGCCCCCCCTCGTCCCCCATAATTTCCGACCGAGATCTCTCTCATAGGCGGACGTGTATTTTTTTTTTCTTTTATTCATCGTCGATCCCCCGGCGATCGAGCACTCTTCTACTATTGATATGTCTGTTTCTCGCACGGTACCGTCATCTTCCCGATCGTCCGTTCGTTCGTTCGTTTCGTCCGTCCGTTTGTTCATTCGCGTTCGTTCGTCCTCTTCTTTAGGGAAGAAACGGACCGCCGCTGCTGATGCCGATGCCGCTGCTGCTGCTGCCGCGTTGCTGATGCCGATGCTGATGCTGATGCTGATGCTTCTGCTGCTCGACGGGGCTAGGACGGCGGCTCGACGGCCGACCACCGATCCAGCGGCGGCGGCAGCCGGGAGCTAAACGATACCTCTGACGTCGTGCTGGATGTGAGGCAGAGTAGTGAGGCCGGTCAATAACAGGCTCAAGATCAGGAGTATCCGGGTCGCGCCAGAGTCGGCGAGGCTCGTGCTGCCGCACGTCTCCTTGGACCCGACCTCCAGTTTCGCTGTAACAGAGTCGCGGGGCGACCGCAATCCCGATCTTAATAATTAGCGCTGGGAACTTCCCCGAATGGGGCAAATGGATTCGCGAGAAGTAACAGAAAACACCTGTTCTTTTCAGCCCAACTTCTTACACCGCTCGACGTTGAGAGAAAAAGAGGAAGAATTAAGAAGGTGGTGCAAGAAGTTCTGAAAAGAATCTATACAAGTAAGTGTTCCGGTATAGTTTACTAGCACATTTGTCGGTATCCCAATCACTGAGGGATATCGTAGTTTCATATTGTTTTTGTCGCTTATCTCTCATATAAGATCCCTTATGTACAGTAGAAGTAATATCTAAATCCTTTGGAGTGAAAATTGAGTCAGTCTTGAAAAAAAAAGAGCGACAATTTTTAAAGAAGAATGACAGATTTTCATTCTTTTTCGGAGTAAGATTTCACTTTTTTAAAGTGAGATTCCAAAGGTATGAAATCTCACTCCTTTTTTTGAAGTGAGACTTCATTTTTTGGAGTGATTTTTCACTTCAAAAGAGTGAAATCTTACTCCAAAGGAATGAAATCTCATTCTCAAAGTGTGAAAATCTGCTACTCTTGTTCAAAAGTGAAAATATTTTTACTCTTTTTTCAAGGTTCAATTTGCAGTCTTTTGAAGAGAGATTTCACTCCAAAAGATTTAGAGAATAATAAAATCAGACATGCACATATACAATATAAAACTATATTTTTACGATTTATGAAACAATAGATCTTTTGTTTTCGAAGTCTTTTGTGTAATAATGTATATGTGTAATAATGTGCTCTGCCGAAACAAAGAGAGAGAACTCTGCCCTTCCTTGCTACTATAATTATAACATAATTATAACAGCAAACTATGAATACTTCGAATAATGAAACATTGATTTTTCTGCTACTTTGCTGCACTTTTTCATAAATAGGAAAGCAACAAATATCGTGAATGTAACGTGAGATATTCCTATTGAACGATTTCTGTTCGAACTTTAATTGTCCAGGTACAATTAATCCTTAATTGGTCGCGTGGGATCAATATGAAAGCCGGTCGTAATTCTTTTGTCATCTTTAGACTTGTTCGTTTACTTTTATTATATTTCCCTAAAAGCACTTTTTGCATTTGAAATGTATAGTCAAAGAGAGATTAAAAAAAGAAAAAAAAACAAAGAATCTGATGCATACAATGTGAGTAAAATGAAGAAATGAATGGGTTTATGTTACATTACGTGATTAATTAAAAGTTAATAATCGCAAATAGTCGAAATAATTTTGATACATTTGATGATAGAAATAGATTTTTTGCATATATAATATATTATATATATATATATATATATATACATAGAATAATTTAAAAAAATGTATAAGTATATATACACAGGGGAATCCCATTTTAATTTAAGATGCAGAATAACGAGATAACTCAAGTGATATAAAAAAAGTCTCGACTGTTTTTAAAAAATAAAATAATTGCATATTGCAAATTGCATAATTTGTTTATTCTCTGTTCAAGCTGTCTCAACAGGATAATTTTAAATGAAAATTTCGAAGCACTTGCGTATTCGACAAAGGAAACTCTGCGTGCCTTTCGAAATAATCTTTGTCCTTCCGTCGCCAATATCGGCAAGATAGGCAAATTTCGCAGCGTGCGTCGTAAGATCGACGTGTCGGGAGACGCGGGGGTGGTGACGTGACGGGAGTGAGACATGACAACGGTGTTACCGAGAGGGGGTGGAAGGGGTGGCTTCTCGATTGCGCGCACGTTCGCCTTGGCGCGGCGAAACAAAACGAACAAGCGGAGCCGAGTAAACGGGGATAGTATACCGGACCAGCAGCACATGCTGAGGGGGTGATTGTGGTGGTGCTGGCGATGGTGATGGTGGTGGTAGCGACCGCCAGGCAGGCAGGCAGGGCGCGGATCGATGCCACGGGTAAGTAACTCGCTCGCGTTGAAACCGCGTCCTCAAGTCCGCGCGAGCTTGCATTGCACGTGCGAGCTTGCACACGTTGTCGCCGAAGAAATATCTCAATACGTCGGAGAGACGCCGGTCGTTTAACCCCCCCTTTACCCAAGAGACACCCCATCCTCTCCCGCGACCCGCCGCGTCCGTAACGTTACCGCGAAAACCACTAAACGATTAACGCTCGAGGATATGAGTCTTGTACGCCGAGAATACTTTGGTAAATCGTATACAGGGTTATCAACCAGTACTCTTTTAACCCCTTCAGACTCTGCGTACATTGTAATGTACGTCAAATTTGAAGATATCCATTGAAATTATTTAGTTCTATTGATTATCATTTGAGATTTGATGTATATAATAAGTATATATTCTAAAAATAGTTGAAATTTTTAGAAAAATTAATTGTTTAGTATGAATTATTTATTAAAGTGCGCATGAATTGAATTTTAAAAATTGATTAACATGGATCCAGTAAAATCAGTTCGAAGGAGTTAAGTAAATCCAAAGAACGTGTAAAAGTCAACAAGAAATCAAATGATTTCACTTTGATTCTTAACGTCAATAAACAGTCAAATTTTGTAACAAAAATCATCATTTTAATGTCAAGATAAAGTCATTTTGATTTTCTCTTAATTTATTTTTCTGCGAATGTATTATTTTTGATGTTGCAAAACTCTAATTATTAATTAAAATTTCATGCACAACAAGAATCTTTTATTCATGTGAGATTTTATATTTATAAAATTGTGTTAATAAGAATTGTAAGTAAAAATTATGTTTAGAAATTTTATTAAATATCACGTTTAGTGTATAACAAATTATACTCGCTCTTTCTGCTCTCGAATCATTTTTTTTTAATTAGTATTTATATGTATGCTTTTCTTGTGATTTACAGTAACCCTACACGCGTAGAATGTGTTCCCGATCGATCTCTCGTTTCGCACATACATCGACATCGAGGGATGAAACGACGCGATACGCTTTATAAATAAATTTATGATTTCATATTTTTGTGTTTCATTAGCGCCCGATGATAATAAGTACTCCGGCATTTGTGGCAAAAGTCTGTTGTTTTTATTTCCACATTCCGAGATCGGAAAACTGCTTGCTTACGACTTCCCTTCTTCTCTTTTTTATTTTTTTAAAACGCTCGTCCATATATTGTTCTTATAATTACACGCAACGTACACAATAGTGTTTTATAATCAATTCGGGTGGAGAGAATGGTGCATAGGAGATGTTTATATTTTACTTTTGTATCTTGGATTTATATTTTCGCTTTTCTTTTCTTTTTCTTTCTCTTTTTGTAATTATCGGTAATCGGCGCGATGAGTCTATATGTCGCCAAATAAAGTTAACGTTGAAAAAATATTTACTTTACAAATACATAGAGCAAGCATTTATTTATTTATTAATAACAAGGAGTTAACGCGAGAGGTATCCTTCAAAGGTTTAGGCTTCATTAGCTTTTATTGTCCAGAGAATTTTTTTCCAGAAACTGTCGCTCGTACCTTTAAAATATCATGGGAAAGTGAAATTTTTCGATCGTCTCCTCGTTGCAAATTTTATCAAGCGCCAAAATTCCAATAATGCTAAGTAAATATTTAATTAAATTTTACAGTCGGAACTAATATAGATGTTTTATATCAATGTAATAAAAAAAATGTACATATATATTGTATTTTGAACTTTTATTTCTATATATACGAAAAATTGAAAACAATAATAATCACTTCAGTATAAACACATATTATACAATAAAAATATATAAAAAATATTTTTTTAATAATATATTTTTTATATGATTTATGATATAATTGATTTTTAGTATAGAATTTAGTATAATATATATATATATATATATATTTTGTACAGTTAATATAAACAGTATTTGTACAGACGAAATTTTTAGAAGAAAAATCTTATTTGTAGAAACAAAAGCAATTTATTAACAGTGAGTGTGTTTTATCTCAATATAAATAAAAGAATTTCGCAAAAATAACCATATTTATGGAGCTAAATTTCTCGACTATACGAATACTTTTGTGGGTTCAAATAGTAAAATTTTTCATTTTCACTTATTAAGATAATATATTTTAATTATTACATATCTTTTTAGATAAAACATATCTTTTTGAGAAATATACAATCTATTTCATTCTTTGTTAGTAAATTACTAATTAATATTTATAAAAATAAAGTTTTTACCAGTTTTTTCTGTACAAATATTTTTTTGTACAGAATTTTTTCACTATATAAATAATAATTAACAATTTATTAACAAAGAATAAAATTATATATTCTATAGTAAATATATAAAGTATGTACTATAAGATATATAATTTTATTCTTTGTTAATAAATAGCTAATTAATATTTGCTTTCTAAAAATAAGATTTTTTTTAAAAGATCCTTCACAAATACTTTTTACACTCTCACTGTATACATGTAGGAAATATGTACTGTAGAATATGTACATATAATACATGTATATACGTACATGCAAATAAAAATAATATACATATATACTATAGTAAAAAATATATACATAGTACATAATCATATACTGTTCTTGTAACAATCATTTATAGCACTAATATACGAAACTGAACGTCACATTCGCAAGCCGATAAAATACCATCGTTCCTCTAACATGGCAAATTTAACGCTAACAGCATCGTGTGACGTCTCTCGACATTTCTCACGCGGGAAATGTTTTTCCTTCCATTCTCCCTGAACGCGACTCACGGCTTATTTCCAAGTTATACGAAATTTACGAGAGTTCGTTATCGCACCCCTTTCTCACCCCGCGACCATCCCTTTACCTTTCCTACGTCACTCTCCCTGTCACGCCGTATCATGAAGAAGGAAAAAGGAGGGCGGGAAACGATAGAATTCTCTCCCTACTTTAACGAGAACGATATTTTCGTTCGCTCGCGTGCGCACGCACGCGACGGGGAAAAAGGGGTAGTTTTTCACGGTAACAACTGTCTATTAAGGCGTTCTACCGTTGTACAAAGCGATCGTCGTGTAAAACGTCGGTGGCACTACTTTCGTGACCGCGATGACACGCTACGCCGTTTAATCTCGACGGCCGTGCGTGCGTTACCGCGGCCGAGGGTTTTATCGTAATCGTAATTATCATATAAAGCGACGTTGTTGTTCGAGCAAGTACAAATTTCAGACTCTTATCGCGAACGCGAACTTTACCTGTGCATATACGGCCGACAATGAAAGTCTATTAACGGACCCGCACCCGCCGAGACGATAACGCTCTCGTGGTGTGTAAGAAGATGAACACGAATAAACTTGAACGAATTCTTATCGTCGAAAGTCCGCACCCTGTTTTCATCTGCTTTGTAATGAAGCCGTTGCATAATGGCGAACAACTTAATAGCGCTTTGGTGATTTCTTATCGAAACTACGCGAGCAAAATTTAGGATTATATTGTGGAGAATTAAGATTTATTGTAGACGTTTTTTTATATTTAATAAAATTTATTTATAATAATCAAATTTAAAAATTCAGTATTAAAGATTTTTTTTCTTTACTGTTAATATCTAGAATTTTCTTTCTTTTTCACTTTTTCGTCAAAATAAAACATAATTTAGAATGCAATATTTAGAATTATATTATATAGAATACAAAATTTATAATTATTTAAATTGTTTAATTAAATTATTAAATAAAATAAATTATTTAAATTATTAAATAAACAATTAAATTATTTTAATTGTAAATATTCGTTATAAGAATTTTGTTACAATAAAAATAAAGAACGAAAAAAATACGATAATTAACCGCAAAGGAAGAGTGGACTACGCGAAGGATAGGACATCTCACAAGACATTCTCGCGAAATCTCCCGTCATCGAAGCCGCGCTCGCGCCGGCCCTAAGTGGGACACTTGGCGAAGCGCACTTGATAGCAGTTCTGAATAAATAATGTAAACTCGAGTGTCGGCGTTGGAGTATTGCCTCGTACAATAGCACATTCCCTCCAAGCTGCGAGCTGAGATACGACGTTTCATCGATGTCTCGCGATCACCAAATCGCAGTGCGTTTCGCGTCCGGTGAATTTTCTTTGCTTCCTCTTTTTCCCCCCTTATTTTTCTCTCAAAGAAAATTGCATTTTTAATTTACTTTATTCATTCAGTCAGATTTTACGTATGACAGCTTTTGCGATATGGCGCTCGATCGCCCTGCACGTGAAGAGAGCCTTGCGAAGAGATGAGAGGCTCGCTCCGAAGATGTTCGTCACGCCGGAGAATAATCTCTCTGAGTTGGTCCCCGACCGTTGCGAGAACAATCAAACGTACTTGGCGCTCAACAGGTGTCACACACAAGACAATTCGCGCGGTAAGTAACGCGTCGAGGACCTCGGCGGTTCGATGAATCGCGACCCTCGTTTCCGTTCGCGTGTACGGGTAGCGTCGCCTATGCAATCATTGATCATCCGGTCTGGGAGATGATTGCTAGCTGCTGTTCACAGAAGACGCAATTGTTACGCAACTGCGTGACGATTACATTATGTTAATTGCACCTAGGGTTGCCAGGTGGCCGGGATTTCTGGGGAAGTCCCGGAATTTTTTCGGCTAATCCCGTGTTTAGTAATTGAAGTTTTCTGCCCCGTAAGTGGATAATTTTAACGAAATTTCAAGATGCCTCTCATATTTTTAGACCATTTCTTCAATCGCAATCATTGATATTAAAGCAACACTTATATTACTATATAGAGTTGTCCTCATCCTACACTGAATCCCATTTCCTACACTGAAAGAAAAGATTGGCTGCTGCAGCAAATTAGATGGGAAAATATGGCATAACATTTTTAATTGGCTGCTGCAACCAATTAAAAATGCTATGCCATATTCAGCCGATCTTTTCTTTCGGTATAAAATCCATAACTTTTCCCCGATTTCCAGATAAAATTTCGATGATTTGATTTTTCCTGATGTTTTCAATAATATTTTGAAATTTTTTTCTATTTTCACTCTGATTGGGAAACCATCAAATATTTTGTTGAGAGAGCAATTTTAACAATATAAATTACTATATATTAATGTTATTAACTGCTTTAATTTAATTGTTAAGTTGTATAATTCTAATTATTAAGTAGTGTACTAAAACTAGGTGAGGTACGTATATTAAATTTCTTTAAAGCCAAGAATTTTAATTCTCCAAAAAATTTCCCTGATTTTTCCCTGATTTTCATAATCGTTTTCAATTTTTTTGACATTTTCTCGATTTTCTTAATTTCCAATTTTAAGGAGTCATATCGACTTCTATCTATAATTAATTTAAAAATATTTATACCATATTTTTAGATATCATTTTAATTAGTAATTTGTATTTATTACTTTGGCAGACGAGTTAAAACGCTATCATAAAAAAATGATCAGTGTACCATAAATGATGTATGTAGGGCCTCTAACTGATACTAACTGATTTAACTCAAATACTTCAATAAATCCATGTTTCAACCATCGCCTCAGACATATCCCGGAAATGTTGATATTAGATCTAGCAACTCTAAATGCATCGCGTGTTTCTAGATTCTCAAGAACTGATTGTTTGATGGCGTTGCCTTGTTTTTCGAGGGTGGTCGGTTCATCTATCACGCGAGGAGAGAGAACTGGTCTCGATGGGATACTTACACGTGGCGCCGAGCAGCTGCGGCAGATACTTTTTCCAGAAAGTGCACTGCCTCACCCTGGGACCGCTGCCGATCTCCGTGCTGTTGATGTCCAAGGTCAGGTACTCTTTATTGACGGCGGTGTGCGACGGCCAGTATGCCAGGGACAGCTCGCCGCTCTCGTCGATGTTCGGATCTCTGAACGATCATACAAATCAGACATCGTATAAATATATCGTCGTCTCGACGTGGTACCAAAATATCTTCAAGAGAGAGTAACGAGATTTCAAGGTATTTTTAAAGTAATTTATACTGACGATGGCGAATTAATTTAAATCAAACTCCACCCTTTTTTAATTTCTAGTAAAATTTTGCATACGGCAAAAAAAGACCCAGATTGCAAACGAAGGATTAAGTAGATTAAAGGTAAAAACTTCATTATTTTTAAAATTTAAAATTGCAATATTGTCACATTTATATTTATAAATATTTCTGCCTTCAAGCTAGAATAATAATATTTTTTTTTGCGAAAAAATGAAACATAAAAATATTTTTATAGTTGATGAGCATGAATTAATTCGTATTTTTCTGAGTAAAAAATATTTGTTCATATTTCATTTCTGCACCAATAAAAAAGCGAACATCAATATATGTATTTTGTGTCGCGAACACTGGAACATTTTCTATTTTAAAAGTTATAACATAAATATACAACGTGTATTACTTTATATTTAATTATATTTGAAATTGAAATATAATTTTCTGAAATTATTTATGTATATATTATCCCAAATTATATCAAAAAGCTTTTTATGTAATACGTACAATTTTCTCAATTTTTTTTTTAAATTAGAAATAATAGTACAAATAAAAAAAAAAGATTAAATTAATCATGCATCTTACCCCGTTTTTGCGAAGTTCGCCCAGTATCTCATCATTCTTTTCGAGAGCTGTATCTCCTCGTGCGTGTAGCCCTTGGACGGGTCCAGCGGTTCCCCGAAGATGTAGCTTATCTCATCGGCGTGCATGACTCCGGTCCATCGCGGCCATGGATTGTTCCTAGATCTGTGCAAATCGTCTTTTTTTAAAATCCTATATGACTTAGGAAATATAAATGCATCTATTACGTATTAATCGTCTCCTCTCTTTCTTAATATGTCACTCCCTAATTCAAAAGTGATACAGCTTGAAAATTAAGTTTCACAGAAAAGGAGAAAAACTATTTTTCAATTTGATGGAAAATTATTAACTAATCAAGTAATATCTCGGCAATATTGAAATAATAATATAAACTGTAAGGATACTTCAAACAAATTAAAACAAAGGAGAGCTATGAGATTAAATTTTATAAATTCATCACATTTTTATTCAGTAAGTCAATTATTTAATTCTTACAACGTCGAACGCTGTAAGATTTAAATTACTGAGTAAATGTGACTTGTTATAAACTTCTGCGCACTTCTTACCGCGCCTGACTCCTATAACTCTCTCCCCCGCCCCTCCCCCCTTTATTTTAATTAGTTTGTACAAATATTGTACATTTCGAATCCTTAGAGGAGAGCCAGAGAACTTCCTTAACAATATCAAGATTTCAAAAATTGATTTCTTTCTTTACCTATGCTTGTAATAATACATATAGACAGTGTGGCCGGTGTCGGCGTATCGGCCGGCAAATTCGTTGACGTTGCAAGTGAACTGGTAGTCGCCGACGATTTTATCAAGGGCGTCGCGATTCGCGTGCGGATCTTCCGGATGCAGCCAGTCGCTGTACTCGTAGATGATGGCGTGACGGCCAATTTGATTCACGTAGGGATTCAGCTCGGACACGGCGCTGATGAACTGATCGCGCGTCACCTTTACGTCCTCGGCGCCGTCAATGCGAAACAGCTCCGTCAGATAATAGATGATGAAGTAGAAGCCTTCCTCAGTGTTGGAGCCCATGAGGATGTTGGTCTTCTTGAAGGATGTCGTGGCGAGCGAACGTTGGGGCGTCTCGTCGAGGAACGCGCCGTCAATCACCGGCACGAACGGGAACTCGCATATCCCGAGGGTGCCCCACTCGTTCTTCACCAGTTCTTCCGCATCCTTCGTCAACAAGCAGTCGATCGCCTCACGCAGATTGTGGCGATCATGCGGGCAACCGACTGCTTCGGCCAGCCGGATGCCACGCACGATCGATTCGTCGCGCGAGATTATCGCCCATGGCGCGGTCGCTGAGCCCGATTGCATGATGGCTTGATTGAACAAGTGCCTGGAATAGGAATCGCAGGTTCCTTCCTTTAATGAAAGAGACTTTTTATTTCCTCCACCTTCTAATGTACCTACGTACTCTCGAAAACTTTTAGAGTGAACTGTCACTCTAAAGGGTGAAATCTCTTTAAAGATTGAAAATTAAACCACTCTTTTTCAGAATAGGCTCAATTTTTCACTCTTTAGAGTGAGATTCCACTCCAAAGAATTTAGAGAGTAAATATTAAATTGAAATATTGCTGCGTTGATAGAAAAATGAAACAACTTAAAATTAGCAATTTTTCAGTGGAACATTTTTTTTAATTTTTTACAGAACGGGAACTGTTTTAATTAAAATAGTAAATATAACTTTACTTTCCTTTCATACACATATTATAAACTTTAACATTAGGACCGCCGACAATATCTCATTAGAACTGTTGAAGTCTTCTACTAGTTTGATGATTTCCTATATATTTGTTTTTGATTAATAATGATTTATTTTGATTAATAATTTGATTTATTATTTACATTATATTCACTTTTCAATATTCTGTACTGTATATTTAATATAAAAAAGAAGAAATTTTTTACGATTGATGAGCGGAGTCAAAATTCTAGCGTTAAATCATAATGTACTCTTTAAAACTAACAATAAGTTTTCAAAATTCGAACACTACACCGAGAAAATTTTATATTAAATTTTAATACAATTTTAAATTAAAACACTTCCATATAAAAAATGTGTTGACAAATTTATCATTTTCCTATAATATATTAATTGCTTTTTAGTTCGGTTTCTTTTTATTATTTCAAAATTGTTAGTTTTTATTTATGTCATTTCTCTATCGACACAGCGAGAATGACATTAAAACTTGTATTTTTATATGCAGGTGTATCTTAAATAAATATAAATATAAATATTATATACGCAATATTATATATAAATAAATGAATAAAATATATAAGTAAAAAATATTTATTTATATATATTATTTTTTATGTTACATATAACTAATGTATAACATACATATATATATATATATTTTTACTTTATTGTATACATATAATTATATATTTAAATATATTTATCCAAAAGATCTTTTTTTATTCCCCCTTACTGACTTGTCTACTTTTTAACTCCAGAGTAGTAACCTAGTTTTTTTTTTACGTAAACGATCACCTGGGGTATTTTTACACTCCATTTAATATCTATTATTAATAACATATTGTATATTATTGATTGTTTTCTTATTTATTAGCATTTGAGAATATTATAGATACAAATTTAATCACAATTTTTTAAAAGAATGTAAGTGGAAACCAAACAAATATTAAGCGGACTAAGCTTATTATAACAATACCTCTAAAAAAACAAAGATTTTAATTAATAGAATACTATTTTTATTACGCTTATTTTCGATGAAATTGCATATTTAAAGTTTTATGAAAAATAGATATTAAAAAAGAAAACAAGTATGTTAGGTAATGCCCACATAATATTTTACACACACACACAACAATTCATATATTCTATATATGGCTGGGGCATAAAAACACTCCAGGTGACTATTGTCGGATTAAAACTGACCTGGACAGCGGAGACAGAAGGTGGAAGGAGACGGAGACCGCGCCCGCGCTTTCACCGTTGCCGCCGAACGCGGCGATGTTGTCGCGCACCCATTGCAGAGCCATCATCTGATCGAAGAGCCCAGCGTTACCGGGCACGTCGGACGTGCCGAAGTACAGGAAACCGAGACTAGCCACGCGATATTGCATCGACACCACGATTACGTTCTCCTCCGATACCAGGGTCTTGTGGTCATATACGTCGAGGGTGGCTGAGCCGGAATAGAAGCCACCTGAAAAAAGGGTCGCAGAGATCCTTGGGTTTCGCGGCCGCACAGTGGCGCCGGCATGTATACGCAATATTTGTTTTTGCAATTGTCTTCCTTGTGATCTTTTGAACTCAAAATCTTAAGTATCAAAAAGTACGGAATTGTTTTATTGTAATTATCATTATTATTAAATGTGTACAACATACAGAGGAAAGGTCCCTATTATGAGATATCGAATTCATTTTGGGTAAATGAAATCTATGAGCAGAAGTTTAAAAAATAATAGGTCATTTGGAAGGGAATTTAATAAACTTTAAGATAACGTTATATAAAATTTAATTGAAATTCGATTTTTTTTTTAAATTAAAGAAATGTAAAAAGTGAATAAATCGCAAAGTCAAAAAATTGTACTTCTAATATGAGATGCCCCGAGAAATCGATAATAAAACGCAAAGTATATCAACATTGTAATTAAAAAACTTTATTTAATGTTTCTTAAATACAGACAAACAGCTAGGGCGCGCGAAAAATGAATATGCGACACATTGTACCCAGAACTCGTTTTCTAATAGTTGAAATCAAGCGTCGCAGAAATAAGCATTCGACGTTCATTCCGGTTGTCCTTTTTATTATTGTACAATAACATTTATACTTTAGCAAACGATTTTCACTATAATATAGGAGCATGGATTATTTTATATTAGGAATACTCTGGATATCTCATATTACGATTTCTACGCCTTACCGTTTTACGATCATCAAATCTAACTTCTGTAATTAAGCAATTCAACATATCCCGTATTTTTCTATTAGTACGATCTTACTCTATCACTACATGAAGAATTTATTGCAAATTTATTGAATTTATTCTAAATATTTATTTATTAAATAATAAACAATGTTTGAAGGCACGCAAATTCTAAAATCTTTTTTTACAATGACTACAGGCATGATCTAATAATGAATACTAAATAGTTTTCAATCCAAGAGCAAAAATTCATGGTGTAACCAATAGATAGATAGCGTCTATTAATTTAGCAGAAACGCCGCTATCTCATATTAGATGCCTATCTCATAATAAGAGACTTTCCTCTAATTGTTATTTATTATTTTATCAATAATTAGCAATACAATTTTTTTATTTGTATTTATATATTGAATATTTAATTATACAAATGTATGTTAACATACAAATGTATTTATGTATAAAGAATTTCTTTTATTCATATATATTTCATATAATTTTATTTTATTTTTGTGACATGATATGTTAGAGTTTCAAAGAGAGTTCCCGAAACCACCTTGAGTTGAGTTAAGTTTTGTGATATAATAATTCTTATGTAATAATTTCTGAAAGAGAATTAAAGCTGCAACTTTGGGTTGGATTAAGAAAACCTTCAATGAAAAGATAGTACCACTTGGATTTTACTTTTGATAAAATAGCTCTTTTTCAAAGAGCTATTTTTCAAAGTGCCTACTCTTAGCTTTTTAACTTTCTTTTAAAAACGCAAGTTTGTACTGCTTAATTTACAGGAATTCTCTCACGTATTGAGGTATCGGTGTCGACACGTAATTTCACCATTTGATACTCTCTAATAGTGCAATTTATTCGGTGATTTTTTTCTTCTAGTGTGCGTGAGGTCGCGCGTCACAGCTAAAAATATCCCTAATTGAAGAACGTTCGGAAATTAAATTTTATTTTGCTACGTAAGCCGCTGACAGAGGCATCAATCAGGCCGCAACAAGCGTATGGTGACAAGGCAATAAAAGAATCACAGATTTATAACTGGCATAAACGGCAGCATAATGCCCCGCTGACATCATTCAGATCGTGACGGCGGAGTTGAAAAGGATTCGACAAAATGGCTTTCAGGAACGCTTCCGATTTTGCAACTGTTGAAAAAAAACGCGAAGTCGCGTGAGGAATGTAAAGGTCGCAATGCCTTATCAAGATTGTCACAAAACTGGAAATCAGGGAAATCGGGGAATCGTCAAGAAAATTGAAAACGATCAGGAAAATCAGGGGGAAGTCAGGAAATTTTGTAAAATTTTTTTGGAAAATAAAAATTTTTGGTTTTAAAGAAACTTAATATACACATCTCACACCCTATAGTTTTGAGACATTCTATAGATTGGGATCAACTTAACAATTAAATATGCAAGCAACATTAGTAATATTAATTATAATAATTTACAATGCTATGGTAAGTTGATCTCTCAACAAAATATTTAGTGGTTTCCAAATCAGAACAAAAATACAAAAAATTTCAAAATATCATTGAAAGTCAGGGAAAATCATGAAAACTTGTTTGGAAATCAGAAAAAAATCATAGACTTTTGAGATGAGGAATTTGTGACAACGCTGCTCATGTTTTTTTTTTTTAGAAATAAAACGACTCTTCGGGAACTTTTTCAAGTTATTTCCCTCTGCCTACGCGAAAAACGGAGATCTTATCAACAAAATCGCGCTTAGATTGTACGCTCGAGGATGAATAGAGATGATGGATTCTCATCACTGGGAACTCACCACCGAATATCCATACCATGACAGCAGCGTTCCTAGGCCTGGGCCGCGGCACCACCACGTTCACGTACAGGCAGTCCTCGTTCAATGGCGTATTTGGGTTCCACATGGCGGCGCCGGAGAAGTCGCCGAACACCGTGTCCAGGATCTGCACGCAGCTGTTCGGCAGGGTGGTCGCGTTCAGTATGCCTGACCAGCGCTCGACCGGCCGCGGATGGCGAAACCTCAGCGGGCCTGTGAATTGGAAATTCTCCAGTGAAAGAGTTTCTTTCTCGAAATTAACCCTGGAGAATACAGCATTATCATCTACATTGGAAAATAGGTTGATTTAAATGGGATTCTGGTAGATTCAATCAGAAAGGTATAAATCAGATACGTTAGGAATTCATATATACAAATTATATAAAATGTTATATGAAACAATAGTTCAATAAGGTATTGTGTGTATTGTTAAATATTTATATTTAACAATACAATTTGAAATGTATTATTATTTAAATGTAAATGTTTAAATGAAAATTTCCTTATTTTATTTTAATTATTTAAAAACATATCTACTCCCGGGAAAAAAATGTTTTATATGTAATTATAAATAAAACATTTTTTTTTAAATATGTATGATACATCCTTAAATCTATCAATTTACGTTGTCGAGGTAGTCAGAAATTAAAATATGATAATGATTAGAATTCTCTGATCCGTACAATCATAATTTGTCGTGTTTGTACTTCTTGTTGGTATAATAAAAACATTTTTCTCAGTGTAATTCACGAACAAGGCCTCCTTTCTTTAAACTATCATAGATTAATCTCTAAGTTCCAAGCGAATCTGAAAGATATCGTTCTCTTCGAAGATTACGCGGTCGAGGTTGAACGAAACTTTTTTCATCCCATATCTTTCATTCGTTTTATCGCGAAGAATACTCGCTCTCTTGACTACATCCTAAGCCGATCACGATTGCGAGCACAATTCTTGGGCCGAGAGAGCGTTATTTTCCTGCGCTTTTCCCCGCTTCATTTGCGAGACCATAGACTAATATGATAGATTACGTATTCAAATGTGACAGCTGGAGACAACACATGAAGGACAGAAATATGCGTGATCTGTCCGTCATACATTGCACAATTGAACGAGAAAAGTGTCTGATCAACTATTATCCTCCCTCACTAATCCCAGATAACACAAAATATTCTATGAGTATTCTAATAAAACACAAATGTTCTTAATGTTGAAATATTTATATTGAATGTTCTATGAAATACGTAGAATATTCTATTAAAAAATTCATATTCACATAATATAAAAACATTCACAGAATGTTCCTCATTATATATTCGTAGAGTTAATGAACTGGACATGAGCAGTGTGCTAGCCTTATCTTGCGGACAAGATCAACCCAAACGTATATAAAAATACTCAAAGAAACTAAAAATCAAAATCATGTTAATTTAACTTAATTTACAAGGTACTGATTACAAGTAACGTTACATTAACCGATTATTATCTGAATTTATATATTTTTTAATCATTTTTTAATCATTTAGTCAATATGACATTATTCTGACTGTCTCGTTCTTCTCTCTATTCTATAAAATGTTATATAAAATATTCTATAAATATACATAGAACGTTTATAATTGTGCCATTCAAATGTACTATGGACGTATTAATATTTAAGTGTTTTTGGTACATTTATAGAATATATAGGAATTTTCTTAATAAATATAGGATTCATAGAACATTTGTGTGCTATTTGGGAACATTCCAAAATAGCACACAAACATTCTATGACGTCAAATAACGTCTTAATAATATCTTAGTATGTCTTTAACGTCAACAAGACGTCACCTTGCTATTTGGATTGTCCTCGCGTCTCCATTAAAATCTCGAATATATATAAATTTGTGCGCGGGACTCACCGACGGGTTTTTGGGCGTAGGGTATGCCGAACCAGGCGTCGGGGCCATGCCTTTCCTGGTGCGCACCACCAGCGGATCGTCGGAGTGGCCGACGAGGGCGGCCGGTCGTGGGAGCTCCTCGCTCGACCTGGAACTCCTGGTGTCCTCGTGCGACGCCTCCTGCGCGGCGTGCAGCTCGTGCTCGTGATGCCTGCTCCGGTGGGACGGCGAGCCGAGGCAAGGATCCGGCTGCAGGACGAGGAGCAGGAACAGGCTTAGTACCAGCAGGGCCTCCAGTCTGCCGGTTCGCCAGGAACTTGAGTTTCTCGACATCGTGCCTGCTCGGCTGCAAAAAGGAATAAAAATCGCGCGCATTTCGCCCATCATTTATCGTGCACGTGGAGAGGGAGAATTGTATCTACAAATATCTTACACTCTTAATTTCTTGCAGTCAAATCTCACTCCAAGAAAGTGAAAATACAATCGTCTTTTAGTTCTTGAAAAAGAATGACAATTTTCACTCTTTTTAGAGTGAATTTTCAAAGGAGTGAAATCTTACTTTTTTTTTAGTGACATTTTACTCCATTTGAAGTGAATTTTTACTTCAAAGAAAATTCACTTTAAGAGAAGGGAAAATTGTCATTCTTTTTCAAGAAGTAAAATATTCTCACTTTTTTTTCAAAAGTGGGAATGTTGCATTTTCACTCTCTTGGAGTGAGATTTCACTGCAAGAAATTTAGAGTGTATGAAATTATAATAACAATCAATAAAAATTACATTAAATTAAATTAAAATTAAATATCTATGTGTGTTCGTAGTATATGTCTCCTTCTCTCTGTCAATGTGTTTCCTTCGCGAAACTATTATAATTATTTTTCGTTTAGAACAAATTAAATGTAATTTTAGACCGTCTATAATTTGCGCCGGAATTTAAAATAGAATTCTATTTTTAATTTTATATGCCATACAAATGATAAACATTTGAACAGAATCAGAGAATCTTCACATAAATAAAATGTGCTTTAAAATGTACACATGTATATCAAAATGCATGGTATATAAAATTATAAATAGAATTCTATCTTGAAATCTCACGTGAATTATAGATCGCCTAAAATGGACTTTGTGTATGTGTATACAGCGTGAATGGAAAATGAACAAATTATATGGTATAAAATGTTTAAAAAGCGGTTATTCGAGAGAGCCGAGCCACGTGTAGCCTTCAATTATTCTTGTCTGTATACCTCGAGGCACAGTGTCGAAAATGTTGCGACAGAAAATTGGAAAGGGTTAATCCTCACCGGAAACTTGTTCTTTATCTGGCAGATGATAAATTCGGTTTCTAAGCGCCGGGACGTTTCGCTACTCGCGCCATAACCATCGTATAATTTATACAGCATTCGTAAAATGATGCTGGACGGGATGCGTTTGCGAATAACAAATGGCTGTTTCGGGTACGCTATTGGTAAATACATTAGCATAAAGTACACAGGTGATACGTCGCTCGTGAGAATAAATCTGGAACAGCTGCATTTCGCGAAAGCTGCATTCGCTGCGGTAGAAAAGACTAGAGATCCTCGAGTAAGAAATGGCACCGTTTAAACGACTTCTGATTGGTCAGCCATATGTTTCAGGACCTATTCAGGATAGAATAGATATTCAAGATAGAATAGATATTTCATTCTGTTTTATGAATGATCTATCTCATTTTTTCTTAAGTAGATCCTGAAAAGTATAACGAATTAAACGTATGGTGTCCATCTTACTTGAGAATTTCTACCCAGGAAAAAGACTATTCTTAAATCAATCATAATATGCTCACATATAAGCAAAAATATTACAATCTTGCTTTGTATTGTATTACTTTGCACTTAAGACGTGCTCGATCAAAAATCTTATATAAATACAAATTTAATCAAATCAAGATTAAAATCAATAAAACATCTTTAAAACAAGATCACAATATTTTTGCTTATATATAATCATATTATAATTGAATTCCATATAGAATTCCATACAACATAGAATTTGCAGTAATATCAAAATCTCTGCACTATTGCAGCAACATGCAGTGTTACTGCAACTTTTGTACAATTTTGTGCTGCAGAGGAATAGTCTTTTTTTCTGTGTAGGAAAAGCTTCATACATCGCGGCCGTTGCGAGCATCAAAAACATGGACGCGTTTTATAAAAACAATTGGATAAGACTTATTTTCAACTTTGCTTACTTTGTGCCCTGCACACGTAAGCATGCCTGAAATGAAATATCCACGCATCTTATTCTATCTTGAACAGGTGCCTGAAAAATGCAAGAGCGAGAAAAATGCTCCAGCGGTGGTGCATAACGTATGTCGCGAATTTATTAATTTCGAAGGGGATCCACCGCGGAGGAAAAATCAACTCCACCGAGACTCGCCGCGTGTGATTTAAAAGCAAGCAGAGATGTGATTTCCGAAAGATTTCCCGTCGAGCATCCTTCTTTTCTGAATAAAAAAAATTCCCGCTCGTCCTAGAAAATTGTCCTCTACCGTGGCGCAAAATTACCCCCCCAGGGACAAAGTAACCCTATCTGACCGTAATTCAAGCCGCGGTTTCCAGCGCATCCGAGAGAGAAACCGCGTTGGTAATTGAGATTATTTGAGTTAACTAAGCTAATTTATTTAATAGCACGTTATTTACGTCGAATTATTAGCCACGAGTTAGAGCAGCGTTTAATTATTTAAATTGAACGATTTTGAATTAATTTCACTGAAAGGAAGGGAATGAAAATGTGATTTTTAGAATTCAGAAAAAAATATTGAAATAGCATCTCCAAAGAGAGTTTCATATATAATAATATTTCAATAATAATATATTGAGTAGACGCGTTAATCTTACCGCTTTTCTCGTGAATAAAAATGCACCGATAATTTTGTTCCTCGAAGAAATGCAGATAGAAATGTTGGGATGATTATTAGACGAGTGGATGAAATTTTGGCGTCATTAGGTAGGAACGGCTGTTGCAAATGATTTATCTCGTTTAAGGTTTAAATGACATTTTCGTTCTGTACATGCTCGTCTTTCTCTTTCTCTCCATTCCCGCGCTTCTTCCGCCAAGCATTCATGATACATCATAATAAGGTCGTTATATAACTGACAGACAGACGACAAGTGTCCTCGCTTGTCGTTTAAATCTTTTGCAAATTGGAAGAACATTGAATTTCTACAGCCACCTCTTTGTCCGCAGTTACACATCACAAATTTCTCTTAAATGCTATTCACAATCGTCGGATTCATTACTCAGAGAATTCACGCGATGATAGAAATATTCTCCCACGACTGATAATTTTGCACGCCCATCCTCAGGAACTGAATATTATAACCCCATACGTGTTTCACACGCGTGCGAATACAGGTTTAAAAACTTTGTGCGCGACACGTTGATATTCTCGATAATAGAGAGTCCCGGGAATATATAGGGCGTCTCGAGATTACAGATTAAAGGATTTTGTTTTTAACGTAGGGTCTATAATGTCATCGAACGCGTGACTTCGATAACGGTGGATGGTTCAAAGTTATCCCATGCACAGCGCGAAGCTTTTTTTTTTTTTTTAGCTCACGTTTTACACCGCAGCAACGTCGCAATCCTGCAAATTGCAGGGGCATTACAGAACCATGCAAATGAAAAATTCTGACAAGGTTACAGCAATATTGGAAGTTTGCAGGATATTAAAAATAGAATGAGGTTCCATAATGCCTTTTCCCCTACACATTGAATCTGACACCCCTCCCGGATTTCAGGCTGCGACAAAGAAGATGGCGGAGAATGTATAAAAATTACGCGATTAATCGATTTCGATTTCGAAGAGATCGAATGATGTATTTAGAGAATGATGAAGAAAAATGTAATTGTGTTTGCAGCAACGTTACGTCAATACATGATACATCACATCGTCACGTCGCTGAGACGTCACATTGCAAGCTTACAGTAACGTTGCAGCATTATTTGCAATTTAAATGACTGCATCCAGTAGAAAAAGTAACTTTGTAAGATTCTTTAATGTGATTGGCTTATACAATTAGATTCAGAATGGAAAAGGAACTAAGAGCAAGAATATTAGAGAATCTTACAATCATATTACAGGGTTGTCAAATTTCTTAACTAAAATTTCATAACTTTTTCCTGATTTCCAGACAAAATTTCATTATTTTCCCTAATACTTTCAATAATATTGAAATTTTTTGTATTTTGTCTTGATTTAGAAACTTTCAAATATTTTGTTGAAAGAGCAATTTACATAGAATGTTAATTACTATTAACGTTGCTGCTTGCATTTAATTGTTAAGTTGGTATCCCAAAACTATGTAGATGTGATGTATAAATTTCTTTAATATACATTAAACTTATTTAAAATCAAGAATTTTAATTTTCCAGAAAATTTTACAAAATTCTCTTATTTGTAATTTCCGTTTTCAATTTCCCTTATATTTCTCTGATTTCCCTAGTTTCCAATTTTGTGGAAACACAAATCTGCATTAAAAAGTCTTACAACAGTTGCTAAATTGTTTTTTCTGCTGAACGCAGATCGCTGCCAACGATCGCATTTACGATCTCGCAATGAAACATTTCTTTCTGCAGATCCGCGCTGCGTTTGCGATTAAAACATCATGCATTATATTTAAACGGCAGGTGTACTTTGACAAATTTCAAGTGGGATATTCTGCTTCTCGTTAATGTTTAACGGCAGACTCTTTGACTGATGTAATGTAGAGTACAAGATATCCTGCTTCACGCGCATTATTTCTTAATATCGAGTCGATTTCTCCTCGGCGAACCTGTCGTGGGTGCTCATCATTTTATCACGACTCTTCAAATTTTTAACATAATGTTACTAATGTAACTCTATGTAACTCCATGTAAGCCTTGAATTAAAATTCCATCAAAGCAAACTCCATCTGAGATGTAGTATTCTTTCTTTTACCTCCATTTAAACAGGGACTTGAATTCGTAAAGACTTTCATTTTGCGATAACTCGAGAATTGTCGACGCCTCCATATTTTCGTCTTCGAGGAAAGATCGACTTCAAATCGGCCAAGAAATCTGTTGTTAAAGAATAATGTGGGAGAAGCGGAGTATCCATTATATCTTGTATACAGTTATCGATGGGAAATACGATATCGTAGCTCCGCATAACAAATTTCTGCGTATTATCACACGTTGAAAAGGTGTACCTATATATATATATATGATATAAGTGCGATAGTATATTCAGAAATTTATACATGATTCAGAAATTTATATATAATTAAATTCACAACAACGTGGCATAAATTATAAACAATAAATAAAGGAGTAGTTAGCTTATGTTTTAAATATATGACTTTCGCTACTGACATCCTGTCATGTGGCTATCTGCTCCTTTTTATTTATTGTTGTAATTATATAATATTTTCACTGGAACGCTTAAATATTATATATGCTTGTAGCTTTTCTTCAGCACATACATTGAATAGAATCTATGAATACTCCAGTGAAATATTAAAATTCCGATTTTGCCTTTCTCAATCCCTTATATTTCTTCTTAATTTAAAAGTAAACCCTATTATATTTACACAGTTATGATTAACGTAAGCTTATTAACTTTAACGTTTACAGAACAGGAGAGCCAATAGTGGTGTTGAAACAATTATATTTTGAGGCAAGGAATGCAATGAATAATGAATTACAAGAAATTTTTAAGGAAAAACTGTAAGATTTAAAAAAAAAGTTCCTCTTTGAACGTTAATTTCAAAAAAAACTTTTTTGTTAATCTAAATAATAAGAGTAGCTACTTTAACAAAAAAAAGTCTAATACTTCACAGTGTCTTCCTTGTAAAATAATTTTGTAAAAAGTATTTTTGTAGAACTTTCGAATACTACATTATTTTTCATCTCATTACAAAGGAATGAACAAAATAATTATTTTATATACGCTTTCAATTAATCTCAAACTTTCGACTGTAGTATGCATAAACTAAATGTGCTCTCTAAAATTTCTCAGAACGAAATCTCACTCTCTGGAAGATCGAAAACTCAGCCATTCAGTTTCCAAACTGATTAAATTTTCGCTTTTTAGGGTGAGATTTCGTTCGGTAGGATTAAAGAATGTAAATAATTATACAAATAATTACGCAAATATACATGTATACGCACGTCGTGTTCAATACACGATTCAGCGTCCCTCTCCCTTTCTGCACCTCTTTCCCCGTCTCACGTACGCACGTTAGGGCAGGGGCAGGGGGAGGTATTAGTAGGATGATAGTATTCTCTAGTTACCACACGAAGGTCCACGTTGATTAGCAACTTCCTTCTACGTGTTCCGTGCGTGGTCGTACGTACGCTCGGTCACACGGGAGCGGCGCGCGTCCACGGGAACGTCGTCGCACGCGGAAGTTTACGCACGAGGACGAGATTAAACGTCGTCGTGAAATTAGGATTTATTGGTCGCACGGTGGCGAGGCACACACTATGCGAGACGAACGCCGATAGAAGTCGGAATAGAGATTCCGCCCAGGCAAATCAGCGGCGGAAACAAGGCCGCCAAGGTTCTCAGCGAATCCCAAGCGGCACCGGTAATCGGCTTCAATTTAAACATCAAGTTCGAATAATCGAATGACATTAATTGCGTCCGATTTAACGTTTAACTCAAATCATACGATTCGTGCGCGTACGACGTTTCAGTTTCGACGATTTAGATGAAAAAAATCGGTAATCTCTAGAGATGCTCTGACTTTCTTAGAAAAAAAAATCAATAAAAAATTATGAAATATTAAATGAAAGGAAAATAAGTCAGAACAAATTAACAAATCACGAATTAGAATCTCTCTCTCTCTCTCTCTCTCTCTCTCTTTCTCTGTTTTCAGACTCACCGAGATTTTTCAACAATATTCGCCGCGCGACACTCTCTCCCTCTCTCTCTCTCTCTCTCTCTCTCTCTCTCTCTCTCTCTTTGTCGGCGTTCTCCCGTCCCGTTTATCGATACTTATAAATTATGATACTTATTCAATTAGAATCGCGGCCGCCCGCGAAAGATCCGCGAAGGGATCGATTATTATCGATATCGCGTCGCAATAATGAGGACCGTCTCGACGACGCGGGAAACGGGACGCGCCCCGTCGACGAAAAGCACTGACGACGACGACGGGCTGGCGAGCGTTTACGGGAGTGACAGCGCGAGGCCCGACGCCGCATTAGAGTCCACGAAGCGACTAGTTACTTCCCTTGGCACTGCGGCAGCATTATACGTTATCGCGTGTACGATATAGGTAGGGTACGTGATCCACGGCCAGCCGCCGCGGCTGGAAGCGCGTAGATCGATCGGGCGGGGATCGGACACGTCGAGCCCGAATGTCGTTCGCCATGCAGAGAGACCAGATTCTGCATGGCCAACCCTCGACTCGATATGCAAAATTTTCTCCTCGTACGAGACGAACGGACAAATTTAATAACACCTCTCCGCCGAAGACACAGTTTTTCTTTTAATCCTCCGGAATGAACGGTGGGTTTATTGGAGACTCGCTTAATTGTATATAAAATCTCTGTCTCTCTCTCTCTCTCTCTCTCTTCCAAAGTGTCAAACAATTCAATTTTCTTTACGTTACGTCGGCAGATTTGGATTCTTCTTGTTAATTTATATGTATACGGAAAGAACGGTTTTGTTGAAGTATCTAAATTTAACTTTAAATGCAGATAACTTGCAAATAATTTCATTGGATTATTAAAATTGTATAGGACACTCCCGAGACGGCACACAATATTTATAAAATATTTACAAAATATTTATAAATATTCATAAGATTTATTTTAAATATTTTGCAAATATTTTTATAGGCAAATATTTTAAATTGCACAGATCATAAACATTTATTATAAATATTATGAAATATTTATTGTAAATCTTGTAGTAAATGCTATGGAAATATTTGATAAGGCATAATTTAAATAAAAAGTACTTATTAAATTTATTTATATTTATCATAAATATTTGTTTCATCTATATTTTAATAATATTTAAAATACAGCTTTATATAAAATATGTAAAATTCTATAATATATATAACATTTCAAAAAATGAATATTAATAAACATTTGTCATAAATATTCTGTGCTGTCTGGGTCAAATGCTGAGTCTGATTAAAATATCGAAATTTTTGACAACATTGCTTATCATGCTTGAGTTTCTGTATAATTTCATGGTCCATTATTATATTCGTATCTAAAGTTTTTCTTTTAATTTTCTGGAACGGATGATGGAGACTTATTTAATTCTAAAGTCTCTTTGTCTTAAAAATGTTAAACAATTCAACTTTCAAAAATTCAGGATTTGTACCAATTAGTTAAGAACTAAAGATAAAAATATATTATAACATTAAACACTGAAATATATTTCTCCTGCTTGAAAGGCTATAAGTAGATGCGAATATCGAAAATCCTTACAAGTTATTTTTTAACCAAAGCAGTAAGAAACTGTTTTTTTTTTAACAATGACGATGTCATCTCTAAAAAATTAACTATAAATATTTTTCCATCAACTTAAATATCGACTTTCCTCCGGCAAAAATGAGAGATCAATGATTATCGTTTATCAATTGAATTTTTAGTGATGTATATCTTAATATAAATATCTAAATATAAATTTCATCAAACTTTATTTGGAATCTATGAAGAGAAGTAGTTTTGTAACTTTATTTATTTCCCCAAAAGTTGAGTTTGCGAAAGAACTTTTATCAATCGTTTTTACTTTGGTCTCTCAATGTTTAAAAAAAAAGTTGATTTCGAGTCTGTCGTTAAAAAGTAAATATTAAAAAGTGGACTAAAAGTAGAGCATGCAGATATGTGTTTCATAAATAATATTAAAGAATATTTACGAGAAAGTTTGGAGAATTTATTTTTTTAGTAGAAATATTATAAATACAAATATAAAGATAAGCAACGCAGAAAGTATTATATTCTCGAAATCACTTCGTTTCTTCGATAAAAAGTACGACAAATAAAGTTACGTTCGCGTATCCGTCTGAAAATCGGATTCGTTAGCTTCCAAGTTGGCTTCCACCCTCTACCCTCTTCGCCGCGGGGATCGCTTCCCTGTTCGTCGCACTTGTCTTTTACTTTTTTTCTTTTCCGATACTTACAGCGAGGAAGACGCGAGGAAGGTGCTCGACGCGGCTCGAGGTGATTAGACTTCAGACGGCGGCGATGTCCTCCTCCGAATCCGCGACAGGCAGATCCGCTTGCCCTCCCCCTGTCTCGTCTACATTCTTCATTCGTGAAGCATCGTTCGTCTCTGTAACACAGCACACAACGCGATTGATTGAACGAGGGTGTGTCGGAAATGAAGGGCGAAATGCTGACGAATGCGCGGGGACCACGAGCTCGTTATTTACGGATTATTACTGAAAGGGAGATGAGGGAGAAAGAGAAATGGATGGAGAGAGAGAGAGAGAGAGAGAGAAACAGTGAGGAAAACACATATTGCAATTCTACAAGTAACGACAAATTAATGCAGTAATAAAAGCAGCGACAAAAAATAAACACAGCGTTGGCAATAAATATAAATATAACGACCCTCGATTTATTGCATTTCTTAGAAAATCGGTAATAAAATCTAAAGGAAAAGTAAGCATATAAAATTATGATAAATTATAAAATTGTGATAAAAATCATCGATATTATTTTTTGATAAAACTTCTCTAATAAATATTATATATTTTTCATTGAAACTTTTTAAAATTTATTCACATCAAATATACACACGCAGAAAATTTACGTCGAGTGGTGAGGGATGTTTTGTACTTTGGGTTGTAAAATAAATAATAAGGAATAAAGTTCTGTTTGACCAGTAAGATCGTGGTGCCGCAATGTTGAATAACTGTTGGTTACACTGGCGAAGTTCGGTAGCGCTCTGGTGTCGCTTCTGTGAAAACACGCAGTTTCACGACAGTTTCGCTGCGGCAGCGAAAACTTCGTCACCGCGTATCCCTTTTCTCCATCACATATTAGATTCGATCCCTTTCCACCCCGCCCTGTCGCCGTAACGACACTCCCTCACATCCGAGAGAGAGCATCCCTTCATTTCGGCCCGCGGGCGATCTACGAGTTTCGTTATCCGCGAAATTCCGCGTACGTCGCTCCAGGATGAAAGCGAATGCCAAAAGCAGGAGGTACATATATGCCCTTATTAGAAATTCCAGTCGTCCGTGTATTCGCCTTCTCCCCCGACAGCGACGTGGAATTCGCATATAAACGGCTAAAAGGCACCGAGGAACATCGGGGGTTCCCCGAAAGCGGGGAAGTTCCTTTCCTTACACCCTCAGGATGAGGACAATTCGCGATACGTAGAATAATTCTCCGTGGTCCAACGTCTTTTTTTTTACACTACTTTTCTACTCTAAAAAATATAGATGTAGATTTAACATCATGTAATGTATAATTCTGTATAATTCTTGTTAATATTAACACCAATATGGCGTTTATAATCCCTGGTGTTTATATCAGCATCATTATGATGTCGATTTAAAACCCTCCATGATATTAAATTTATATCATGCTAGTGTTAACATTAACACACTAAAAGAAACGTATATCGTATTTGTAACTATAATTGCATAGTAAAATAATTATGGTTAAAAGTATCATTTTTTTATACATAATTATTATTGCTATGTTAGTAGTAATAATCTTATATGTATAGTTACCACATTTTATAGTATAATTTACTATATGATTTATGTGTAAAATAATCATACAGTTAGTCGAATAAATACATGGTCGTTATGATCATAATTTAGTGTTCAGGTTACTATAATTCATATAGTAAAAGCAATTATAAATTTATGATTGTCTCCAGAAAATAACTATAAATTATAGTTAAATTATAGTTATTGCAACCATTTTTTTGTCTCTGTGCACCAACATGATGTGGATTTATAACCCCTAGTGTTTATATCAGCATCATCGTGGTATTTAAAACTAATGCTGTTAAATCCATATCATGTTGCTGTTAATATTAACAGTATAGTGAGAATTATATGAATATCGCGTGATGTTAAATCCATACCGATTTTTAAAGCGTAATTCAACCGGATGACTAATTGTGTTACTTAAAGGATTTTTTCTAAAAAGTCTAAAAAAATTTTGGTACAATTCGTTCAACATTCAAGAAACTATATAGACATGTTAAAATCACTGATATTGTATGGAGTCCAATCAGGTTATTGGTACCTAATTATATTTTTTAAAGGGTTTTTGAGCCCTGAAAAATCTGAAAAACTTTGATACACTCTTTTAATATTTAAGAATACGATTTTACAAAGCATACGATTTTACGCAGCCATTATCCGGAATATTTTTCACTTTTTTGTACGTGTCCGAATTTGAGAATAATTCAAAACAAAAAATTCGCCTAGATCTTCAAAGTCCTAATTAAACCACTAAAGTAAAAAATTGCAGTACGAGTTTACGGAGAGCACAGATTCAACCGCGCAGTGGTTCGATTAATTAACGCTTGGCAATTAAAGAATTCGAGTACTCTTGTGGACTGTTCTTATCGTTTTCGCTTCGAAATAGCGAACCTCGTTCTATTCTCGTACAAATTACTTTCGTTGAAGTGGCTCCCTTAAATTGGACGTCTCTTTAAGGATTCCGAGAGCGACGGCTGGTGGTTCGACGATATCGGACGGAACGTCTGCGAATTTTCGTTATTACAGACACACACACACACACGCATACACACATACACACACACACACAAATGTCTATGTACACACGTGTGCATGTGCGCAAGCACAAACACACGGACGATCGTTGACCGAGAAACGAAAGGTCAGGGCGTCACTGGCTCGGCTTGGCTGGCTGCACTGCGGCCCGCTGAGTTTCGCGGCGCGGACATTTAGGAAATTACCGTGAGGGCGAGGGGTGAGAAACGAAACCGGCCGGCTGCTCGACGAAATATGCATCGGCGCAGCCCGGCACCGGGCGTGCCGAAAAAAAAAAAAAAGAAAAAAAAAATCACCGGATGTCCTACTCGGCGAAAAGAGATTCTGTCGGCCGACACGCGGGATCGATTTTTCCGTCCCGACGGAAATGTCGGGACACTCGCGATTTTCGAGTGAGGGGGTAGTTCTGAGAAAAATGATCTCCCTTTACATTTATCAAATGTATTCGATATTGTACTCTTATTTAATTAGTACTTTACGCATAGGAAAGTGTCACTTTTTTTTAGATCGAAGCTGCATTATCAGGAAAATTTTTGAGCAAACCAAGTTCAAAGGAAAAAATAAATGACAGGATAGTATCTGGGAAATTTCAATTTTAAAATGTATCCATAAGAGCTTCATATTGAAGTCCCTTTAATAGAATTTTAATATAAAAATTGTCAATGCAAGCGACGTTAAAAATTGCAACGTTAAAAATTGTGGAGATAATTTCTCTTGACATTTTCTCCAAGGAGGAATCGTCTCTAATTTGACGGTTGGGACGGCGTCCAGTAGTTTCTGGCACACCGTACATTTTTGAAAGAACTTTCGCGAAAATAGCGAATAAGCGTTTTTTTTCTCACTTCGCTGGATTTTCGATCTATTGCCCACGCTCGAGAACGAATTGAAACCGCGGCATTGTTTGCGTCTTCGTTCAGCCGCGGGTGAACGATTTGCACTTGAAATACTCGTCCGTTTAATCCGAGGTTCGCGATGTCGGCTGAAAGACGCGTCACTTCCTCATTGAGATGGGATTTTGAAAATAATTCACCGACGCGTCACGCCGGCGTTCCATTCAGAAAAATAATTGCCGAGGAGCTTCTCTCTCTTGCCGGAAAAAGGATTCTCCTGACTCGGATATTGAATACGATTTGGAAAATCACGGCGAAGAAAAAGGGGAAAATACGGTGTCACTTCGACGTTCTTCCTCCAATCCCTCAAGAGCTGTCGAGTTGGGTGTTTCGCGCCGCTGCGGATCAGAAACGTGCAGCACGAACCATGGGAGAGGGTCAGTCGGACCCGACGCCGCAGTCCCGTCCCTATGACAGGGTAAAAGCGAGCGTGTATCGCCAGGTATCATCGGGGGATTATGGATGGCCCATGGACACGCTAACCCAGTGACATCTCTAGGTCAACTCGACCGCTCGTCGCTCGATCCGCCACCGATTCGCCACCGCATCGTATTTTCAGACCGGCTCCGATTAAGGCCGAGGAAATACCGCAATTCATTAAGTCCCAGAGCGACCCCCTTTTAAGTCCCGACGATGCTTTCAAATGAGAACACTTAGATTCGAAACGAGGAGGTCACATGGCATTGTCGCCAAATATTCGCGAAGTTGAAGAATTCTGCATTAACAAAAAAGAATATGTAATGATGCAAGTATTAAGCTGACAACTACATAAGTTTAATACGTAGAATTAATGTACATAATGAAGAAATTAGTGTACGTAATTGAATAAACTTTTTACAGCTGCAATAACTATGAAATAGTTTACTCAATTATGTTATACATTAGTTCTACATGTTAAACTCGTATTTGTCTTTTATACAAATTTAAAGTTGTCATTATACACGTGACCTCCTTCCTATGTACATAGTTAAATAAATACACACACACACACACACACACACATACACACACACACACACACACACACACATACCATTGAATAAACTATTTTATAGTTGCATAACTATAAAATAGTTTATTCAATTGTATACAATAATTCTAGAAATAAAACTTGTATAATTGTCACTTTTATAGTTTTTCACTGTTATGTCTTTTTCTCTGAGATAATCTTTTTTAGTTGCAATAACTATAAAATAATTTATTCAACTATGTATATTAATTCTATATATAAAACTTGTATAGTTGTCATTTCTTATTACTACTATATCATTTCTTCTAAAATAGTCTGTTATAGTTGTAACAACTATAAAATAATTTGTTTAACTGTGTACATTAATTCTATTAGGTGTTGGAATTAATTCGTAGCGTTTTTTAATGAAAGAATGTTATTTATTTCACATGAGCATTAAAAAATACATTAATGAAAGTACTTCCCATCACTTCCCATCTCTTGTAAAACGCTACGAATTAATTCCAACACCTAATATATTAAATTTTTAATTGTTACTATTTTGTCTATTTCTCTGAGACAGCTTTTTAGATAATTAATTGTGTATATAAAACTTGTATAGTCACTTGTATAGTCGGTCACTTTTTTAATTATTATTACTATATCTTTTTCTCTGAAATGATCTATTATAGTTGCAACAACTATGAAATGGTTTATTCAACTGTGTACATTAATTCTACATAAAATTTTTATGATTGTTACTATTTTGTCTTTTTCTCTGAGATAGTTTTTTTATAGTTGCAATAACTATAATAGTTTATTCAATGTGTACATTAATTCTATGTACAAAACATATAGTTGTCTACTTTTATAGTTGCTATCACTGTGCCTTTTTCTCTGAGCGTGGGTAGAATGATCTGTGTCCGCAAAAGCAATCAAGCAATCATCGATAAGTGATTGAAAAAAAAACAAACGCGTACAGAGGTGCGGCTCGAGACTCAGGGAACGCACGGAGATTCTTTTCGCTCGATATTCGAACTGTAAAAGCCACGAAATGTCAAAGTGAAATGTAAAAGCCACATCCCTTTCGCGCGCAGCGACGAGTTCTGAAGGTCTGACAAAAGCGAAGATGCAACAAGAGCGAGCAAAGGGGGAGGGAGAGAGAGGAAAAAGAAGAGTTGTACATCGATAACAAACATTATCGATAATAAACATTATCGATAATAAACGGAACGACAGACGCATTCAATGGCGGCAATCCTTGACCCGGTTATTCGCGTAAGCGAGCCAAATATTGACCTAATCTGACGGTAACTCGCCGTGCACCGTGAACGTCCGAAACCTGCTGTGTTTTTGTAGGCGGACCACTGGTTAATATCAAAAGCCTTTCTCCTTGTTAACCCTTCCTTCGTCTTCCTCATCCCTTTCACCTCTTTTTGCGAGAGAACGAGAATTCCGAATACATTAACGGTAATAAGTGGCGACGCGCCAAGTTCGCGAAAAATCTCACGATCCGCCATAGGCCTGTACGTGTTTTTACGCGCGCGCGCGCGTGTGTGTGTGTGTGTGTGTGTGTTAGTTTTATGAAACTTCTCTCGTTTCTCGTTTCTCACTTCGCCCGGTTTATCACGGAGTGCGACAGGCCGTACGACCGTAAATAATTCTTTGTGATAGGAGAATGAGAGAGGGAGAAAGAGGGGGGAGGGGAATAGGAGGGAACAAATGGTATCGGGAGCTAGTTGATATTTGGCGGGCCGACTACGGGCAATCGGAAATTCGGCCGTTCGTGGCATGCGCGATAAAACGGCGAGACGGTACCGGAATGTACCAGACACCGAGTCCTATTTTCTTTCGCTCTCGGTCTCGTTTCGACATTTCCAACACCCCCTTCCTCGTTCTGAGATACTCTCCCGCTTTCTTTCCTCGGTCGATCTCGCGAGTGAATCGAGCCGGATCAACCCTCGAATAAGACTTCATCCAGTTCCTTTTTCTAACGGATGGCTGTTGTAGAGCGTATCTTGCTCGAAAGGGAGAGAAGAAGCTGGCTCGATGATTACAAAACGGAGTACAATAGAAATAAAATGCGCGCTAGAACGAAGATGATAAAGTAAATAAAAGTTTGATTAGCTCGAACCAGCCAATGCGCACAAAAAGAGAGATTTCAACCTCAGATACTTTTTATTCTCGAGAGTACGTTCGTTCAGAAAAAAAACTGTTAGCAACTATATAAGTAATAACTATACCAGTTTTTTATATAGAATTAATACACTCACACATACACACACACACATATAGTTGAATAAACTATATTTTATAGTTATTACAACTAGTTAAAAACTATCTCAAAGAAAAACACAAAGTGATGACTATTGTATTTTATAATTACTGCAACTATAAAAGGCTATCTCAGAGAAAAAGACAACTATACAAGTTTAATATATAGAATTAATGCACACATATACATAATTGTATAAATTATATTATAGTTATTGTAACTATGAAAAATTAGCTCAGAGATAAAAAGCAATAGTAGCAACTATATAGGTAATATAAGGTGCGCAAAAAAATTCTGAGCTTTAGATTTCACACAACCGAAATCATAATTAAAATTTTTTTTATTTTCCCGCCCTTTTACGATTTTAAATGTTATGAAGTTTGGCGTTTAATGCATATGACTTTAAAAATCATAATAGTATGTGTAAGTATAGTAATAAGTAATGTTCACGATGGCAGTAACAAAAGAGCATATTCGATTTTCCATCCACTTTGCGTTTCATCTGAAAAAAAATGCTGCTGAAGCCACTAAAATGATTTGTGCTGCATATGGAGAGAACACTGTAAGTCATGCTACATGTAAAAGATGGTATCAAAAATTTCGTCAAGGAAATTTTAGTCTTGAAGACGAACCGCGTACTGGACACCCTCAAAAAATTGAAACGGACAAACTGCAAGCATTGCAGAATATAAACTCTACGCAAACTGAAAAGGAGCTTGCAGTGCAGCTTGGCGGCAAGTCATTTCCGTACGTTTATATGCAATGGGAAAAATTCAGAAGAAAGACAAACACATATCCACATATAGGGTTCCACATATCAAAGACAATAAAAATCGACGACATGATGACGACACCTCACTCAGTTTGCTTTCAAAGTTCCAGAAAAAAGATTTTCTGCACAAAATCATTACAGGAGATGAAAAGTGAAAAGGATTTTTTATGATAACCCAAAGAAATTATGGGTTGATCTTGGTCAATCTTCGATATCGTTACCAAAGTCTAATATCTACGAAGAAGGTTTTGCTCTGCATCTGGTGGGATTGGAAAGGTGTATTGTATTATGAGTTGTTACAGCCGGATGAAACAATTACAGCAGACCGCTATCAAGAATAATTAACTAATTTGAGCGATGCGTTAGAAGAAAAGAGGCCATTTACTGGCCAAGGACATCGTAAAGTGATCCTGCTTTACGACAATGTCCGACTACATGTCGCAAAAGCGAAGGAAAAACTCAAGGACCATATCTTTGCGTTAGGCTAGGAACTTCCGGATTTATTCCGGTCGCTGTAGCATCACTTGGCTACATATTTCGTGACACTTACTGAATTACGAAAATGCATTGATGATTTTATCGCCTCGAAACTGATAAACTTTTATCAACAAGGAATCCGCAAGCTGCCCGAAAAATGGCAAAAGGTCGTTGATACAAATGGGGAATATTTCGCTGATTAATATCTTTTTGTTAGTTCTTAAATAAAAATTTAATTTTGCAAAAAAAAGCTCAGAACTTTTCAACGCATTTAATAACTATATCTATGAATTTTATATATAGAATCAATATAATAATTGAATAAACTATTTTATTATTGCAACTATTTAAAAATATCAGGAAAGAGACATAGTGGTGACAACTATAAAAGTGACAATTGTGCAAGTTTTACATGTAGAATTAATGTGCACACATACACAACAAATAATTCAATAAACTATTTTATAGTTACAACTATATAATAAAATTTAAATTAAACTAAAGTATAAAACAATTTATCGCATTTTTTCAAAAATGATAATAAAATCTACAAGAAAAAATTGACAGAATATTAAAATTGTTATTAATATTATTGTTATTAAAAATGATTATTATATTTCAATAAAATTATTTTTAATTTATTCTTTGTTAGTTATAATTTACGTCAATTACTGAGGACGTTTTATATTTTTAGCCAAGGTTGTATAAAATAGTTTAATCAACTATGTACATTAATTCTACATAATAAAAAACTTGTATAGTTGTCACCACTACGTTTTTTTCTGAATGTATAAGTAATAAAAAACCTGGTAGTGAATAAAATATAAATATAAAAAATAAAATTATAAAAATAAAAAAAGGAATCTTTTTTTTCTCGTAGAACAACCTTAATAGATTCAAACAAAATTTAATATTCTTTTGCGCATACTCATTTATTTGTACATGTTTTTATCGGAACAGACCCTTGATAAAGTTTCCAGAGTGTCGGATCAATAAACAACAAAAAGTGGCATCATATTTATAACAATGCAATATGTGAATAATAAAGATAAAACTTCCGGCATTAATCTGACTTCCATAATCGAATTTCGCTACGCCGCCCACACATTTCAGCTCGTGATTCGCCTTAATTACTATCACGACCTACGAAGCGTATACATCTCTTTGTGGTGCCGCATTTTCAACGACGAACGCACAACGACGACGATGGCGATACGGGCGTTGCGTCGC